>CM053503.1:96555181-96651161 GCA_028627145.1 Eidolon dupreanum | reverse complement strand
TCCAGAGGATGTGGAAAGAGCTCTGAGGCACACCAGCACCTCCTTAGTCCTCCTGGCCAGCTCTGCTTCTCTGCCTGCTCCTCCTGGTCACTGCCTGTTACTCTGCTGCCCTCTGTGGTGGCCATAAGATGAGAAACCTGGATAAACTGGGCAAATTCTGTTCTATGCTGAACTGTGAATATAGTCAAACATTTAGACTTTTCTAACATTAGGCTTTTCTAAATGTAGGTGGTAGCATTGGACATAGCCCAGAATCTAGTATAAATGAATAAGGCAACCAAAGTCTTAAAGGACTTTCTAAACTGAAGAGGATCAAGCAATGTAAGTGAAAGAAGCTGCACTCACCTAAGTCACATTAGGTTAACCTGATGAATGTGAGTCATTATTTATCGGAGGCAGTACTTCACAGCAGCTAAGCATGTGGCTCTAGAATCTGATGCTTAGATTCTGACATAATTCTACCTCTTGCTATTGGACTTTGTACAAGTTACTTCACCTCTCTGTGCCTTGGTTTTCCCATCTGTAAAATGGGAATAATAATAGTACCTAGCTCAAAAAGTTGTTCTAGAGATTAAATATATTAATAAATATATCACACTTAAAATAGTGCCTGACACATTATAGGCATTCAAAAAGTGTTAATTGGTATTGTAATCATCAGTTAGCCATTTTTATAATCATGGAAGGATAAACTATTTTGTCCATCGAGCCAGAAGGAGATTGTGAAAACCCCAAAAGTAGGTTGCTTACAGAGAGGTCTGAGTATGGTAAAGTAAGCAAGTGAACTTGGTGCAAGACTACAAAAATAAGATGAGTGGTCCGGTTAGGTATTGCTGCATTACAAACCACCTCAAAATGTAGTGGCTTAAAACAGTAGCGATTTATTATCTCTCTTGTTTCTATGGGTTGATCAGGCAAATCCAGTTCATAGAGTGTTGGCTAGGGTCCTGAGTTGGCTGAAACATACAAAATGGCCTCATTCACATCCCAGCTGGGAGCTCAGCTGGGGTTTTTGGCCAATGTCTTTAAGAGTTTTCCTCCATGAGGACTCTTCATGTCACTTCTTGGGCCTCCTCACAGCATGGCAGCTGGTTCCAAGAAAGAACATTCCAAGACATAAAGGCAGAAAGATCAGATTTCTGAAGGCCCAGTCTTGGAGGCTGCATCACTTCTGCTATATTCTATTGGTCAAAATACATTGGTTCCATGACCTCTATGAATGCTCAAGTCCCTCACAAAAATGGCATAATATTTGCATATAACCTATGCACACCCTCCTATATACTTTAAATCAACTCTGTATTACTTGTAATATCTAATACACTGCACATGCTATGCAAATAGTTGTTATACCTTATTATTTAGGGAATAATGACAAGAAAATAAGTCTGTACATGTTCAGTACAGACACAACCAAAGTAAGCCAAACTATATAGTACACATCAGCAACAATACAACTTATTTTTTTCAAATATTTGTGATCCACAATTGGTTGAATCCACAGATGTGGAACCCAAGGATATGAAGGGCCAACTATAGGTTACTGGCCAGTCTAGATTCAAAGGGAGTGAAAATAAACTCTATTTCTTGATGAGGGAGTAGCACAGTTACACTGCAAAAGAACATAGGGGATGGGAGATGTTGTTGCTATAATCTTTAGAAATATGATCTACCACAGCTCAGAGGATAGTGAGGAATTAGATTTTCATAACAATATTTGGACTGAGTGACTCAATTTCGAAAACCAATCTGAGTTTAGATCATAGAGTTACCTACTAAAATGAAGAAGTAAAAGGAAGTGTTTTAATACTGCATAACTTATTTATACATGACTTAAATAGCTATTCTTCAGAATATGAAAAATAGTGCCTTTGGGTCTAAAGTCATATTCAGAAACATTAATGAGAATAGATAAAGGACATTAGGTTAGAAAAAATTATCATCGGTGGAAAGCATTTTGAAAAGTAACTTCTTATAGGAATGGTAGATGATAAAATCACCTGTTCCCTGAATAGTTAAATAGGGAGCTTCTAGTGAAAAAGTAAAGTGAACAAAGTTAAAATGAGTAAAGTAGAATATAATAAAAGAGCATCTGAATAATGAACAGGAAAAATCAGACAAGAGGCCCACAGGAGTTTTATAATCGTTATTACTGAGATTTTGTTTTTTTCCCAACTCCTAGCTCATGTACAATTCTCCGACAGTGTGATATACTTTATATTTGCTTTGTATTTTACATTTAAATGTATTAGGGGAAGGGGATTTAAAGGGCTTTGTAGAATTTTTGGATATGGCTACAGTCACATATGGAGTTATAAAATAAAATTGGAGATAATCTAGCCAAATGAATTATTATTTACCCTGAACTCTCTAGTTTCCTACAATTGTAGAAAGTCTGGTCTTTGAAATAAGTTAGAGATGGATGTTAAAAAGACAATAGCAGAAAGATTTTGATAAATTTTTCAATGTTATGGAGAGAAAGCAGTAAGAAATGATACCAAGATGTGGGGCCTAGCTCATAAATAAATGGTTGTTTCCTAGAATGATTAAGAAGGTAATTAGAAGGGAAAGTAAATTGTGTATTGCAGGTAAAGATTACAAGAACAAGTTGACTGAAAGAAAAATTTAAGACAAAGTAGCAACTAGTTGGCATTTTCATAATATAGATATCCCTGGCTTACTTTAATTGGGAGAGGGGCCCCACTCATTCTCATTTTATGAGACTATAACTTTTTATTATTCATTTTACTGTTTGTCATTTATTGAGTTGTTTCTACCCAGTGTATTTACAACTCACACAAATGACTGAAGACAATCAAATACAAAGAAACAAGGCTTGGAAATACAACTCGACCGGTGAAAATGTCACTAGTATCTAGTGACAGCTACACACTATAAAGCAATTGGAATCGCCTCAGATAGAAGGCAGATGAAAAAGAAGGGAAGTGAGTATCTCGATGCCTCAATGGAAAACTTTTTTTTTTTTTTAATAGAAGGTAGTTTTAAATGGGCCAACAGGGAAAGAGGATAAGTTGTCTAACTGAGAAACCAGACAATCCATCAAGGACAGAATGCAAAGAGAAAAAAAAAAGGTAAAGTTCTCATGGGAACAGGATATAAATTAATGACAATGGGCCTTCATAGAAGATGAAGAGCAACATAACAATGTGTGCTATGTATTATTTGCATACACTCCAAAGAACTTGGCACCATCTACATTTTCTGCATCACAATCATAAACCAGGAAGTAAGAAAAAAAGGGTTTCATGCAGCCAAAACAGGAGTTGGAGTATTGAGCTTTACTCAAGGGAGTCCCCAGATCTTGACTTTACAGATAATTCTAATAAGCTTGGCTACTATCTCTTTTTCCAAACCCAACCTTTAAAATGAGATTCAGATTCAATATTTACATGTTATCTACTGTAAAAATAGTTGACACTTGTTGAGTATTAACTATGGACCAAACATTATTCTAAATTCTATCTGTATGGACTCATTTATCACCATAGCAACCTAAAAGATAAAGACTAATATTATCCCTATCTTACAAATAAGGAGATTGAAACACAGAGACGTTTTAGAAAATACCCAAAATCATCCAGCTAGTAAATGGTTGAGTTGGGACAGGAACCCAGGCTAGTGAAGTTCCTACATCCTTAACAACTAGGCTAGCCAGTCTCAAACTTGAGTGTGTACCAGAATCATCTAAAGTGCGTTTAAACCAGAATGCTGAGCTCCACCCTCAGAGTTTCTGACTCAGTAGGTCTGGGATGGAACCAGAGACTTTGCATTTCTAACAAGTTCCCAGGTATATTAGTTTGCTAAAGCTGCCATGATAAAATACCACAAAATGGGCATCTTAAACAAAGGAAATTTATTTTCTCACAGTTCTGGAAGCTTAAATTTTGAGATCAAAGTATAGGCAGGGTTGATTTCTTTTGAGGCCTCTCTCCTTGGCTTGTAAATGGCTGTCTTCTTCCCATCTTCACACAGTCATCCTGCTGTGGGTGTCTATGTCCTAATCTCCTTTTATAAGACACCAGTCTTATTGGATTAGAGCCAAGGCTACTGACCTTATTTTAACTTAATTACCTCTTTAAAGACTTCATCTCCAAATACAGTCAATTCTGAGGTACTGGAAGTTGCCTCAGAATATATGAATTGGGCTGAGGAGAGAGACACAATTCAGCCCATAACACCAGGTGATGCTGATGTTGATACTGTTCGTCCAGGGACCACAATTTCAGAACTACCAAACTAGGCAATAATTAGTGCCATGGACTATCCTGGGTGGCTTCATGTATGTTATCTCATTCCAATTATTATCTCATTTAATCCTCACATGGGAAAAAGACCAGTATCCTGATTTTCTCAAGAAAATTGGGAAACAAAGATGTTAACTGACTTTCCTCAATTCACACAGCTGGTGTAGTAGACAGACACTGCTGTCTGAGCTATTACTACTGCGATCTTTTTCTACTAACAACACTCTTGATACCAAATGTATGGGTTTTGCATGCCAAGCAATTCCCCAATTCCCTGTAGACATCAACTGGGTGTTCTGCAATTCAAATTAATTGTGACACTAACTACTTGGAGTTAGCACAGACCCTACAAGTTAAGGGCTTGGTCCCACAAGATGCTCTTACTTTAGATGTCAGTTGAAAGTAGTGGGTTTCCTGGTTACCCGCATTTCTGTCTGATTGACTACCAATCAGGGGTTCCCATGACTCCCTCTTCGGCTTTGATAATTTGCTATAACAGTTCATGGAACTCAGGGAAGCATTTTACTATTACTATTTTATCATAAAGGATATTATAAAGGATACAATTGGACAGCCAGACGAAGAGGTACACAGGGCAAGATCCAGAAGAATTCCAAGCATAGAGCTTCTGTCCCATGGAGTTTGGGGTGCACCACCCTCCAGGTACATGAATGTGTTCGCCAATCCAGAAGCTGTCCAGACTCCTTCAATTAGAGTTTTTATGGAGTATCCATTATGTAGGCATAATTATTAAATCATTGGTCATTGGTGATTAACTCAGTCCTCAGCCCGTCTTCCCTTTCCAGATGTCAGGGGAAGTTCCAACCCTCTAATCACTGGCTGGTTACTCTGGTAACCCACCCCTATCCTGGAGATATCTAGGGGCTTTCATTCACCAATCGTCTTAACATAGACTCAGGTATGTTGAAAGGGGATCATTATGAATAACAAAAGACACTCCTATCACCTCTATCAGGAAATTAGAAGTTCTTTGCCAGGAACCAGAGATGAAGACCAAATACACATACACACACACACACACATTTTAGGCGAGGCAACCTTTGGTTGCCCTCACAGATTGTAAGGACCTTGTCATCTTGTAATCCCTTATTTTTTATTTTTTACACCTGCAGCACCTAGTCTTCCTATGTGGTCTCCCATCCAAGTACTAACCAGGCTCAACCCTGCTTAGCTTTCGAGATCAGACAGGATCAGGCTTGTTCAGGGTAGCATGGCCATAGACACAAATATATATTTCTTAAATCACAATATCACAGCTGTTTACTCAGCATCCAATCTCCCCTTCTTCCTTTCTAACAGAATTTGATTTTATTTAGGTATCCACCCTTCCCCCATGTGCCCACGTGCCTCCACGAAGGTAATACTTCTAGCCCATCCCAGTAACTGGTTCAGGAATAGGCATGTAATCTAATTCTGCCCAATAGGATGTGAAGGAAAGTCTCATGCAGGTGTTTTTGAGGACAAGTCTCTGCGTTTAAGAGAGAGGAACAAAAAGGTAGGGGGTATCTTTCATTCCCCGATGTTGTCATGCCTGAATGTGATGCCTGAATTAGCTGCAGCCATTTTGTTACCAGCCTGAGGATGAAACTTGCAGAGCTAAGAGAAAAAACTGCTCAGTCCTTGATTGCTTAATGGCTGGATCAACCAAACCTGAAGTTTTCTCTTCTCTAAATGCCATAGTATGTGAGCAATAAGTCTCAAACCATCTGAATCAGGGTTTCTCTGCGTTGCAGTCAAAGGCATTTCTATCTGATTGAGCTGGTAAATAGAAGTGCTAAGATGTGAATTACATGCACACATGAGAGAAGTAATAGCTGAAAGGACAGTAAAGCTAGAACCAGAATAAATTTGCAGTACAAAAACTCAAAAAGTTTGGCAGTTCACAAAAGGACAAACACTGAATGATTCCACTTACATGAAATATCTAGTCAAAATCATGAAAATAAAGAGTAGAATGATGCTTGCCAGAGTCTGAAGGAGAGGGAAATGGTGAGTTTTTTGTTTGTTTGTTTGTTTGTTTGTTTGTTTAATGAGGCTAGAGCTTCAGTTTTGCCAGATAAAAAGTTCTACAGATCTGTTATGCAATAATATCAATGTAGTTAACACTGCGGAACAATATACTTTTAAAAGGTTAAGGGGATAAATTTTATATTATGTGGAGTTTTTTTAATCACAATTTTTTTTTTAAATAGCTTGACAAATTGGAGTTATTTAAGCCCACACTTCAGAGGCCCTGAAGATATTACATAGAACGTTGGCCATGTTCCTCCCACCTTAAAGTCTTTACAGTGGCTGTTCTCCTGGCTGGAATGCTCTTCCCTCAGAAATTATATATATATATATATATATATATATATATATATATATATATATATATATATATATATATATATCTACATCTCTAACTGCCTTCAAACCTTCAGATGTCACTTTCTCAGAGAGGCCTACCCTGACCACCATTTATAATATTGCAACCCATCCCACTCTCCTGCCCCCAAGTACTCCCTATTCCCTTTATCTCATTCTACTTTTTCTTTCTTATTATCACTTTCTAACATGTTACACAATTTACTTATTATGTCTATTATTTATTATCTGCCTCCCCCCTCTAAAAAGGTCCATCTAAGAAGATCCATAAGAGCCAAGATCTTTATCTACTTTGTTTCCCTATATATCCCAAATGCCTAGACTAATGTCTGGCACATAATTGGCACTCAATAGATACTCGAAGAATGAATGAGCAATGGTGTTCATCATGATAACTACAGGTCATCTGCTAAAAACTTTGTATACACTGGCATTATAAAATAAAACATGGAAAGTGACTTCTGTGCCGAGATGGCAAATCCAGTTTTGCTCCTGACCCTAATCCTACAAAAACTACAATCAAGAGGATGGAAGAACAAACAGAAGGGGAGACAACACCCCTAATATGTGGGAAGCTAGAAAGCAGACAGCCCAGTGGTAACCAGCTTTGCAGATAGAAAAAGCTGAAACCTAAGGTAGCAGTCAGGAAAGCTCAGAATCAACCTAATTTATACCATAGAAACCTCAAAAGACTCAGGACAAACAGCACCAAGTACCTCTGGAAGTGAAGGTGGGAAGTGGGAGTTATAATAAATATTTAGAGGAAGCTATATGAAAAGTCTGACACCTGCATTCCTCCCTACTTTGCCCTTTTAGCAAGTGTCCTCTCCCACCCTGACATGATATAGTCTCTGAAGAGGGAGAAAGGGTGGATTCTTGGACTTTAAAAACTGGATACATCAAAACTAGGGGGGTATGTTGAATGTTGGATATTCCCAGAACACTGGCAGACCTTTACTCTTCAGACTGGAGACTGGAAGAGTTTTTTCTTGAACAAACTGACCAGCCAAAGAGAAAGATCTAAAAATACTGATACCTGGGGTTGTCCACCAAATGGCCCAACCAGATCACCATACAGTTAAATTCCAAATTGACAAATCCCATTCAAGTGCTAAGAGCTTCTACTTTGCTTTCTAGTCCCCACTTTTGACATAAGCAGACAATCAAGGATTCACACATACCAAAAAAAGTTAAAATGTCACAATTTACAGAAAATAAAAATCAATCAATAAATATATAAAGAAATAAGTAAATAAGGATTCATCAGAGAGCTGAGGTATGTTTCTAACATGAAAGATAAAGACAAACAAACAAACAAAAAGCAACTTGTAAGAAATGGACTATGCAGAAAGAATACTTTAAAAATTACCCCCATGAACTTAATAATAAAAAAAATTATCCCCATGTTGTCTATCACCACACACCAAAATTAAATCAAAATGGATTAAGGACCTAAATAAAAGACTTGAAACAATAAAATGCATAGAAGAAAACACAGGAACTAAACTAAAGGACCTTGGACTTAAAGAGGATTTTATGAATTTGACATTGAAAGCAAGGGAAGTAAAAGCTAAAATAAATGAATGGAACTATATCAAACTAAAAAGCTTCTGCTCAGCAAAAGAAATCATCAACGAGGTAAAGAGACAACTATCCGAATGGGAAAATATATTTGCAAGTGACATCTCTGATAAGGGCCTAATATCCAAAATATACAAAGAACTCATACAACTCAGTAACAACAAAAAAACAAATGATCCAATCGAAAAATGGGCAGAGGACCTGAACAGACTCTTCTCCCTAGAGGACATACAAATGGCCAAAAATATATGAAAAGATGCTCAACATTGCTATTAGGGAAATGCAAACCAAAAACACAATGAGATACTATCTCACACCTGTTAGAATAGCTATAATTAACAAAACAAGTAATAACAAATGTTGGAGATAATGTGGAGAAAAAAGAACCCTTATACACTGTTGGTGGGACTGCAAATTGGTACAGCCACTCTGGAAAACACTATGGAGATTCATCAAAAAACTAAGACTTGATCTACCATATGATTCAGCAATCCCTCTACTGAGTATTTACCCCAAAGACTTGAAAACCCCTATCCAAAAAGATATTTGCACACCGATTTTCATAGCAGCATTATTCATAGTAGCTAGAACATAGGAGCAACTGAAGTCTCCGACAATAGATGATTGGTTAAAGAAGCTGTGGTACATATATACAGTGGAATGTTATTCAGCCATAAGAAGAGGTGAAATACTGCCATTTGCGACAAAATGGATGGACCTTGAGATAATCAAGCTAAGTGAAATAAGTTAGACAGAAAAAGTTGAAAATCACATGATATCACTTATATGTGGGATATAAACCTAAAAGCAACAAATGAGCAGGCCAAACAAACAGAGACTCATGGATATAGACTATAGGTTAGTGGTTACCAGAGAACCATAGATTAGTGGTTACTAGTGGAGTGGGGAGAAGCGGGGAGCTAGACGGCATACAGGGGGTCAAATATAGGGTTTAGGGGGATGGTGAAGTGGGTAAAGGGGATCAAATATACGGTAGCTGAAGGAAACTAGACTTTGGGTGGTAAACACACAATAGAACATACAGATGTCAAATGATAATGTACACCTGAAAATTATATAATTGTATTAACCAATGTTACCCCAATAAACTTAATTTAAAAAATTACTCCCCAAATCATCTTATTAATATGTTCAGAAAGACAAGACATTGCATTCATGTAAAAAGATCAGGACGATATTCTTTTAAAGGGCCATTCAGAGAACAGAAAAGTGCTCTGGGAAATTACAAACATAATGACAGAAATAAGAAAATCTCAATTGAAAGATTAGAAGATAAAGTCAAAGAAATCTCTCAAAAGCAGTTCAAAAGGCAAGGAAAGAAATGAGAAGACCAGCTTGGAAAGGCCAACACCTGAATAATAAGAATTCAAGAAAGACAGCAGACAGGAAATCAGAAAGGGAGAGAAACATCAAAGAAAATTTTCAAGAAAATGCCCCAGAACATGTGTTTCCAGATGGAAAGGCCCTTATCCAGTGCAATGTGAATTTAGACCAATAGGTGGTGAACATTATGAAATTTCAGAGAACTAGGAAAAAAAGAGAAGGACCACTGTTAACTTACTTAGCAGATATACCACAAAATTATTTTTTCCAGGGGAAGAAGAATCACATAAAGTAGTCTCCTCTTAACCACCAGGGATACAGTCCAAGACTTCTGATGGATGCCTAAAACTAAGAATAGTACAGAGCCCTATGTATAATGTTTTTTCCTATATATACATATCTATAATAAAGTTTAATTTACAAATTAAAACACAGTAAGAGATTAACAACAATCTCTTTATTATTGGTTATAGTAATAAGACAATTATAACAATATACTGTAATAAAAGTTATGTGAATGTGGTCTCTCAAAATATCTGTATCTGTACTCACCTTTCTTTTTGTGATGATATAAGACAATAAAATGCCTACATAATGAGATGAAGTAAGATGAATGATGTAGGCTTTGTGATGTAGCATTAGCTATTATTGACCTTCTGACCAGGTAAATAATCAGGATTATTTACTTACAGTAAATGGCTTGGTAGCACTTGTTTCAGGGGATCTCTTGCTGAAGCCTTCCTATGGGCTCAATATTTTCTGGAGCAAAACACCACCATCAATCAAAACACATTTTCTGTTCATGGCTTCCACCCACAAATGTAATGCCTTTTCTATCTCAACTAAGCATTTATCATGTAATGTGGCTGTAACTTTTTCAGTTTGCAGTGAGACAGCAAAACTAGCAATACTAGCACAAATTTCTTTTTCCTTTTTCACAACTTCACAGAAGATTTGTTCTCACTGTAGATCTTAGCAACCTCAGCAAATGCTTTTTTTCTTTCCTTTTTAAGTTGGTAACTTTTACCCTTTCACTTACAGGAAGCACTTTACAGCTTCTCTTTAGAATATCTGAATTGTGAACATCAGTACTTTTTACTTTAGGGCCATTATTAAGTAAAATAAGGGTTACCTGACCACAAGCACTGCAATACCTCAACACCAAAGTGGCTCTAAGTGACTCAGGGCTGGGGGCATACACAGCATAGAGATGCTAGACAAAGGATGAGTCAAGTCCTGGGCAGTATGCTGAGAGATTTCATCAGGCCACTTAGAATGACGTGCAAGTTGAAACTTATGAATTGTTTATTTCTAGGAGTTTTCACGAAATATTCTCGGATCGTGGCTGACTGCAAGTAACTGAAACCACAGAAAGTGAAATGGTGGATAAGAGAGACCAGTGTCCAAAGGATTAGGAATCACAATGTTGTTTCAAATCTCTTAACACCACCACCTCGAACTGGTCCCTGGGGGCCTACCGATAGTCCTTTTCCTGGGTATATAACTTGGAATGGACACACTGGATAGCTGGCAGAACACAATCATTCCTGTCAAGTCAGGAACACACAAGACAAGCAAGGCCAAAATCAAGTACTGATTGTAGTTGCTTTTTCAGGAACCATTTCCCTGTCCTATAGCTTCTGACAGGGGTTTCCACATAATTCCAGTAAAATTAACTCCACCCCAAGCTCCAAAGGACATGTTGCCTAGGCTAAGCCAATCAGAATGTTCAATTTCCCTGGCCATGATGATTGGGTCAATAGTGGACATGTGCCTTTAGCTGGTCCAATCAAAGTGAATCTTAGGACTCCTGCTGAGAATGCATATATTTACCAATATTACAATGATTTTCACATTTCTTTATCATTAGTTACATGCTATCTTACTAACTGACCTATATATTATTGAGAACAGAATCCTAATTTACCTTTTCTTATCAGAACCTGGCATAATGGTTGGCACAGTATAGCTGTTTATAAATAATCATTGATCAATTACAAGGGAAATAAAATTTTACTCCTTTTCTTCAAATTTCACTCCTCAGATTTCAGGGTGACCTGTCTGGAAACCACATTCAATTACTTGAACCTCTGTCCTTTCCTCCATCCTGATTTAAGAATAAATAAATTTGCCCAATGTTGGTCTGACTTTCAAAAAATTACAAGTAAAAAATTTCTTTCTCATTTGCCTGTGATGTGCATGGCATTTGTATGGCTACTCTTCTGGGCTTCCTTCTGCTAAGCAGCATCAGCACCAAAAACCCATACCATGTGAAGTAACTCTCTGCCTCTTTGTGACTGTACCAGACTAGCCATGTGCTACTGGAGGCATCTCACTTCCATAACCAATGCATGATCCCTTGTTAGATGGGTCCTTACAATGCCCAGAAATAATATCAAATACCAAATAACCTCCAGGACTATTTTAACTTTTCCTATTCTCCTCAAATTGCCAATCTCCTTTTTCTCCCCCCACTCCTCTAATCCCCAAACCCACCATTCATGACTTAGCTGCTTCCTCTAGAGAAATCAGAAGTTATCAAAAGTGAGCTCTCTCATTTTCCTGAAACCAAATATCTACAGCTATCCTAGGCTCCTCTCCTCCAGTTGTGACAGAGGAACTATCCCAACTCCTATGCTTTGAATACTACCTCTCATTAAAAAACTTTATACTATCTCTCAATCCTTCTCTACCTTACATATTTATCTTTTTCATGAATCTTTCCCATTAGTTTAAATGCATTCAAGTCTCTCTCTCGAAAAAAAAAGTTTCACTTGACTTATTCCACATTAGCTACCACCTATATTTTCCCTTCCCCTCACATCTAATCTTCTCATTGTCCCCCCAAGACAGAAAAGGCAGTGAGGTATAGTGGTTAAGAATATGGATTCTGGGATGTGGTTCCATAGTGCAGCAGTTAGCACATCTGCTTTACACGCAGAAGGTCCTGGTTCGTGCCCCAGTGGAGCCACAGTCCATGGTCTACCGCCATGCCACCCTGAACAAGCCTGATATCTGATCTCGGAAGCTAAGCAGGGTCGGGCCTTTTTTTTATGCCTACAGCACAAAAAAAAAAGAATATGGATTCTGGCGCCACGCTACCTGAATTGAAATACATCATTTAATGGCTCTGAAGCCATGGTCAATTACCTCACCTCTCTATGCCTCAATTTCCTCATATGCAAAAGAATTATATTCTCTCTCTGATAATGTTAGTGTAAGAATTAAATGAGTTACTATATGTAAAATACTGATAACAGTGCTTGGCACTAAATAAAGCACTAAATAAAGCCTTGCTATAATCACTTTTACTTTTATTTCTTCACTCGCACTCATTTCTCAGCCTAATCTGACACATCACTTTACCACAAAGTGTTTAAGAACACCAGTGACCTCTATGTTGTTAAATCCAACAAATATTTTTCAGTCATCATCTTGAAGTCTAGGCAGCTGTTGACAATGTTAACACACTCTTCTTGGACCATTCTCTTTCCTGATCCAGGGCTTCAATTACCACCTACCTGCCGGTGTATTATCCATACATTGGTAGCCCAGACCTCTCTTCTACTTCCCAGACCCCACAAGGTCAGTCTCTGGCCTGGACATCTCCCACTGAATGTCTCAAAGTCATCTCATATGCACCACATCCAAAACTGAGTCATGATTTTTCTCTCCCAACCCCCTCTGCCTTGAATATTCTTTCAGCCCTTCTTCACCTGGCTGACCCTTACTCCTACTTGAGAGTTGAGCTTAAGTATCACTTCCTCAGGGAAGCCTGAGGTGAATACCCTTAAAGAAACTTTCCTAGCACTTGGTACCTCTACTTCACACCTGCAGTCAGACAGTAAGCTAGCTAATCAAGGTCAGGCACTATGTCTGACTTCTCATTGCTATATCCCAGGATCTGAATGAGGTAGCCTCCAATGCCCTTTCATTTACACTGGGGTCTATCTCTACTCCTTAACAATTATTAACTGTGCTACTTTGGGCCAGGCTAAGACACAACTGAGAGTTAAAACCTGATGGAACACAGAGAAGTCTAGAGTGTAAACGGTATTTAACTAAGCCCCCAAGTTACTTTCAATTGTAATAAAAGTCTTATGTATGACATTTAAAAAAAAAAAAGCCTAAGGATATTCATCCATTGGACAATCAACACTATGCACTGCTTCGAACAACACAAGAGATCCAGGGATTCAGTGCAATTTTGTGTATGTGTGTGTGTATGTTTGCGGGGATACTATCGTGTTTACACCTCACTTATCACGTGTGACCGGTACCCTGTCCTTACCTTAGCAAGCAAACTGCCTATATACCCCAGCACTCATGTGTCCCAATATACAAAGCAGCAGCGAAGAGGTCTCCTATGACCCCAGGCAGCTACACTGCCTCTGGGGAGCATGAAGGTGGGAAGTCTAAGGGAGGAAAAGCAGAGGCCTGAGCTTAGGGAACAGTCTGCGGCTGAAGCAGGGTAGATAGGGCTGAAAAGAGAACAGAGCAGAGGACGTAGCTGGGATAGAGCTTTAAAATTTTGGAGCTCGAAAGCGCGCCAACTGGTGTCCTAAGAACCCGCCCGCTTAGAGCCAATCCCGCGAGACTATAACAAATTCCCGGAATTTCCCTCCGACTCCGGCTAAACACCCTAGGGGCGGGGCTAGAAGAGGAGACCGAGTTTCACACCCCCGCGCCGTACAGCGTTCCGGGACTTCGAAAGAGCTGGTTTCTCGCGATCTTTCCGAAGCCGACCCTCCACGCGCAGTCGGAGCATGTGTGCTGTGACAGGAGTGCCGAGAGGGCGGAGACTGTGCCGGAGGAGAAGCCCCTTTGGCCTGCCCTACGGAAGCCTGCGAGGAAGGGTGGTGACCACTGCCCCGTTCCGCTGTCCCGATGCCCAGTGCCATCGCCAGCCGCAAGACTCAGGAGAAGCCGCGGGAGATCATGGACGCGGCGGAAGTGGGTTTCCACATTCCTCGGGCCTGGGAGGACAGACCCCTGGGCCGGATCGCGCTGAGGGAGGGAGTAGGGTGAGCGGGGCCCTGCCCTCGGGGTCCCTGTTGGCACTTTGCCTGCTGGCCGCGGGCTTTGGGTACGGACGCTCAAAGCCCTCACCCAGGGCCTCCAGGGCCTTTGCCCGAGCAACGTAGCCAGACTCACTCCGGATCGCATTTCTTACACGGGCGCCTGAGAAGGCCTGGCTTACAAGAAGCGTGGCTCGGGGTGGAGTGGACGTGAAGCACTTCCTGCCCCGGAAGTAGGAGCGGGTCACACTTAAGCCTCCCTGAGTTAGGCACGTCTCTCACGTAATCCACTACCACCAGCCCGGAAAATTTTAATGCCCACTAGGTATTTCCTCAGCCCTCGTTTTCCTAATGTTTTTTGCAAACAATCTGTCGATATATTTAATGACCATTTTCCGTGTGACAATTTTAAAGAACATGTCTTTATTTCCTTTCTCCCTCTTAAGTGACCCAGTGAGGTAGGTAGGGAATATTGCAGAGAATGCATTTGAGGTGAAGTGACCCAAAATCATGTGGGTAATTCATAACACCCGTGGTCATTTTCAGAAATGAAAGTTTGAAACCATCCTACAAGTTTTGTGTGCTGTAGTAAAATAGCCTTAATCACTACCAAGCTTCTAATTTTTCTGTTGTGGAATTATAAATTTATGATAAGTTACATAAGGAATAGTTCATTTTAAGAATATTAATTGAAAATGGTTTGCTGAATATGAACAGTAACCCATCTATGCTGCCCTAATGCTATATTTTGTAACTACTTACTAGGGCTAGGGTTATCTCTGTCTTTAAGGTGTATTTTTTTTATTACAAAAAAAAATTTGTGCAGTAAGCTTCTTAACATGTTGCCTGGTTTATTTTCGATATAAACACAAAATCCAATATCCTCCAAATCTAAAGGAAAGAATTCCACAGATGATTATAGAGTGACATAAACTAATTGTTTCATACATATCTTAAGTATATAAAATCTAAGGAAATTATTTTATGTATTCTTCTGGTTAATTATATAAACAAGCAGCGCACCCTAGTTAATAGGTAGGTCTGGATATAAGGTAGGCATTGTGATTGAGTTATGTCATTTTATAGCTAGAAGGATCTTAAGAAGTCATTTTAGAGGTAAAATGAGATTAAAATAAAAGGCCAGTTATCTACTTAATGAGTATAGTATGTTAATAATGGTTTGGATGTAGGTCTCTTGTTTCCTCTTCCTGACTTTAAATATATAATAAGAAGTTGGATATTATATTGTCATTCTTGAACCACTTGAAACCTGGTATGCGTAAACTAATTTTTAGAAACAGGAAGCTTGTGGATTTTTTTATGACGTTTTCCAAATGGAAAGTTGTAGTTAGGTTATGTCCAACATCTCCAATTTATAAAATCTGGACATCTGGTGCTCAGAAAGCTTACCCAAAAATGTTGGTTCTCTTCAAACATCTCTTCCTGTAATAAATTAATAAAACTGTGATACATCATCCTGTTCCCTTCACAGGAAATTTATATCCCTGCTTTGAAGTAGTTTATTCTCATTTTGAAGAAGGTAGTTAAGATGTGTTGTAATGTGTATATTATGTGAGAGTACTATCATGTATGATATATCCATCCAAGAGCGACAATCTTTAAAACAAACTAACCAGAAACTGGGTGCTTATCCTTTTTCTATGGAGTACATATATAAATGACATATTACCACACCTTAAAACTACTTACTCTCTGAATTAATAAAATGGCCCTGAAAGTTAAAACTAATTGCCTTTTACATTGTTATTTATGTGTTTACTATGCTATTAGTGTTTAAATAAAATCTTAATGCAAAAACATTTTTTGTAGGATTATGCTAAAGAAAGATATGGAGTATCTTCAATGATACAGTCACAAGAAAAACCAGGTTAGTAGCTACATGATAATAAATATATTTTTTTCTTTCTAATTCCATGAAAACTCTTCGTGAAGTTTTAATTAAGGTTGGCATTACTTTGGAATGCTTAAATGGCATTAATAACCCAAGCAGATGTCATAATCTGTGTAAACATTTCAGTTTAGGGTCCCTAATTTAGAAAGGGAAGAAAATACATTAAATATGTTTTAAGTGATAAGTTGTATTAAAAAGATATCTCTTAGTAATAGGTAAAAAATTTAAAATTTTACTCTGGCCCAAGAGATAAAAGAATGGTTAATAATAACTGCCTTCATCATATGTAGCCTTTTTCCATGCTTTATAAAGCTACCTTTACTTTTTCCCTTTGACTTTATTGTATTTCTTTGAAATTGACTTGTCACATGTTTATTGTTTCTCTCAGACCTGTAGGTTTTCTACTTGTCTTCCTGTGTGTTTTTATTTTATATGTATAATTTCAAAAGATCAACATTTTTCTTTTGGTAGACACCCCAAATTATGTCTTTTAATCTTTGGTCCAACTGCAGACGTTTAAGTTCTGGCCCACTGAACGTACTTAAATACTTATAACTTAGAGGCCTGCCAATGAATTTTATGCTTTAGAAATAACATACCTCTGGGTCAGTTTTATTGTTATGGATTTGAGTTATTACATGATCAAAAAATTACTTACCAACTTTTTGGGGAAAGTGGCAATAAAAGACCAAAATAATTTACTAAAAATAAACCATTTCCTAAAGATGAAGTAAAATAATTGAATATAAAATGAGACTGAAGCATTGTAATTTAATGACATTCCCCTGCATTGTAATTTAATGACATTCTCCTGCTGGGGCAAGCAGGAAGAGTCATTTGAGACTTTGTTTTTAGCTTAAGTATCTTCCTGAACTGGACATCTTGAACTCTAACACAAAGAAGCTCACTGGAGTCTCTTACATAAGCCCCAATCACCCCTTGCCATAATTACTGTTCCCATTTGGCTGGCAAATGCAGACAACTGTCTTCTACTTAGAAGCTCTCCCGACTAGAGGGAAAGATAAACTATAGATGTTACCAGATTATAGTAACATAATAAAATTCTACCTTTGGTTTTACCTCTGCTAAAATCCTAATACTTTGTTCAACATAAAATTTCCTTTCCTGTTTGCTTCCATTTCTCCACAATTCTTCATTCTAATACCAGTAACTTAGAAGTATGGAGGAGGGAGTAGTTTTTCAAACATGAAATCCTACTGCCACTGATCACTGCCTCAGCCAGTCATACTGATTGGAGTGTGACATTTGTGTGTTTCAAGTATGTGTGGATATGTTAAAGGTTGAGAGCACCTAGGCTAATTAGTTAGAATACCACATGAAAGAAGGGCCATTCTATCTTTTTCAAAGTACTATTAAAATTACCCCAATCATGACATTTATAAGTCTACTCTTATGTTTCATTGATTTTGAGTTTTGATTGCCTAGTAAGTCGATTGCTTTTTAATTTCAGCATTTTCAAATCTATCTTAAAATTTTATGCTTTTTGTGTGTCTTTTCTCTTTCATACTTTCTTTTGCCTGAGTTTACAAAGCAGACTTGGAAGTTGGCTTAACTGATAGGGTTCTTTGGAAATGTTTTGTACAAATTCTCTCATGTTGCCCAATGACTTAAAAAGTCCTCCTTTATTCTCTGCTATTGTTGATGAGAACTATGGTATTCTGTAAATCAAATTCTCTCTAAGCTGCATCTTTGCTTCAAGAGACAAGTTGTTAATTTAGACAAAGTAGGTAAAATATATTTATAATTTGATTTCATATAATATCCTCCCAAAGGTGTGTTTTTGGTATCTTAGTTACTAGGTTTTACTGTACGAGCTATTGACAAATTTGGCTAGTTAGGCAACATAACCCTTGAAAATAGAGATCTTTTATTACTCTTGACATTATGTCATGTCTATTACTATGCTTTTAAATAATACTTAAATTTTTTTCTTTAATATTAAAATTATTGCATATTTAAAACAATAAAATGATTTCTGGATCAATATTGCCTCATATCACTATCTTAACATAATTGTTATTTTGTCACATTTTTCCTATTTGGAGGACTTAAATGGATGTAGTACTTTGTAATTAGTATTGGAGGAATAATTATTGGGACTCACTTACAGTCAGAAGGGCAATTTATTTTCTCATAACTATAGGAAACAAAGTGAGATGGCATAGGCATGATTGCACCTACAGGCTCAAGCAGTATCTTCAGAGCTTTCTATCTCTACTTCTTGGCTCTGCTTCCTTTAGGTTATTGGCTTCATTCTCTCATCCTGCAAACTCAGGTAATGGGCCAGATGGTGGCTGTGGCCCTGGCCTGTACCATCTCAGTGACTCCAAGAAAGAGAGCTTCATTCCCAGTATCTGTATTAAGCCTCGGAGAAAGACTATGATTAGCTCAGTTTGAGTAACATGCCTTTCTGGATAAGTCACTGTGTCCTGGGGCATGGGGTACTATGATTACCTAGGCCTGGCAGAGAATCCTCCCCTACAACTAGCTGGCTTACATACTCTGGTAGGTGAGCTAAAATACCATGTCACTTAGGCAAGTGCAAGTGAGGATAGACTGTGTTTGGCCTTTTAAGTCATTGAAGTGTTCAGTAGATTTGCATTTTGAAACTTTGACTCCAGTGTAGACTGAATTATGGGTTTGGGAGATTATCAGAAGGTTATTGCTTTAATTTAGGCAGGAGGTAGTAGTACCTTGGCTTGGGACAGTGGCAGTGAAAAGAGAATTGGATAAATTTTAGAGATAAAAAGTACAATTCATAAAACTTGAGGCAAATTGCATATGAAGAATGATTAAAAAAAAGTGTCAGATTTGAAATTATTTAAGATAATACCAAGTACTTACACTGGCTGTCAAATCAAAATAATTATGATCTCTTTGTAAACTCTCAGTTACAAAAATTGTTTAACTTATTTGCTACAGATCGAGTTTTGGTGCGAGTTAGTGATTTGACAATACAAAAAGCTGATGAAGTTGTTTGGGTGCGTGCAAGGGTTCATACAAGCAGAGCTAAAGGTAAGAATGATTTAATGACTAAAGCCCTTTTGGTAAGGACTCTGAGTTTTTTGTTTTGAGTATATTTCACATACCAAAGTAAATCTTTCAAAACAAAACAAAAACATCTGTTTTTATTCTTAAATCACTGTAAAGTATTGGTCCATGGTTAATTAGTTTTAGGTTCTTGTAAGACATCCTGAAATATAATTTGGCCTTAAAGACTCCGATGAAATCTCAGACTTTAAATTAAGGTACTATTCTAGCACTTCTCGAAAGTTTGATTTTTTGAAGTGTTTTTGAGAAGCTTTTCATTTGTTAATATTCTTATATTTGTAATAGTTGGATAAAGAGAGCAGTGGAAGAGAGATAGGCTAGGACTGGGTTGTCAAATACAATAGCCTTTGGCTACCTGTAGTTATTTAAATTTAAATTTAATTTCAACAGCTCAGTCACTAGCTGTGTTTTGAGCACCTAATAGCCAGAGTTGCTACTGGCCCCCATATTAGCACAAATACAGAATAATTTTATCATTGTAGAAACTTCTATTGGACAGTACTAAGAATTAAGCATTAACAACAGAGAAGAAAGAAAAGGATATTTTAGACAAACCTCAGTTCCTTATGGAAAATTGTCCTAGTTAGTGTTCAGAATTATCATAAAATATTAATGACATGTTAGTTTATAACTTTATCCTTTTCACACACTATTTCACATTTGATGATTCCTACAAATTTATGAAGTAGGCAGAACAGGCATTGCTATTCCACTTCATAAATGAGGTTTATCTGAATGATAAACCTACTTGTCCAAGTTCTCCTAGTAATTGATGGATTATGAACAAAATCCAGAAGCTTTTTAAGATACCCTCTGTCTCCTTAACAGAATTAATTGCTTCTATAGTATTTAATACGTTTTGTGTTATAGCATTTCTTACATTCTGTTTTAAAATAATTATTATAGAATTAATATAGGCCCATTATTTTAAAATCCCAGCATTTTTTACATCTGTCTCATTCTCTCAGGATCACTACTATTAAAAGTTGGTCTGTTCTACCAATATTCTCCCCCTAAGTAGATGACTACTAATAAATTTTGAAAATACTGGTGGAGTTTTAACTTTTTAAAAAAATGCTGATTTTTCATTCCTGAAAGGTTGGGCCATTTATTCTACCATGAGATAAATCATACTGTATTGTAATCTTTCACTTACTTGTGTTTCTCTCATTTCTGGGACCTTTGTTCTGTCCAAAGTGGGCACTTTGTTTCCTAAACATAGTTATTCAGCAAATTAAAAGATAAAATGCATGCTACATGTAAGGCTATGGAACAGTTT
This sequence comes from Eidolon dupreanum, assembly GCA_028627145.1. Classification (NCBI taxonomy): domain Eukaryota; kingdom Metazoa; phylum Chordata; class Mammalia; order Chiroptera; family Pteropodidae; genus Eidolon; species Eidolon dupreanum. The sequence continues at coordinate 96,630,302 of CM053503.1, read as the reverse complement.
GAATATCAATAAGTATAACTGCAGTGAATTGAAACATATCAGATATGTTTAAATCCATAAGTTTATAATAATGCTAAGACAAACAAAACCTAGTTGGTCACCAGTGGAACAGCTCATTATTTGGAAAACTGATAAATAAAGAGAAAGTATTATTTCTGTATAAATTGTATATCACTGACTAATCTAATAGTAAATGTAGGGAAGTGTCTCTTTTTATTGTTTTTTACTTTGCAAGGTAGTATCTCTTTAGAGCACTGTTCCAGCTAATAAAATGAAAAAAGAGTGTTAGAACATCACCATTTTGCCCCTGGTAAATTATCTGGGCATTGTTCATCATTGATTGCTAACAACACAATAGAGAGACAGCCTGAAATATTTTATGTTTATTCATGAAAGAATACAGCACTGTGCAATGAAGTAGTGTTGCCTAAAAAAGTATACCTGAATCTCATTAAGCCTTTAGATCTAACTACCAGTTTATAGGAAAACATAGGACAAGGGAACATGTTAAATAACAATGGGTATGCAATCAACAAAATTTAGACTAGAAAACTACTGGACAACAACCACTTGATCTCTTTAACAAATAAATTGAAAGATGAGGGGGAACCTGTGGATTAAAACAGACTTAAGATATCTCTGTGCTCATTACTTATTTGTATCCTTGAACATTGACTGGTTATTTGGTGTTTAAAATTTATTTATTTTTTAGTTAAGATAATAGTACTGTGATAACATTTTTAAAAAGTTCTTATCTCTTAGGGATTCATTCCTTATTATGTAAGGATGAAATAATATAGCTGGATTTGCTTCAAAATAGTACAGGAATTGAGGGATAAGTGGATTAGTGTAAAGCTGAGACAGGAATGACCATGAGTTGATAATTATTAAAGTACATGAGAATTGTAGGTAGACATTGGTATCATTTACAAATAATCATCATTTTGTCCTTTCAAATGTTTTATCTCATTTCTTGTTTCTCTCTGCAATAATTAGTAGATTCTCTCCAGTACTGCAGGGATTCCCACAAGGAAGGATTTTTCACACAGCAAAGATTTAAACTTTTGATGAATTATTTTATGATTTTAGGTGTTTTGCATAAAATATCATTAGAAAGCAATGCCCTAGTTTAAAAAGTAGACTAAAGAAATTTTCTTCTAGTCCAAGTTTTCTGTTATCAGAAATAGATGTTAAATTTTACCAGACCTTTTCCAGCAGTTTTTTCCCTCAAAATATAATTATATTGAGTGTATATATCTAGAGGTTCATTATACTGTTCTCTCTGCTGTTATGTTTGAAATTTTCCATATAATAAAAAACATAGTTGATTCTCATTTTTTATGGGTTGTGTACTTATATTTACAAATTCACCTACTTGCCAAATTGTTTTTATAACCACAAAATCAATACGTGCAGCGCTTGCACTGTTATTCACAGATATGGCAGACACGCATTTGTGCAGAGTAGCAAAAAATTTGAATTGCCCAGTGCACACATTCCCGGCTGAGGTCGAACACAGTGAAACTTTGCCTTGTCTCAGCTCTCATCAACAGGTGTCCTTTTCACAGTCCGTTTAATGCCATGTTCTTCAGTTTTGTGCTTTTTGTTGGTGATTTGGCTGTTTAAAATGGCCCCCAAGCATAGTGCTAAAGTGTTTTCTAGTGTTTCTAACAGCAAGAATGCTGTAATATGCCTTACGGAGAAAATACTTGTGTTAGATAAGCTTTATTCAAGCATGAGGCATAGTTCTCTGACTATGAACCAACTCTGTATGTTAAATAAGGTGTTTTTAAACAGAAACACATAAAACAAGGTTATGTATTAGTTGACTGATGAAAATATTGTGACCAGAGGCTCACAGGAACCTAACCGTATATTTCTCCTAGGAGCAGTGGTCCAATATTTGCTAATTCATTGTTTGTGGAGGCTTTGTAGAACATAACTACCACAAACAATAAGAATCAACTATATGTAAATTGTAATGATTTACAATAACGGATTTCTTAATGTTGAATCCTTTTGTCAATGGACTCTTGAAATAAATAAATTTGATAGGTTAAGTTTCAAAAATTTCTTGTTTGCAATTTTGCAATAATCTGGTATTCATAATTTTTAATTGGAAAATCTTATTAAGTTTATGGGTGTGTGTATGTTTAAGTTGTAACTTAACCCAAATAATGTTAATTTTTCACATGAATTTTTCAAAAAATACAGAAATAATACTTTTCTTCTCTACTGCTTATTCTCTGCCTCAACCTTTTCTAAATAATTTGTTTTGTCTTTCAGAAAAATCTTTCTTTTTAATGCATGTATATGCATACACGCATGCACACATGCAGTTTATTTGTGTGCGTGAGCTTTAATTTGTTTTATGTAGATGGCATCATATTTTACATGTTATTCTGTAACTTTAAAACTTTTCAGTGAACAGATTTTTTGGAGATTCTTCCATGATACTAGTTACAGATCTATAAGGCAGTATATCTCCGAGATAGATATCTAGAAGTGAAATTACAAGTTGAAGGATATGCATATGCATATGCATTTTTAAAATTTCTAATACGAGATTACCCTTCAATAGAGCTATCTTCAGTTAAAATACCACAAGTATGTGACGGTACCACTTTCCCCACATCCTTGCAGTAGTGATTATCAATATTTTGATTTCTGATAAAATAAGTTATCTAAAAAAATAAAATCTTATGCTTTAAATTTGCAAAACCCCAATTGCTGCTATTCCTTTCTTCCCATAAATTACTAAGAAAAATATGTCAATAAATATGACTTACTTGGAATTATTCATGTGCTTTAACTCCAGAAATAATAACACATTAAAAGTGGGCTTATAAAAACAAACCATGCTAGCAATTTCAAGTAGAGCAAACCTTTGAAAAACCATAAATAAGGAAATGGAAGTGTCAAAATCATAGTGTCAAAAGTATGACAACTAGAATCGTATTATGCAAAAAAAAAAAGTATAACAAATATCCAATTCTTTCTTAAAGGGCAGTGTGTTATACCTTTTTAAAAATTAAAATCATTTCTTACAGTAAGTTCATATATCAGATTCCTAAAATCAAGTGTTTTATATAGGAGCACTGAGAAATTTTTAACTCATTGATACAGTTAAACTTAGTTTCTTTTGATTGTGAAAACTTATGAGCTTAAAGTCTGCATATTAAAAAAGTAATTGAAATATCAGTGGTTCCTTTCAAATTTTATACGTGCTACATGGAAGTCATTGGCATAAAATAATTCTCTTTCAATACTCTTTTTCCTAAAAGCTTCCTTATACTTCAAAAATAGGTCATTTATTTTGGTAAAGATAGTTTAGGATTTCTAATACCAAAGGTCAGAACCTCAGCTTACATCCATGCAAGAATATTTCAGGAGAAATAACAAATGGATAGTACTTATACTTAAAACATTTAAATCTTTGCTGCTTTATTCTCTAACCTGTTAACATAAATGATGAAAGAAAATGTTAATGTTGGGAATTAGAAAGTTAAAGTACATTATCTAAATAATGTATTAAGGATCTTGGCAAACTAAAAAACAATAGGAAGAGATCAAAACAGAAGATTGCCTCACATTTTTGATAACTAGATTCTACAAAGGCCTATTTTATTAGGAGCCATCACCATGATGGAGATGAGAGTTAACTTTTTGTCCTATCTACCATGTTTGTTCTTCAGCTCAGAAATAAAGATTGTACCTGGTGCTCTAAAAGTTTTCCAACTTTACATTTTTTGAAAACAGGACTCCTGTGTAAATTAAAGGGATAACGTGCTTCTTCTAAAAACTTAAGACAAAATACAACACAAATTTTTACCTGTAAAGGACTTAAATTTAAAACGTCTAAAAATAGTGAATTCATTCAGCTGTTTTGAACATATAAACTGCCTCCTGGTTGGAGAGTTTCAAGAAAGATAGTAGTTAGCAGTTGATTGATCTGTCATATAAAGTTTCTGTACTAACTTATGTAGTAAGAATTTTTTGCCAAACTGAGAAATTACATATTTGTTTCTTAGAATAAAAAAGATATAGTAAAGACAAAAATCCTTATAGTTCAGAAAAATAAAAAATGAAAAATAGAAATCTCACAATTGTAGCTCCTTCATCCCATCACAACCTCTTCCCCTCCAAAAATAACCACTATTGTTTCTTGTGGGTCCTTCAAGGCAAAATAAAATGTATTTACAAGCATGGTATATCTTTTCTTTTTTAAAATTTACATAAAAGGGGTTATACAAACACTGCTCCTTATTATCACTCACCAGTGTCTATAAAAAGGTAGCTTGCAAAACATTGAACTAAGGAGATAATGCAGTGCACCGTATTACCAACCAGAGCCCAAGAAAGAACAGTTTTATTTAGTAACACCTGGCAAGAACATGATCTCTAAAGTACTTGGTGGAAGTACTTGAGCAGACAACCAGTAGCAGGAAACCAGTACTGATTTTTTTGTTGTTTTGTTTTGAGTCTTTTAAAAAAATTTTTTGAGTGGACCATCAAGGTTCTAGTGTTAAAAGTGCTTTGAACACAGAAAGCTTGTAGATTATAGCATTGGAGGCACACGTAGATCTGTTCACTGGTGAAGACTATATAATATGAAGTGGTAATAGAACTTCAGTCCTTTTATATAAATAACACTGTATGAACATCTTTGTCACTAGACTTTTTCCATACTTAATTTCCTTAACATATATTCTAAGAAATGTATTTCTTGAGACTAAGAGAACCTTTTTAAGCCATTTAATGCCCATTGCCAAATTGTTACCTGAAAGCATCGTGCAAGTTTACTTGCCATCAGCAAGTTATGAAGGAACATTTTTCACTTAATTCTTCCAAACATTGGATAATATTACATATTTTTTAATTTTTGTTAATTTGAGAGGTAAATAATATGTCATTATCGTTTGCTTCAACTTGCATTACTTTCATTTCCATTAACATTTTTTTCCTTAATACGGTTTTATTCTTTTTCTTTCAGGTGATCTGTTCAAGTCCATTGCCCATTTATCTATTGGGATTTCAATATTAGTACTCATAAATTTTTAAGATCATTGTATATTAAAGATATTAACTCATATAAGTTATATGTCATTAAGCAAATGTTTTTTTAGTATTTTCTTTTAATTTTTTGTATATAGACATTCTATAATTTTTAAACTTAGAAAGTTCTCCCATTTTTTACTCAGTTTTTTATTTGTTTTCTTTTTTAAACTCCTGAATTCCATCTTAGAATTAGAATCTCTTCTCTGCTTGGGTCTGTTCTCAATTCTTTCTCCATCATGCTCCATTGATCTAGTTGTTTTTGTGCTCGTACATTTTTACTTACTGTAAGTTTATAATATAATATGCTCATGGTACTAGTCTTACTATTTTACCCTCTTCCTCCTATCTGTTGGCTTTAAAAAAAAAAAGGTTTAATTTTTAGAATTATATACAATAAATACATTAAACATTAAAAGAGAACAGTGAACCTTCTTCACTTCACCCATAACCATTGATTTAATGACTTCTTTTCCCTAGCAGGCATGTCAGATCTTGGGGAGTGCATTTGTTTCTATGTTTAACCTACTAGAACTTTCAGGTTCTACTTACTGCTTGTGTTGAATCTTGAACAATGAAAACTTCCTTTCAGCCCTTATATTTTTCTAGGTACTTAATCTCTCTGATTGTATCATTCTTTTATTTTTTGATTGGAAAAGTAGTACATGCTTATTGTAGAAAGTTTAGAAAATACAGAAAAATACAAAGAACAGAATAATTCCCTGTAATTTCACCATCCATTAGTAGCGACATTTTGGTGAGGGTTTTTTTTCTACACATTTTTAATATACTTTTTACACAAAACTAGGATTGTATTCTATGTATGGTTTTATCACTTGTTTTCACATTTTAGTCTGAGTGTTTAATGAATGTTTATTTTGTGTTCCAAGTACCTGGCGTAGTTTTTGCACATAGTAATTCAGCTGGGAAATGGGGATATTAGTCAGTCCTCAAATAAGTAACCAATGGTAGTGCTGCTATCAGTAATAGTAATAATATTTATAGTTAATATTTAATATTCATAATTAATACTGAGTGTCACAACTCTATATTACTTATATAATTATCAAGATTATGTAAGAAACCCCAGGAAAACCTCCTGAGTTATATACTGCTATTTTTTCCATTTGACAGATGAAGAACTGAGACATAATGTGGTCTGATAACTCTCCCACAGGCTCCTTCATAGGAAGTGATAGGATATGATCTTAAGTCTTTTGATTTCAAAACCTTTACTCTTTACCAAACCCTTACACTAAAATGTTACCCATCTGGTGCTGACTCAAAAACATTTTCCTGTTTCCTCTAGAGCTCTCCATTCTCTCTCAAAGTCTTTTTATATATAACATTAGAGTTTCTTGCAAGATAGCTTTATAGTGCAGCTAAGTTTGCTGCCTCTGTACTAATAGATCAGCTAAAATACTTAGTAAATCATGCATATTACCTTCCACTTCATACTAACATTCTTTTCTAAGTGAGTTAATATCTGGCTGTGGTTTCAGTAGTTCCTGGGATATTGTCATTTTGATCCATATACAGATTTCTCTAATTTTATCAATCTTTATCCATTCAGTATCTTAAAATCCCTTTGAATTTGTTATGTACATGTAACTTTCTTTTTAAAAATTTTACTTTGTGTCTGGATCATACTCCAGAGAAGGGAAAATTAGTGTATTTAGCAGTAAAAACATGTTAATCATGTATGACTCAGAAGTCCATAGATTATGTTTATGTCAACACTTTGTTTGCAACCTGTCTTTTTTTTAACTCATGATTGCTCTCTGATTTGCATTTCAAAATACTGTGTGTTAAAAGTAATAACTATAAGTCTGCTTTCATTTTTGCTTTTTTTTTTTGCAAGGCTAATTCTCAGTGTAAAAGATAATTCTCAGTTTAAAAACCAAAATAATCTTTTGATGTTTTACAAGAGGCTGATGAGAAAAGTGGTCTTGAAAAGATTTATCTTGTTTTATGAGGAAGCAGTTTTACAAAACTTGACCAGAGACTTAAAAAGGATCTACTTTGAAGGAAAGGGCTGTCACAAGGATTCATAGTGACTGAAATCTATCATGAATAAGAGTTTCCAGAAGATTAAGAATAAGAAATGATGGTGGTTCCTTATGAAAGGAAGGGGAAATCAAGAGGCCCAGAATATGTATAAAACTGATTATAGGGCATGAAAAGAACAATCTTTTATGGACAAAATAAGTTCTTTGGAGTAAAAAAAAATTTGGAACTATTATAAACAGTGAATGATTAAGAAGACAATAAAGGAAGAATGAAGAAAATAGAACATGAAAGAAACTAGCCTATCCTTCTAAATGCTCTTTAAAATGTACTTTGGTAGGAAGTAAAATGGACCACCACCATAGAATGCTTGTGTTCTTGTTACTAAGCTCTTTATTAGTACTTTTGTGGTTGCATCGTTGAATCTCCCATAGCACAGTGCCTTTGCCTGTAGAATATACTAGCTATTGAACGAATGTTGTAAGTGATCTGAAGTTACTAGAAATTTGTTTAATAAATAAGTGCAATGACATCTTAATTTACAATTTTTTAAAAATTAATGATTTGCTTGTATTCTCATAACAAACACGTTAAAAGCATTTTTTGTTACTCATAGTAGGAACTTGGGTTTCTTTGAAGCTTGTAATTTGAGTTTGAGTATTTGGGCTGTGGAAGCCGGATACACATTTATGTGCATGCTTGATGATTGTAGTAAATTTTGACCCAGTTTTAAAGTACAGAAGCATTTTCCTTCTTTGTAAAACCTAAAGAAGCTTGTCTTTAACAAATTTGTGTTCTTTCTGTCTTACTCAGGGAAGCAGTGTTTCTTAGTCCTCCGTCAGCAGCAGTTTAACGTCCAGGCTCTTGTGGCAGTGGGAGACCATGCAAGCAAGCAGATGGTTAAATTTGCTGCCAAGTAAGTAAGCAATTATATCCTGTTGTCAGAATAAACAATGGTGGGAACCAAGACTCCCAGGGGTTTGGACCATTTTCATACATTAACATCAATGCTTCGTTTGTTTAAAAATGTAGTTATTTAAATTGTCAGTTCAGTGTTGCTGAATACATTAAACTTACAAAAGAGAAAATATGGAGCACAGGCTTGAAATTCATTTGGAACTGCTGAAGCAGCACTCTCTACAGACAAGTCACATTTACTTTCAAGTAGAGTAACAAAAAGCCTGGCAGCCTCAACACAGCAGAGCAACTTTATTTTGTTGTGTTTGTTGAGCTTCATGTCCTCCCTCCCACCCTCCCTCCCCCAGTTTGGGATTTGCATATTAAGCAACAAGTTTTCTAACTGAATAATGTAAGTATATAAACTAAAAGAATGTAGTTTTGCAAATGATTCCATCCCGAAGGAGGTAAAACAGATGTCGTAACATATTACAACTTTTAACTTCGACACCAAAAGGGTTCAATTTGTAAGAGGCAGGATGTAGAGATAGTGCGGTGCTTGTACATGCTGTAGCTCTAAGATAATAATTGGTGATGTGGCCAGTTTTGTTTGTATGTTTTTCTCAATTTAATTGAAATTTTATCTCCATGATCAAAGACTTGGAAACTGTACAATTTTTACATTTTAAGTAAGAGAGTACTTCATAGGCATAAATGTTTTTTAAGAGAAATTCAATCTAGAGTAAATGCTATATTCTATTGATTTTTATCTCTGGTCATTAGACGTAGGGTTTCAAAGATGAGTCAATATAGATAGAATTATCAGTTTGAGAACTAGAAAGATACTAAAAAATTATCTAATTTAACAGCCTAGTTTATGTTTGGGCCCTCCCTTTCTGGCCCCCAGCGATGTATTTATCAAATTTAGTTTTATTATATCGTAACAATACTTGCATTCTGGTTTAAAAACTCCGGTGCCATTAATTACATCAATTCACTGATGAACTCAGTACTATTAATACTATCAGGACAATAACCCACCCCTCCCTATTTCCCAGTCTTGTTGCCCAGAGACTGTCACTTTCATCTTTTCTACCTTTTGGTAATTAGGCTTGCTGTTCTAGTTTTTTATCTCATACTCTGTAAATGTTTGTGCTTGTGGGATGCATTTGTCATCTAGCCTTTTAAGACCAGTCTATATCCAGTGAAGTAGGACATAAATAAGTTTGATCTCTAGAATATATAAACTTTACACAGAGAGCCTTCTAATAAAAAGAGCCTCTGAAAACCACAGACATGTATGCTAAATTATATTTAATATACTAGAAGAAAAAATACTGAGAGAAGGCCAGCTTCAACTCAAACAACCTTAATGGCTTTTGTCTTATTTATTGATTGGTTCTGAAAACTAATATGTGAAGATGGTAGTATTATATAGAACATAATTTTCCATTAAATTGCCTCAGTGTTACATTCCTAAAGAAAAAATTCTAGTCTAAAAATCTTGAAAATTCCACATTTAATATTTACTAACAGACATTCTGTTGACAAGAGGACAGTCAATTCATTTGATGCCTTTAGAAGTAGACACATTAAAGTCATCGAAAAATACTTTTTTTTTTTTTTTTTTTTTTTTTATGCATCTTCTCAGAAACTCCTGGGACTTAACTAACAGCAGTTGACCATATCAGACGCTAACCAAAGCTCTAGCTGGAAGAGCTACTTGAAAATGGTCTCCTAAACAGAACTTAGTTCACTAATGCCCTCATGATATATAAAGTAAGGAAAGGTTTTCATCTAAATAGGATGAGCTTTCTCTTAGGCAAGGTAAGAATTCAGATCATTTAGCTTGTATTTCATAATCCTGAAGTGGAACTCAACCAAGATCTAGTTGTAATTCAGGCTGAACAATTAAGTTGTGAGTTGGATTTTTTTTTAAAGCATTAGAACATCTAGCTATTTTTAGTCCCTTAAAAAAACTGGACTTTATATAATTAGTAATGTGTGGGAAAAGACAGTTTCATAATGGAGCTATTGCAGATTATAAAGCTTTTGATGGGTTATTTGTAAGTGAATGGAGCCAATTTTATACAATAAGCTTAACATGTGGTGCTTAGGTTATAATTATTTAACTTTTGACACTACTCATATGTTAAGGTATCTACCCTGAGTAATTAAGAGTAAATGTAAATGTGTTAAAAGCTTTTGCTACCTTGTAAAAAAGGAAAATTCTCTTGACTAAGATTCTATGGTAAAAAATTATGACTTCGTTTTGTGATTGGTTGATAATTTTCTTAGAAACATAATTTCATGCTCTAGATAGGTCAGTCAGCATGTCTGTATGTTGATTTTAGACTACACTTGTAAGGCAGTTCAGAAACCTTGGTCTGTCTTGGTAGTAGAAGTCTAAAGCACATGTCGTTCCTGACAGAAAGCCTGTAGTATGATTTTGTTTTCAAAGTACCAATTTTTAAAGAAGAAATTGAAGAACAGAAAAATTTTACTTTGAAAATGACCTGCTCTGTGAATAATAATAAATTAAGTGAAGCTGTAATATAAATTCTAAAGAACTTTCAGAACTTAGGAAGACAATGTGTTGTTTTTCTTTCCTTCATCCTTCAAAATCCTTCAAAATCCTTTTCCTAAAAATTTATTGGCTAGGCTTAACATAAACAGTGTGTTTTATTTAAAATGGGGGTACATTGGCTCTACTGTGAAAAAGTTTAAGGTAGTTTCATACGTTTATCTTTGAGATCACTTGCTGTGGCAGTGCTTGCTGTTTGGTGAGCTGGCACTTCTATAAAACAAGAATTTAAGGTACAAGGTTATATCGTTAAAGCATAAAGCACAAATAACAAAATAAATAAATAAATTCCTCTGACGTTGACAGATAAAAAGTAAGCACTTTTTTTTTAACTTGCTGCGATCTAACTATATTAACTTATTGTTATACCTTACTACCAAATCATTAACTGAAGCTCACATGGACATGCTGTATTTTGAAGGATAATCTAGTTTTCGGATATGGCACTAGAATGATAGTAATACTATAATTATTTACTGAAATTTTTAAAAACATTTGAGAGTAAGGTTTTCTATTTGTCTAAATGAGTTTTCCAAGATTTTTGGCTTCAGTTTTTTTCTCTTTTTAGTGTTGTTTTTTATCATTTCTGCCACATGTTAATTGAGGTAGAACAAAATAGTACAATCATTTATTAAACTAATAATTTACTGATAGATACAGGCTCTTTTCTATTCCCTCAAGTTCATTCTTGCCAGAAGTTTCTTTTTAAGTGATGTTTTTATCTAAAATCTATAATGACTTTCTGTTTCCAATCAGGTCCAATATAAATTCTGCCTGCTGGTTCCCTCATTATAATATTAGTTGCCACTACTTCCCAATATACCCTCTTCAGATTGGGTAGACTCTGCATATCTGCAGTGGCCTCCCTTTTTACTTTACTTATTTTAAAAGCTTTGGCTTTATTCATTAAATCCTCATTCTTTGTCACTTAGCTTAAGCCCATGTCCTTCATGATCCTCATTGATTGGTTTCTCTTTTTATTTCTTTGGAATCACAGATATTTTCTTAGGAGGCTGGAAGTTTTCTGTATTTTTTAATGTTTAGTGTATATTTTGAATATAAAGTTATATAAGGGTATTAATCTATATCATTTTAAAGGCTAACTTATAGAATTGCTGTGTAAATTTAGTACTTCCATTTAGCATTTACTATCGTATTTATAATTGTGCTCATGCCAGCTGAAGCCAAATGATATCCATGTTCCATACAAATAAAGATTTCACTGTTTGAATAGGGACACATGCTGTGAACGAGTTGGGTTACTAGATTATACTGGAAAGTTAAGAGACACCCTGAAGTAGTAAAAGCCTATGCCATTCAAACAGATTTATTGAATCTTATTTTTATCTATAGGGGCAAAAGAATCACTAACAGTATAATAGTTTCCATGCAAGGAAAAATGTTTCTCTTTCCAGCTCTAGTAGTTATCAGATTACATACTTATTTTATTAAAATTTCTGTTAACAATGCTACATTATTAACTTTCACATGAACAAGATGGTTTTATGAAATTATTGACTGATAATTTAAATTGTCATTCTTGGATCGCTCTTTCAGAATTTTGGTTAATTATGAGTCCTTATTATCCTGAACCTGTTTTATGTAATTATTCTTCACATTGCTAGTTTTAAAGTGAAAATACAGAAACATTAAATATAGAACTGGATCCAAGGCTACAGTTTTATACAGTTAACCAAATGTCAGCAATTCAGTTATAGCAAACTTTAATAATGTTCATTTGAATTTTGTTTTTTTATATTTGTTTTTACTTTGTTTAAAAATTCATTTTGATTTAAAGTTAAGGGGTGTAAGCATAAGACATTTATACTAGTTTTATATTTGTAGATATTTAAGTAACATAACAAAACTAAGTGTTTACTGAGGGTTCCTGGCATTTTTTGTTCCACTGAACAGAACCCATGCAGCAGTTTGAGAACCACTGGTCCGAGTCATATTAAGTAGTGCTTAATTCTTACCAAGCTTATTTTGAACTTAAAATTCTTGGTGTTTTGGTGAAGAAAAATGAGTTCACAAAATAAGTCATCATAGAACTGCTAAGATGATTTAAACCTTTAATTTTCACAGAGCACCAATAGGCGGGCTGAGTATAATAGAGGACCAGAATGCCTAGAGGCTTGGTTCTCCAAGAACTAGCCATGTGACTTCATAAATTGTTTATTGTATGCTAATCTTAGTCTGACTTTATTCTTTAGAGCTAAGACCCTTTAAACATCTTTATTTTTACTTGCCTGAGAAATGTGAAAATCTAAGATTGAGTGTGGTACTAATTCACTATAATTGGCATGTAAAACAAGCTTGTGCCTGCCTTAGGATTGGAATATAAATTTTTATTATCAAAAGATGGTTTATTATTTTTTAAATACTTATATAATTTATGTGTTTTGGATTTTGTTTTGATTTAACTGACAAATATATGGTTTCTCATGTTTGGGCGTTTTGAATTCTTTGTCTCAGTGAATTGTATAATTTAATTTACATCATTGAAGTATTTTATGTTGGTACCTTACTTGAAAAACTTACGTGTAGCAACTTCATAGCTTGTCCTCTTTTCTAACTAATCTTTTATTACACCTTTCCCAACATTTAAAAATTATTAATTTGAATGTGGGTGGTTATGTAAATCTATGGAGCACATTTCTCATTGAGTATAGTAAGATTCAACAAATTATTCCTTACAATCAGAAAGCTAGCGAATTTGTTATCAGTTTTGCTGAAAACCTTTAATACTCAAGTGTCTATAGATGTTAAAATTTTAACAATTTTTGTTGATATTACAATATGTGAATATGCAGAAAGAAAAGCTTAAAACGGTGTCTTTTTCACCATTGTTGATTTTTTTTGTTTGTTTAGAGGAGGAGTAAGGGGAATAAATAGGAATAAAATGGGAATAGTTTTGAAAAATATAATAACTACCTAAAATTATAATTTTGCTCATCACCTAGCTTTTACCACTCCCAAGTTTATCCCTATTATTAACAGATAACAATCAACATATATCAATTTATAGGATTTTTCATGTACATACATATTTAGGCCTTTATCGTAACATTCTAATATAATAAAGCATTTCAAGGGACTTAAATCTGTGGTACCTAAAACAATCGGAAATAAAAGGTAAAAACCACTATTCATAAAGGTTATCCTGGTAACCATTTAATTATTATCTTGGGTATACTGAGTAGATTATATGAATAATAATAGGATAGTCTGTATTGACCTCTGTTAACAGATGTCACATGTGTTTTTAGATGAAAAACCATGGACAGAAGTCCTCCCGTACACACCCAGACCTTTAGTGTATATGAAATACTATTTTTAATATTTCAGAAATTTAACTTACAATTAAAAATCACATAATGACTACCCTTGCTTTATCTTGTCAAGCTTTCCAGTGTCTACATTGAATTTTTATACTTATTGGAGTGCACTGCATCCCTGTAAAGGTTCATCATGATAGTCACTAGCAGCTTCCCTATCTGATATATAGGGAAACAACAAAAACAGAAAGGTTTGCTTATAGCAATAGTAGCAGCAATAATAGCTAACTATTACTCTATACTAAGTATGGAACTACAAAGTGCCATACTTGTATTTCCTCCACACTGTGAGGTATAGATACTATTTTGTCTTTGTTTTGTTTGTTTGTTTGTTTGTTTGTCTATTCATTTTTACAGATGAGGAAATTGAGATTTAAAATACGAAGTATTTTGACTAAAGTCTCTGACTCTAGGGCTCACACACCTATAGTCTCTATGTTATCCTGCCTCTTCGAGATAGTGTAATGATATTACTTCAAAGCCCTCTACAATACAGCTCACTTAGAATACAACCTTAATGTAATTGAAATATGTTGATGACTGGGAAAGAAAGCCCCTTTGCATTCTGCCTCAAAAATATGTATGCTGAATAAATTGGAGAAAAGATCCAGACTTTTGAGTTCGTGAAAAGCCTAAACACTGAAATACTTTGTCTTACTGAAAACCATTTTATTTTTCTGGCTGATAATATTCTACTCTTCTCATTCTAAATTTTTTCAAGGTCTCTATGGAATACCTTTGCCTTAAAATTCCTTACTTTTCCTCCACTGTCTTCACCATTTCTTCATTTTAACAACTCACTCCTGTGGCCATAGCTTGGAACTTCATTTTAAACTATAGTGGTCATTCTCTCTAACTTTAATTTCCACCTTTCTTCCTTTCTCTTGCCTCTTAATCTTGTTAGACCTCATCAAGACTTCTAGTCTTTTATCAGTCTCCCCATTTTCTTAGTTTTTGTGTTCCCTTTTGACCTCATACAATCCCAGTTCTATTCCTAGAACTACTCTCACTACATCCTTATCCAACTGTTCCCTGTCTCTTTGTTTCTTTTGCCCTGCAAATGCCCTACACACTCCCTTGCCCCTAGACTCTTGATCCCATAACTCTTAACACCAAGTTAAAGAGTATATTGTGCATTTGTGGCACTATTGATTTTTATTCCTCAGCACGGCCCAATAGTATAAATTCTACTTTATCATGAAAATAGAGGTTTATAGCCTCCTGTGGTTTTTTTTTTCATTGTTTCACTGAATTCTTCAGGATCTCCTTCCTCTTTATTCCTTAGTTTCTACATATAATTGGAATTAGAAAAGAAAAATTTGGAAAACACTTTGAATTCCATCACTTAATATATTATCAGCCTCCTATTATGATTAAAAACAGCACATGAACAACTTATAAATTCTGGTGGTTTCTGTTACTTATTTAAATAAAGCAAAAATCCTTACTTACAGATGTTTTTAGCTTACTTTAGAAATTTGAGGACCAGTGAAGCATGAGGTAACTCAGATGAATATTTAGTAACATTCACTTTGAGAAGCCAGCAGCTTAGTTAGTGAGCCAGCTAACCATTGTACTAGAATCTTTGGTTTGGAAAATAGCATAGGTAGAAATATGTTCATGAGAAAATACATTTTTATCCTCTTAATTTTCATTCTGTCTTAAATCAATTTTTATATATGAAATGCTTATAATTATCTTAAGTACTAAGGGAATGCCTACAGATTATTTATTATCAAGTTGTTTTCGTTTTGAATAGTGCTATCCAAAAAGATTGGACATTTAAAACATGTGAACTCCTACACAACAAAGTGGGAGAAATAATGATATTTATATGTTAATTCCATGAGGCCCTACATTTAACTCTATTCCCTCTGGCCATATACCAGGTGGAATAAAGCAAGGACTCCACTATTAAAAATATCAAATCAGATCATTCCAGCTGGGGTTTTCTAATCATTTAAAAGGCAAAATATGAGGTCACTTTTAATATCTTAAGTAGATAATCTTAGCATTTATTTTAGATATTAAATCTGAGGTTATCTTTACCTTACTGACTAAAATGTACCAATAGCAGTTTCTAGCTTTTGAGTATTTTCCATAAGAGCAACATTAGAGCCTAATAAGAGGTCAGTTGTTTTTCCCAAATATCTTTCCTAGGAATATCCAATTCATCAGTGCACTAATCTGGAAAGTTGTCTTAGCAATTGGATTTAAGTGACACAGGACTCTTCAATGCTTTCTTTTTTTAAATCAATTTGTCGGAAAGATCAATTTTCTCATGGTCGAATGCATATAAAAATGAAGCATCCACATGAGTTACATAGGAAGGTTGGCACATTTCATTCCCTAGAGATATTTAAGAACAGGTCCTTAATTGTGTACTGAAAATGGTTTGAGGTCCTTAAATGGAATTTGTCTAGAAACAGGAAGGTGGGATACATATCCAAGCCTGTGTTTCTGGATTCCCCATCTTATGTTGACATTAATTTTCTAATATTTAGTGGCTAGTGTTTGAGTTCAGGCAAGAAGTCATCCTTTTTTATTATTTTTATTTAGGGCCATTTTAAAGTAATGAACAGAGTTAGTTGTGTTAATCTGTGTTAGCTATGGCTGAGTCTTGTAAAGACAAATTTTTTGAAGGTACCCCTAGAGGCCTTTTTGTATGGACTGCTACTAAGGTCTACAATGAATATAAATGGAAGTTTTTGCAGTTTAAAGCTAAACTGACTACTTTAAAGGGTTGCAGTTAATTTGAATAACAGTTGTTAAAGTTAAAGATTACATTTTGCTATTTGATTTTATGTTACCCCTCCCTCCCAGCATAGAGATGTTTGGATTCTTAAAAAAAAAAAGCTTTTCCAACTGTTATTTGTATACATATGTGTTTTGTTATATTTTTCTTCATATTAGTCATTGTGGTTAAGTGATTTATTGGCAGCTGATGAGTCACAAGTATGTTTCTCATTTTCTAATGAGTCACCTAGCTGCCTACAAGTTTATTTATTTTCTTTCTTTTTTAGATCTTTCACCTAAAAGTAGGTATTTTACCTATTTGAGAGGTTAAAATTTCAGTTTGCTACATTAACTTTTAAAATTATAAGATTCTAGGTAGAGACTTGAACCATAAGAGGATTAATACAAAAGTTAGCTGGAGTTTATCTCATAGCAGGTAAACAGGGAGTCCAAGACAGATTTTCATAATATGTTTGCTATTTCTATTACTCTACCTGCCCAGGAACTCTACTCTCTCCCAATTGTCACTCTTGCATTTTTCTTCCTTTCTTTTTTCACCTCACTCTGCAGCTCCAGTCACTACCTGAGAGTTTTAGTTGATAGTTTTACATGGGAAATTACCTTTGGCCAGTTTAGTTGCCATGGTGCTGACATCACTTTCCAAGACTTGAAAGTTAAGTCATATCCTTTTCCACAAATATATTGTGATACATTGTATCAGTACAAGAATGTACATAAAAGTGAAACTCTGGTACATTTTGTATGGGAACCACCTTTTTAGATTATACCCTTTCTTTCTTGGTTACAAGAAATCAAAAAATCAGTTGGTGAGTTTAATAAGCTACTTCATAAATTTTATATTTCAGATTTCGAGAGTCTTTTGTTCAGAATTCAAGTTTGTTTTAGAACTGCCCAGAAAATGCATTTATTCTACTCTTAGTGTATATTAAGCTTCATATAGATGTTCTTAAATGGGATTACACAATCCAGTAGGCTGTCTGCCATAAATCCAGTCAATGACAGTGTGTACTCAAACTATGAGTAGTGAGGATTTAATTGCAGCAACCTAATATCCTCTTATTACCTTGAAATCTTTTCAGTTGACCTTCTTCTATTATTTAGTTCCATTACATACCAGTAATTGCATTTATTGAAGCCAGTGTTTCTTGTTATAGGAAATGCTGATCTTAGTAAATTTCAACTATAGGGAGGGAAATGTTCTTTAATAAATAATTGAAAAACTTTTCCTACTTTTCACAATTCAGTGCTGGTCCTGTTGCCTTTTATGTCCAGAGTATTTTATAAATGGTAACTAAATTATGTCATCTGGAAATCATCTTTTCAAGGAATCTCAGAAGGTGTGCTACATAATAGCTTATTGTAAGTAGGTTAAATAGACTGGCTTTATCTCAAGTGGCTTACTCTATTAAAGAAGACTTTAATATATTCAGCTTTACTGTTGAAACACCAAATGAGTTCTGACACCTCTGATGAGATGATTAAAGTTGGGAATTTTTTCTTTTGACAGCATCAACAAAGAG
Source organism: Eidolon dupreanum (assembly GCA_028627145.1). NCBI lineage: Eukaryota > Metazoa > Chordata > Mammalia > Chiroptera > Pteropodidae > Eidolon > Eidolon dupreanum. Next base: position 96,612,144 of record CM053503.1, on the reverse strand, counting down.
AGCATCATAGATGTAGAAGGTGTTGTGAGAAAAGTGAATCAGAAAATTGGAAGCTGTACTCAGCAAGATGTAGAGCTACATGTTCAAAAGGTAACTTTTTTCAAAATATAAAATCGTGTACAAAAATAGTTTTGAGTAGTTCTTATAACTATACATTAAATCTGTATGTTCTTAATAATTAGAGTTGATATGAAATATTGAGATTTATATTACCAAATCAATTAGCTTTTGTTATATAACAAATTACCTCAATACTTAGTGAATTCAAACAACAAACATTTATTTGCTCACTATTCTGTGCTTTGGGCATATAGGGTTGGCCCATCTGGAATGGCTCATCTGTTACTTGTGTCATTGACTAGGCTCACTGGTATTTCTTGGACATCTTTTCCAGTGGCCTCTCTTCATCCAGCAGGCTAGCCCAGGCTTGTTGACATGGTACCAGATTGGTTCCAAAAGCAAGAGAGGGAAGCTTTAGTGTGCAAAACTTTTCAAGCTTCTCTCGTGTCACATTTGCTAAATATTCCATTGGTCAAAGCAAGTCACATTGCAAAACTCAAATTTAAGAGGTGGAAAAGTAGATTCTATCTCTTAATGAGAGGAGAGGCAGCATCATTGGAAAATGACATGTATACAGGAGGAAGAGGAATTATTACAGCCATTTTTGCAATCTACTATAGTCACATAGGGAAAAATATAAAACATATCAAAAAAGCTTTATTCAATATCATGAAACTATTTTACTATGAACTTTCTTATAATGATTTACTTCTAAATGTTGATTAATTATAGTAATTCTTAATCATTGTATTTCCTTATAATCATTTTATTTCTGATATTTTACAGTTTTAAAAAAAATCAAAAGAAACAGTATTGGTCTTGTATTCCAACAATAACTTCTTTTCATACAAGATTTATCCCACATCTATTTTCTTCTCAGACATAAAAACTAGAAGTGCTCATTTTCATTGACTTTGAAAATACTGTAAGTGAATTCACATATATTTAGTACTATTGAAATAACCCTATAGTTTTGAACCTGCAGTTCTCAGATCCAAGCTTAGTTTGTATCACAAAATTCATCATTAAATTTCTCTTAAGGAGTCTGCCCGATTGCTCTATCTTACATATGCTTACACACATGCACACACACCCTGTGAGCATATGTAGGATAGAACAGTCAGGCAGACAGACAGATGCAGAAAGATAGACTCATACATGCATGCTTATTTGGGAGTAAGGTTATTTAACTGGAATTGTCATAGAACTAGAATTAGAATATCTTGTATTTTTTACTGACCTAACTTCCCAAATTACTTTGTTCTCTTTGTGCAAATTTCATTTTAAACCAACCCCACCAGAAAAGTCTGTAACCTGATAAACAAAAACTAACCTAAGGGTATGCTGACCAAGAAAAACAACCCCCTGTCTTCCAAGCAGCATATCTTTTTCAAAATTTTAGTGAATAGAGCAAATAAATGTACTTCTAAAATATTCTAATTATCTAGCATTTAGTATAACATTAATAAATGTTAATATTAAATATAAAGCCTAAAGAGATTATAGACCAATTTTGCCTCAATAAAAATAATTGTAAAGCATCTCACAAACAATGAATATTGTATACTAAATAGAATCTTATAATAAGCAATGACTCTCTATATTTATTTATTTATTCAGCCAGCAGTTACTGAGTATATACATTGTGCCAAGCACTGTGTGATGTTCTGGGGATCAAAGTGCTCACAACCTAATGAAGGAGATGATGAATTTGTACTAGTTATAAAAACAAAAGAGGTAGCTCTGCAGTTCTCCAACTTTGCTTTGGAGATAGAGTTTCCGTTAACTGACCAAAATGGGAAGCACTACAATTTGGATATAGGGGGTGGTGACAAATAAATCTGTTTTACTATGAGGAGGACTCATAGTAAAATAGTATCATAGTACTTATAGTAAAAGTATCCTCACTTTTTTCTTGAAGTGTCTTAGCTGAATGCTAAATATGATCTACCAACTGGAAGAATATAATTTCCTTTCCCAAATTAACTAAATGAGGTCTGTTTCTCTTTTGTGCTTAGCAGGTTTTCCAAGCATATTGGGAATAATTAATAGGGTAACCAGTATTTTGAGAGTAGCTAATTCTGTATGACCTAACTGCTTTTTTTGCACAAAAAGGCGCAATTAGTGTGAGTGAATGTTGAGGGATTTTAACACCAAAAAAGAATACCCTGTATGGCAGCTCCCACCCAGGAGAGCAGCAGAAAATTATATATAATATGTTTGATGAAAGAAGACAATGAAGGGATGTTTGGGAAAAGAATGAGGAAAGGAAGAAGTATAGCTGAGATGGGCTGACTTTGGTTCTAGTGGTAGAAAAAGCTAAATGCTGCTAACAGTAAACCAATTTGTTAACGACCCCTTGAACCTTTAAATATTCATTACCCCAAAATTCATTTTACAGAGTAGAATATTGAAGCTGTGAGGTTAAGTGATTTGTCTAACGATAGCTTTTATATGACAAAGTGAGGCCTTAAACCCAGACTCCTCAACTTCAGTTATTACTTATTTATCCTCATTTGACTGTTTCAACAACCCAGGGAGGTAGGCAAGAAATATTATTCCTATGTTATAGGTGAAAAAAAAAATGTACCATCTTGTTCGATTTTAGCAAGTAGTTTCAGTTAAAGAGGTATGCAAACATCACTTCATATTTAAGTCAACTGTAGGTTTTTTTTTAAGCAAGAGATAACAGGTTTTGTGTGCTTTGTGATATTTTTGGTACTCTCTCACTTTCAGATTTATGTGATCAGTTTGGCTGAACCCCGTTTGCCCTTGCAGTTGGATGATGCTGTTCGGCCTGAGGTGGAAGGAGAAGAGGTATAAATTATACTTTTGAAGTACTATGCTTCCTCTGTATGTTCGGTTTGCAAAACATTGAAAACTTGATGCCCTGCTTTTACGTGAAGGGTACCTATTGATTTGAGCTTCATTTTTATTTAAATGTACTCTTATATCAACTATTCTCAAACGTTTTGGCCTGCAAATTCCTTTACACTCTTAAAAATAATTGACCCACAAGCTTTTGTTTTTATAGGTGTATCTATCAATATTTTACAGTATTCAAAGTTAAAATAAAAAATTTTTAATATTTATTAAAAGTAACAATATTATAAATATATCTATAAATCTATATAATGTCTGGCTTAATAGACAACAGTTAGGTTCTCATATCTGCTTCTGCATTCATTCTGTTGTGATAGCACACATCATGAAGCCTTTGGAAGACTCCTCAGTATAGTCAGGAGAAAATGAGAATAAAAAGGTATTATGAAGAACAGATTTGACTTTATGCACTGCCAGAAAGTGTCTCACTGATGCCCGGAACATACAATGAGAACTACTTAATCTATCAGCTTTTATCTGTTCCTTTAGCCTTTTACTAGCTGATAAAATCCAGGAATCAATAAAAGTGCAGATGGTTAATTCTTCCGATGCCCCAGTAATGAGACGAGGCTTTTGGAGATGGAGGATGGGAGATGGAAAGAAAGCATTACTCCCTGTTCATTCTCATTTTCTTCTTTCCATCCCTCTCTCTTTTAACAGGAATGTCTCTCTAGCCCTGCTTCTTGTTCTTGAATCCCTCATTTTTGGGTTTAATATTAATGCACATAAACACACCTATTGTCACTTAAAAGTAAACATAGCTTCTAAAAGTGTTTTTCATGTTCTGAAAAAAAATTAGTAAAATCTTTTTTCATCTTTTTTTAGGAAGGAAGAGCTACTGTTAACCAGGATACAAGATTAGACAACAGAGTCATTGATCTTAGGGTAGGCCTCATTTATTTATTAAGTAACTTGATTATGCCAAAATCAAGGAGGGCAAGGATAACATACCTGTCTTGGGTTTATAGAACTAATTGACATTTGCATATAGGTAAGTACAATAATACGAGAAACAACTTTCCAACTGACCTTTCCCTTAAAAAGAATTGCTATCAATAAGGACAGTTGAGTAATAGTTCACAGACTATTGACTTGCTTCGTTTTAAAATGACAAAGGAACATGAATCCAATAAAATGGACTTGCTTTCAGGTGATACCTGTTTTAGACAAGGTAGTCAACAAATGGAAACATAACCATTAATATCCCTACAAAATTCTGAAATATATGCACATTTAGAACAACTGGGTAGAGATTAGTAATTAATGCCTCAATCCTTTGAATTCATTCTGAACACAATTAACAATAAAGAAGTAGTTGGCCCTGGTGGTTTATATAGTAATCTCATAGGTCTTCTGTTTCCCTTTCTGGCTTGGTTGCAAGTGAAAGAGTTCAGCGGTTTCATCATTGTAGTAAAACCAATGTCATCTTTCTTTCTTAATGTTTTGACCACATCTTCCTCCTTTACGTAACATATTCTACCTAAAACTTAAAGTCTTTGTCACCTTTTGAGTTCTTTCCAACTTTTCTGCAGTCATACAGGTCAACCTTTTCATGTATATGCATATGTTTCCCCTGATTATTTGCTTTTTGTCTGCTGGTACCTTTTCCATATTAATTTGTAGTATATAGAAAAGGCTAGCAATCAAAAGTCCTCTTGATACTTCTTAGAAACCTCAGGGTTCATAATTTTGGCCACAGCAATTAGACATCATGCTATATTTGTCTGTGCTGTTTGTCCACACAAGTTATTGGTTATGCTTCTACAATTTGGCCCAAAGAGTATCTTTCTTTGGTCTACATCATTTTTTTTTTTAATTTAAATTCATTGTCACCATTGGAAAAAACGGGGAGGCGTACATTAGATAGACGTGGCTTTCTTTAAAAAGTTGGAGGTGAATCTGGCAATTTTGGGCCCACATGGCAACATCAGCTAGCGCTCTAGATGGGGCATTATGTCCTTTAAACCCTACAAATTGATTTAATTGTATTCTGTTATTTTATAGACATCAACTAGTCAGGCAGTCTTTCGTCTCCAGTCTGGCATCTGCCGCCTTTTCCGAGAAACTTTAATTAACAAGGGTTTTGTAGAGATCCAGACTCCTAAAATTATCTCAGGTATGCTTTAAGATATTGCTCTCTTTCTTAAGTCAATTAATTTTAGTTTTTTATTTTATTATTTTTTTTAATTTGAGAATCTCAAATATCCCTTAAGGTTTATTACTATGAGACTATTTATTTTGAAGACTATGCTGTAAAGCAGAGTCACATGTCACTAATGTCCCCTTATTTCAGGAATCATTATGTGATAATAATTATAAAATGAAGCAGTAACACACAAAACAAAATAATTGTTATATAAGTTGCACCAGAAACTTTCATTATGTAGCTTTCTTTTTAAATTGGCATTATAATTTTGTTTTGTATAATACATTGTAAAATTAGTACTAAATACTACAGATGGTAAAAATCTTAATTCTCATTCTTATATGAGAACCTTATCTAAATCATTTTACCTCTTTTTGAGTTGCTTAAATAACACTAAAATGTATTATAAATGCCATTTAGTTATAAATAAAAAATTGAACATTACATTCTTGATAATTAGAAAAATTATTAAGAATTTCTTTCTTCTTTTTTAAAAAACATTCACAATTAAGTAGCTTTAATAGATTTTAAATTGATGCAGAAAGGAAGCATATATATCCAAAGAAGTAAAATGAAGGTCTAGCAAATCTCTCCTAAACAAACTGTTTAGAATCAGATATAAGAATTATATAGACTATGGTTTCTCTGCAGTTCTTGATTTTCCAGTTTTTTTTTTTTTAAGTGAAGTACTTGAATCAGAAGTATAAACTGTTTTTAACAAGTTAAATTGATAAGCTTATAATTGGTTATAACAACATAAATGTTTATGTTTCAGCTGCCAGTGAAGGGGGAGCCAACGTATTTACTGTGTCATATTTTAAAAATAATGCATATCTGGCTCAGTCCCCACAGCTGTACAAGCAAATGTGTATTTGTGCTGATTTTGAGAAGGTTTTCTGTATTGGACCAGGTAAGGTTTTGGCAGTTATAATTCTCTCAAAATTCATTAATTGGACCATAGTTAGGGTTTTAGAAACACATTTTACATAAAGACATTTTTAAAGCTTAAATTCTTTTATATGCTGACTACATAAACACTAGACTTTAAGATAAAAATGATAATATGCTTGGGTAAACATTTCAAAAAAATAAGTATGCTCAACAGTTCTTTAAACAGTTGAGCATCGTTTATGTGACTAGAATCATAAGCATTATATATTCTGACAGAAGAATGCTGAATAAAACTTATCTTGAGAATATCTTATTTTTAAAATACGTGCTTTGAAAATATATGCCCTCTAAAATATATCTAAATATATTATTTATTATACCTAAGTATAATTAGAACAGAATTAGTTCCTGTTTGGACTGTCCTTTCAACTCTCTATCAATATTAATGAACAAGTGTTGCAATCTTCCAAATAATGTATTTTGTTGTCCTTGATAATTCCTTACTTCTGTTATAAACTTACAAATGTGGCTCTGTATACTTTGCTACTAGTTTTATTCCAAAGCTATTCTTTTTACTATTACTATTTGTACTGTTCTTAATGTTGATAATATGCTAAAGACCATTAGAAATTATTAACAAATGCCTGATTTTTAATAGATTATATTAACATGGTTTTTAAGATATATCTGCTTAAAAGTTGAGCGCAGACACAATCATGTAGCAAATTCTTTTATGAAGATAATTATAAGCAAAGACCAGCTTTACTTCATCCTTTAAAACTTACCAGTTATTTCATATATGTAAGTTTTTTGATAACTTAGTAAAAATTAAATGCCTGCTAATAGAGAAACTGGCAAGATCATTAAATGTCTTAATTTTCTGAATATATTAAATAATTTTTTGTTGGACACCTACTGCATGTATAGCTTTGAACTAGGTACCTTGTACATAAAAGAAGAATCGACCAGTACTTCTTCTCAAATATTAATGTGCACAAAAATCACCTGGGGATCTTGTTAAAATGCAAAGTCTGACCAGTAGGTCTGGGATGAGGCTTGGGATTCTGCAGTTCTCACACATTCCCAGGTGCTGCTGATCCTGCTGATTTGCAGACCATGCTTTCAGTGACAAGAAATAAATATGATGTCTGCTCCCAGGACAGAATAAGACATGTATACATATAACAGTTACAGGGAATAGTCAACTGATTTTCACAGCAAATAATCAGATTGTGCTATACAGTCAGCAGATTGGTGTTAATTATGTGTTATAGGTAGTGTAAAAAGAGGGAAAAGATGGAGTTCGCTAGAGTCACATAAAAGAAAATGTAAATGAAATGGGCTTTAAGGATAGAGTAGGAGATAAAGGCAGTGGAGATGGCATTCTAGTGAAAAGAATCAGGATGAGTAAAGAACATGGAAGAAAATAAAAATAAGACTAGTTAGTATTAAAAATGGGAAATACAGAGTAGGCTTAAATTATGAGAGCATAAAGCTTTTAGACTTTATCATTTTATGTCTTATTACGGTAGTCATTTGGGAACCATTATAATTTACTGAGAGAGCATGTGTTATAGAAATATTAATATGAAAAATGGAACAGAACTAGAGTCAGGAAAACTGGAAAGGAAGAAAATGTAGTGAGGATAAGAGCTGGACTGAGGCTGAAATAGGTATAATATTGCTTTGTTTATACAGATTTCATTTAGCTTAAGTCAAGTTTTAATAAAATTGAGAACTCACTTTATTGAATCTATTTTTAATTATTGAGAAGGCTCATGAGATCCTGCATTCTCTGAGGGTTCTCATGAGTCTCATTTATTAATTTACATTTGTTACAGCTTTTACTACATGACTGTAGGAGTTTGTAATGGACTTACCATCCAAGAGAATGCTGGAACAGATGACTTATCAAAGGTCTTTCCAACCCTATAATAATGAAAATAGTACCATTTGAGTACTAGTAAATAGAATTTTGTATTTAAATCCCAATTTCTCCAAAATTTAAAACACCATTTACTATGTATTTCTTTTGTTAATGTTACAGTATTCAGAGCTGAAGACTCTAATACCCACAGACATCTAACTGAATTTGTTGGTTTGGACATTGAAATGGCTTTTAATTACCATTACCATGAGGTTGTGGAAGAAATCGCTGACACTTTAGTACAGATATTCAAAGGACTTCAAGAAAGGTAAAATATATATATATTTCATATCCCTAAATGGACTTAAGAATCAGTTTGAGTTCTTCAAAATAAAACAATTCTTGAGTTGAAACATGTAAACTAAGTTTTTATTGAACATATATGTATATATAAAGACTTGATAGTTAGATGATCAGTTAATTAGTGGAAAAAAAATCCAAACTCAAAATACTGTTCTGTATCCAGGTCAATTGGGGCTTCAGCTAGTTAACCTCATTTTGCTAGGGAAGTTTACCAGATTGTGAACAGCCTAACTATATTCATATTTTCCTTTATACTGACATCCTGAATGTCCCAAGAAATAGAGCCAATATAACTTTTATAGCAGTTTATTATTTGAGAGTTAGTATGGGGTAGTGATTAAGAGCTTGGATTCAGCTAGATCCAGGTAGCCTAAATTCAAATCCAAGCTCTGCTACCTATCTGTGTGGGCCTTGTACAAGTTATTTAACTGTGTCTCAGTTTCCTTTGCTATTATAAGTGAAGTGAAGGTAGTATTATTTACCTCAGTGGTAAAGGTTCTTTTGGTCTACTCATTTCTAATCTTCACTGACTCTGTCTGTGTAAATTTAGCCTATGTCAGGAATGGTTAATTCTTAGATCTATTTATATTTACATTGAGTGCCCAATAAAAATTAGAAACTAGTACACTGAAGGGACTTTTGACTTATTTGGGCCTGGTGAATTGAAAGCATTTACAGAACATTATTAGACATGTTCTTGATGTTCAGAAATTGAATTATGTAGAATGTTCTTTAAGGTATACCCTCTAAACTGGCAAACATTTTCTCCCTTTTTAAAGGTCATTGAAAATTTTTTACTTGTGAATGTTTAACAGAGAAAATAAGAAAAGAAAATGGAAAGCAAGTTAAGTAGGATCAAGAGTCTTTTTCCTTTCTTCATACTTGTGACAGTACTTCAATATTAAGTAGGCTATAGGAGATTTATCTAGTGCTTTGATAACTGACAAAGTACTGTATTGGAAATTTTTATTTGAAGACCACCAATTTAACTATTAATTGATATATTTGAATATGCTTCATTGATACCTAAAAAGAGTATAAAAATATTATGAATCCATTTGCTCCATTGCAAGACTAATGAGTAATTTTAAGAACACAGAAATTATTGATCTTAAATATTATAGCATATGCACCAATATTTTTCATATATTCTCTACATTGCATTGTACCTTTGATGACTAGTCAATTGTACACAGCCTTTAAATAAAATCTTTGTTCTCTGAAACATTTCAATACATTTCATTTTAAGCAACTTTCATTCAGACATAATCTACAGTCCATCTAATATTTCCTTATAAAACAAGCTAACCTTTGAAACTACAGTAAAGTAATAGAACTTATCTCATTTTTTCACATTTATAATTCATGAGAGTTTCTGAAGCCGTTTATTTTAGGTGTTGATATCTTCTCTCTTTAATACTGGAATATGAAATCGCCACTTTGGTTTTTATAACAACAGACCAACCATGAATTGGGCCTTTTGGATTAATCATATCTCTACTAACAAATTAGAGACTCAGATACCATCAGATACCATCATCACTGGACTTCTTCAGTAGACTTAAGGGGCAACTTGGAAATAAAAAGCCTTCTTTCTGTATCTATAAGTCATTTAGGAATATCAAGTTTTTGTGTCAGTTATAAATTGGGTTACCTGGCTTGTCCCTTCATATTTTTTCATTAATAATTATCTCATAGAAGAATAATATACAAATGTATTTTAAGATATTGAGTCATATTTTTATATTGCCATTGATAAACATAAATGGAGTTAATGTCCAAAGCAATGAAAAGCAATTTAAAAATCAATTCTTGGGGTCATCTTAACTCATATCAAGATTTGAATAAATCAATGGCCAAGCTTTATTGCACCTATGAAAGCCTTTAAGACAAATCGGGAATTGATAGTATTTTAACTTCTACTCTTTTCATAGAATGTAAACATACTTTTTACTATTAATTATGGAAAAATTTAAAACATAAAAGTAGACTAATGAACCTCGTGTACTCATCACCGAGTTTCAACCATTGTCCATGACCAGTTTACATGACCAATTTTGTTTTATCCCTTTCTTCTACCCCCTCTTATTTCGAAACAAATCTCAACTATTATTTCACCCATAAATATACTTTTTAATCTTAATAAAATATTATCCTCCAGTTCAGTGTAGTAGTAAACATTTGTCTTATGCCTATTGTTTAGAGGCTAGACACTATACTGATTATTAAAATGAGAAATAATTTGGCTCTGTCATGAAAAAAACTTACAGTATAATGGGAATGGGGGAAGATAAGACAAGTATTCATTAATTTGGTCTTCCTTAATGATAACAAGAGTTATTAAAGAATTAAAAGGTCAAAATTTTTAATGCCTAATAAAATGGGTATTTTATATTTCTAACAGTGTTAGCTGATATGAGATAAACTTTTAATCCATCAGTGCCACCATGGTGACAAACAACATAAGACGGAAAGATGGTATTAAATATTTTAAATGTTTGAATTTCATTCTTTAACTTAAACAATTTCATGATAACACTTTTTCTTGGTAGATACACTGATTCAAAGATGATTTTGTGTGACAAAGATAGGTACTCAGTACCTACCAGATATTTTTTCTTCACCGTTGCTGCTACTACCAACAAGCCTAAAGTCCCTGAGACAAATATGCACTGAGGCTGATTTTACACAGAAAACTTTGCTCTAGAAGCATTTCCTTTTGAGTTACTCTGAATTTCGAAATTGTTATCAGTAGAACACAAAACTAATAGTATATACAATAGGCTCTTGGGTCCCTGTCAGCTGGCCACTTAGGAAGAGGATCTCTGGACAGCTAGGAGGCTCTGTGAGGCTGAGTGGTTCAGCTGGGGAAGGAACTTAGCTGGCTATGGAGCTTCCACCCCTGAACCTCCCAGGTTACCCTTTTCCTCATCCTCACACATATAGTGACTACTGTGAAATGTTTAAAATGTTGTTTCTTTGTTAAAAGAAAAAAATGTTAGTATCAAGTAAGTGGAAGAGTAAAAGCTGTATGTGCTCCTTATTTTTGCCAGTAATAGTAAAATTTTTTTAATGATTTTTATGTTTTGCCACAGTGACCTCTTGTGGAAAAAACATTTATCTCACACATTTTTATTAACTAAATTATTATTCAAATAGGTTTCAAACTGAAATTCAGACGGTAAATAAACAGTTCCCCTGTGAGCCATTCAAATTTTTGGAGCCAACTTTAAGACTAGAGTATTGTGAAGCATTGGCTATGCTGAGAGAAGCTGGAATTGAAATGGGAGATGAAGAAGATCTGAGGTTTGTCTTTGTGATTTTTAAAACTTGAGTAATTAGGTTTAAGATATGAAAGAATATATTCATGAATGATTATTTTTTTCACCCAGCTGATAAACTTTAGTTTTATTAATCTATTTATATATGGTATGATGCTGTTTTATTTAATGTGTAATCTGAAATAAAATGTTATGATGTAATGTGGTTTACCTGAGCTTCATTAGTTTTATTTATAAACACTAACGTTTGTTTCCTCCTACCATATTTGTAATGCTTTAAGGATATAGGGACTTTTGCCTGTAATTTTATCATCTAATATATTACCTCTCTCACTCAGCGGTAGAGAAGGTAAACATCAGTCTATAAATCCATCCCCATACAGGATTAGGCATAAAAATGTTAAGCTTTCCAAAAGTTACAAAAATCATTGTTATTTAGGTGATATAAATTCAGATCATACAAATTATGTAGTTTAATATAGATATGAAGTAACCGTCTAACATTTTATTCAAGAGATTTTAAAGTATTTAAGACATCACAACAATTTATATGTATGTAAGAGGTAAAGAGATAATACAATTGTAATTTTTTAGGTTTTTTTAACATTTTATTTAAAACCCTTTATTTTTGTTTGTTTAACAAATATACCTATACGTATGGTTTTAAGCATCCACTACATAGCTAGATGACATCTTAAGGCAAACCAAACATTTTATAATTACGTTGAGTGATATTTTCTTAAGTTTTTAGAAATTGTTCTTAAATAGGATAGATATAAAGTAGCAGCCTCTTGACTTTAGAGATTTAACTGGTTTATATACTATATTTTAAAGACTCTGAAATACTAATTTTTGTTTTATAAACCTGTGATAAAGTGTAATGGATTTGAAGTGGAACCATTTAATGGCAAGAATAGCCTATGTTAATTGTGAACTTTTACTATATGTAATTGTAGGAAATTGTTTCAAAACATCCATGTTATTCCTGAATCAATGAATTGCTAAATTCTGTTTATGCTTTTATTTAAATATTATTGAGCAACATTTAATAAATGTTTAGTCATTATTCCAGGTGCATGTATTTATAAGTTGTTTTCAGTAGTACTTGCCTTTTTAAAATGAAGCAAAATAAACAACAATGTATTTTGGCTGAATTTTTTTTATCCCTTGAGAACTTCAAATAGAAGAGATGCCTTATTAACTTATTAACTTTTTTTAAGTTGCCATTTGATCTTCAAACACCTGATTTCATGTTTTTTTGTTTTTCAGTACACCAAATGAAAAACTGTTGGGTCGTTTGGTAAAGGAAAAGGTAGGATGTTTGTACATGCAGTATTTCTTTTTCTAAATCTGAAATGTATCCTGGTATTAACATTAAGTTGCAGAGATGACTAATTTTTCTAGAATAGGATGATTCCAGAATAAATAAAAACCTAGAGGAATAATATTTTTGGAAAAAAAGTCTTGGAGAAATAAAAACTATTTAGACAGGCTTTGCCCAAATGGTTTGATTAGCTCAATATTCAGTTTTTGTACTAAGTTGTACTGAGATATCTCTAAAAGTGATATCTATGTCAGATTATCAGATTAATTAGAAAGGACTTCAAGATGATTAGATATTATTTAGAAATGGTCTTCCTTGAGTACCCTTACTGCCTCTATATGAAAGCTACTTTCAATCATCCCATTTTCTAAAACTCCAAAGATGATAAAAGCTAAACTTAATGTGTTCTTTAAAGAAATTAAGAGAATTGTGTGATGAAATGAAAACAGTCCTTGAGCTCCTCCTGCTGGTTGCACTCTCAACTGTTAAACTGACTGGGGGACTAACATATTTCTGAAACTGCACTATGTTGAGTTTATACCTTTAAAATGCTGTTTTAGCAGAGCCAACTTCAGTTTATTGGTTCTGTTGACATTTCTTCTACAATCCAGTTTTAGTAAAAATGTCTAACATCAAAACAGTTAAAATATGATTGGTTTCTTTTTAATTATATTTAGGTAACATAGTATTCTTTCTAACAAAAATGTCATAATTTCATGGTAATATTTATTTCAATTGTAGTTTTCATATGAAGAAAACTACCGAATTTCTTTTAGATATCTAAAGTAAAATTTAATTATTGGAAAGATAAGGTTTATTGGAAGATGAATGTTATAAAAGTGTCAGTTTTCCCAAAATAATTTATAGATTTCTCTTTTTGCCACTTTTTATAAAACACTAAGATATTTGGGATAATTTAACATAAAAAGCTATAAAATGTATCTGAAGGACTAAATGGGCTAGAACGGCAAAGGAAAAAATGAAAAGAGTTTGCAAGCAACATAATTTTCAGTGGGGGACAAATTGGAAAGATTACATATTTCAGAGAAAAGTAAAATAAACATTTGGACTGTAATTGAATAGTCCTAAAAATTAAGAGTTGGAAGAATTCATAACATCATAGCAAAATACTATAGGCTAAAGATATTACTTGAAAGAAGCAAAATACTTATTGTATATAAAGTGTTATTACAGTAATCTTGAAGCATAAAACTTGTGTATTAAAAAAAGACAGTTGATTACCAAAATGTTAGCCTTCTTTTACTTTTATTAAAACTTTTTAAAAAAACTATTTTAATCATATTTATTCTTTTTCATAGTATGATACAGATTTTTATATTCTCGATAAATATCCATTGGCTGTAAGACCTTTCTATACCATGCCCGACCCAAGAAATCCTGTAAGTAATTTGATTTTAAATAACCTGTTTTGGGGAAGAAGGAAAACTTTATTGTCACTATGTCAAATTGTACAAGAATAATGGTTTTCATTAGTAATTTGCAGTTTGAATGGTCACAATGTTATATGTACTACTAGTTTCTATCAATTCGAGTCAAAATAAAATCTGAATATTCTAGCAAATTAGTCCCAAAAACCTATATTAGAAATCATTTTCATGTGTTATGTTTTGAAGATTTATAAGGAAGAAACACCATATAAATGATAAATAGTATTAGTAGATAGAGACATTAGCAAATTATCTTATTATTGACCTTGAACTAAGAATTTACATTCTGTCCTGGGAGCTAGTCTGAATAATGTCTTGTTGCCTTTTACTATTTTTCCATTGCTGTGGTTCTTAAACTTTAGTGTATATCAGAATCCCTTGGAGGACTTTTCAGAACACAGATTTCTGGGCCCCATCACCGGACTTTACAATTGGTTTGGGGTAGGGCTTGCTACTCTGCAAAAGTTCGGGGTAATACTGATGCCACTCATTCAGGACTCACACTATGAGGATCTCTGGTTTATTCAAAGACAGGAAAAGTAAGTTAAAACCTGTTAGGAAATAGGTTAAGCTATGGTAAATTGATGTTTAATTTGCTTTCTTTAAAATAAAAAAATTTAATTGGTAATTTGAAGTTCTAAAAGTGACCCAAAAAGCATATCACACTTAAAAACATTTCAGTTGATAAAGCAAAATAAGAATCAGCAGTAATTCTTAGAGGTTAGATATGGTGCCCTGATTTGTTATTGGAAGGTGTGGTAGAGGAGGAGCATAAAATCTGATAGAAGCAAAGAAGAAGTTATTATTTAGCCCTCACTAGCTTAATCCTGTTTTAGAGAAACGAATTGGGTTCTTTGGAGCAGGTTACACCATTAATTGTAGGAAAAAATGAATTTGCTCTTCATGCAGCAGATTTTTTTCCCCCACATATGTGTAATGGAAATAGGATGATAGCCACTTGAAAAGTGGTGTTTTTGTTTGTTTTTCCCGCAGAAACAGTCCAACTCTTATGATATGTTCATGAGAGGAGAAGAAATACTGTCAGGAGCTCAAAGAGTACATGATCCTCAGCTGCTAACAGAGAGAGCCTTGCATCATGGAATTGGTAAACAACTTAAATATATTTGGGAGAGTATATATATTCTGAAAACAAAACGTTTTAAGCCTTTTAAAGACTTCTCAAAAACACAGTCATTTATTTTAATCTTCGTTGAACAATAATTGCTTTTGTACTTTTTTTTAAGCTAAATAGGATGATAAATTATGTTTGTCTTGCTTTTTTGTAGATTTGGAGAAAATTAAGGCATACATCGATTCCTTCCGCTTTGGAGCCCCTCCTCATGCTGGTGGAGGCATTGGTAATATTCCTTTAATATGACAATAATATTTACAACCCAGATTTTATTTGGCACAGTGTTCATCCAGTTCTAACTAAATTTCTTTAGCATTAGACTACAAAAAGTAAATATTGTTAATGCTTACAAATAAGTCCATATGTGCTAAAGTGTAATACAAATTTGAATTATAAGAATTTTTGAAGTGCATTATGACTAAATTAAAATTAGATTTCCAAGGAACAAAACGAACAACTAACTTGTATGTTCTAAAATATTGTAATAAAATTCTAGCCATTCTTTTTTTCTTAAGAGTTTAAAAGCAAAATGTCCTGTTTTCTTTCTGTAATCTTTCTATGTCAGATTAGCCAAATTAAAGTTCTCCCTCAAGTTAGCTCAGATCACTGCTAAATGTTTTTATTGAAATGTAACATGTCATTGACTTTGTTAGGACCACCCCTAGAGTATATATGTAAGATACTGCTTAGTAATTTAAAATGAGTGTCTAATTCAAATTTTGGGTATCCATATCAAAGACTCTTTAAAAGAATTCTGAATTTATAGTTTTGTTGAATTTTTGTCTGTTGTTTGTTTGAGGGAGTTTGGTGAATAGGTAATATACTTTGAAATTTTTCAAATTAAAAGGGTGTAGAAGAGTGTGCATTCACTTCCCTATGCATAATTTTTCATATGCAAAAATAAACATTTTTTAAAATATATTTTTTGTACAAATTGTAGCATACTATATAAACCATTCAGTACCTTGCAATTTTCACTTACTCTATTTTGTAACTTTGATAAAGGTATTTAGATATTGATAATACCTAAAGAGCTTTTTCTTTTTTTTATCACTATTAGAATCTATTAATAGGCTATTGTTACCAGCATTTTGTTGTTACAAACAAAGCTAAAATGAATAAATAATAAGTTTTAATAGGAAATTTATGACTATTTTCTCTTTGAGTTTTCAGTAATGTGCATTGTATATAATATTACAAACTCTTGTTACTGATTGACCATATAAATTTTAATATTGTGAAGAAAGACACTTGAATAGTTATTAAAATACCACCTGTTTTTTATAATTAACATTTGAAAGGAAGGTGAAACATAGTGGTTTTTTTAGATTAGCATTTGATTACTATGATACAAGGTTCAAATGTACACCTGCAGATGTTTTTTGGTAAGGAATACAAATAAAAATGTTAATTCTCTTATTTATATTTCTCTTTTAGAGTTAAATATATTCTTTTAAAATTAAAAGTTGTTGCTATGTAAAAATATTCTCTGACCTTTCCTTCTTTGTGTGGTCTATTAGTCTTCCAAGGCTTCTGTGATAGATGAACCAAATTGCACATAAAAAGTTTCCTTTACTAGTTTTGCTCTGTTTATTAGGTGGTACTTGGTGTTAATTCTTGTTAGTAATATGGTATTTAAGTTACATGTCAAAATCAGCCTCTTTTACACTCAAAGCATTTAGCATAGTAATGTACTCTAGAGTCATTTATACTAGGAACCACCATGCCTACAAGTCTATTGAATTACAATAAATTTCTAGTACTTCCATGGCTCTCATCTTATACTGATGACTTGGACTACTCACTGGAATCTGGTCTCATTTGAAAACATACAGGCTTATAAAATGGGGTTTTTTTTGTTTGTTTAAATCATAAATTTTAGACATTTACATCAACTGTTGTAGTTCACATTTCACAGAATCCATACTACTTAAGGATCTCATTTTTGTCCTCCCCACATACAACATCATCTCTATTTCTGAATCAGACCCAAAACATTCAATTGTAAATAAACTCAAAATAATAGAAGTCATTTTCCTTCTAACAAAGAAAGCATTTTATTGATGAGTGGTATTATGTTGGTAGTTTTCAATAAGTAAAACCCTGAAAAGTTTTCGGAAAAGGAATTAATATTTATTTTGTTCTCCCTAGGGTTGGAACGAGTGACTATGTTGTTTTTGGGACTACACAATATTCGTCAGACCTCAATGTTTCCCCGTGATCCCAAGCGACTCACTCCTTAAAGCCATGCTTTACATTTTTCCCAGTAACCTACTATTGATCAGGCTGTACCTTAGATACTTAAAATATGTAGTAGAATACATGTCTTATCTAAAGTGCCACAGTTAATTTTGGATTCATTCAGTATGTTACTTTAAAACAGAAAATTTTTATAACTTTGGACATGCTTCAGTAGGAAAGGTTGAATGTTTTAATGAAAAATTCATATGGTTATGTTAAAAATTCATACTGTATTACGATAATTAATGTTAACAATTTTAAACAGAATTGTAAATTTTTTTATTTTCTATATTACAGTGGCTACAATATTAATGTCTTAAATTTTCAATATTTGAACTTATATTTTTTAATTCTAACACCCAGGTAAGAAAAATTGGGGAGCATTTGAGATCATGCTCCTCAGTATATGTCATCAGTTTGATTCAAATAAACTCTTAAAAAATTCAAAAAAAATTTTTTAGGGAGGTATGTGATTTTAATGAATGTATAATTGGCATATTATGGAAAATTAGGTAGACAGTATCAATTCTTAAAAGTCATATCCAGAAATCATGTAATGCAGGTGAGAATACTGGTTAGAAAATATGCAATATTATATTACATTGTAAAATCTAAACTTGAAATTCAATAAAATTTTGAAGGTAATGATGATGGTCATTGTGTAATTTCACGGCAGCCTGATTTTATAACTGGTTCTTGGCATTTATAATTTGAGAAAAGAAAAAATATATAACTGATTTATGTAAATGCCTAAAAACAAATGAAAATGGATATATTCATAACATGTATTCATATCAAGATATAAGTTCACATGGGTGTAAAGATAGAGCTCTTAAAGGTGAAAGCTTGGGTTGTTTCAGAGTTTATTTCACATAAAAAAACTCCAGAATTTTTTGTTTCATTTTTAAATGGCACTAGTATTTAGTGAATGTCACTAAAAAGCACTCCCATTTTCCCTACCCAAAAGAAATTTCTTTGTAAGAATTACAATTAGAAACACTTTCCTTCTAGATTATTAAATATGTTGATGCTATTGTTAATTTTACAGTAAACCATACTTAATGGGCAGGAACAAAGCAATGTAATGCATATATTTTCCTGTGGGAAAAGAAAAAATAATACAGAAATGTCGGACTTTATTACCCCTGAACCATAAATACCTGCCCATTATTTTCAAAAGTTAATTTATTTCATCATCTAGATTGAGCTCTTTGAAAATAGAGACTTAATTTTTATATCTTTCATATCGAAGCCTCTTGACAACAGTGTTTAATAAATTTAAGCCCTATAAGAATTAAATGGACTTTTTTCTGTATTGTGTAATTCTCAGGTCCTAAAATAGTATATTAAAATGGCCCTAGATTCTTAACAAATTTACAGAATTATAGCTTCTTCCAAAATAAATAGTTTGTAAAGTCTTGGAATGATATCTTTTTAATTTAATTATTTTTATTATGAAATATTTCAAACATGCCAATCAGATTGTAGCATAATAATTAGGATACCCCTTTTCTTGCTAACCAGCTTTATCAAATCTTAACATTATCATATTTGCTTCTAATTTTTTTTTTTTTTTTAGAAAGAAATTGTAGATACACTTAAGGTTTCCTATGTACCTACCCTGATTCTATTCTTTCCTATCGTAGTAGTAACAACTATATGAATTCAGTGTTTTTAAATTCTTTTTCATATTTTTTATATTTTAACTAAATGTTTGTTTCTATGAACATTTTTGTAGATTAATTTGATATGTATATAATGGGATTTTAAGTGTAATTATCTTGAATTATAGAATAACTTGGAAAAACTTAGAGTTTTCCTCTTTCAACTCTTTCCTCTCTTCCTCTTTATTGAATGAATGAGCAATTTAGTTATTCAATGAATGCCCTTAATTTTTTGGCATTTTATTCTTAAATTGTAAAATATATTGGTATTCTTAATATCTTTCAAAATCGTTTTTCAATTTGTAGTTTATGCTATAATACCTTACAATTTTTTTCTATAATGATGCACTATGGAACTTTTTATGTAAATGCCTAAAAACAAATGAAAACTGGTATATTCATAACGTATTCATATCAAGATACAAGTTCACATGGGTGTAAGGATAGAGCTCTTAAAGCTGAAAGCTTGGAATTTTTTTTTTTACTACATTTTTAAATTGTTAGTAAGGCATAAGAACACTATCAATTACCAGTTTTTATGTGTTGCCTTTTTATAGTTCTAATAGTTTGTAATTGAGTGTCTTATATTTTCAAAGTAGACAGATAGATGTGAGGAAGAATAGCATAGTAGGAAAAAGTGCCTACACTGGCAGGAGGCAAATGCTGATTTTGCTATTTATTAGCTGTATAATCTTGGGTAATTTGTTTGTCCTGAACTCTCATTTGCATAATCCCATCTCATGGGACTATTGTGGGGATTGAAAAGTATGAAACAGAATAGTGTCTGGCAAATTAGAAGAGTTTTAAAACTTCCTGTCTATTTCTTATATCACATTTACTTATTGTATTAATTAAGCCCTCTAGTAGAATGTTGAATAAAAGCAGTAATAGGGGCATGCTTTTCTCTTTTTGATTTAATTTTAAATACTTAAGTGTCAAATACTTATTTTGTATTTGCTGTAATTCTTTTTTACTTTTAATCTTGAATATGGTAGATTACAATAGTAGAAATTACTGATTTTTTTTGGAGTAAATACTAAGTGATCACTACGTATTTTAGGAATGCTACTTGCTAATATATACAACAAAATTCATCTCAAGTGTATAGACCATCGTTATAGTCAGTAACCTTATCTGGCAACCAAAGATCTACTCTTGTCGCTATTTTGAATTATCTTTGGTTTCGTATAAATGGAACAGTATAACATATAGTCTTTTGCGTTTGACTTCTTTCTTTAAGCATGTTTTTGAGATTCATCCATGTTGTGTGTATTAATAGTGTATTTCTTTTAATTGTTAAGTAGTATTGCAGTGGATGAATATGCCATAATTTGCTTATTCATTCATCAGTTGATGGACATATAGGTAGTATCCAGTTTTTAACCTATAATGAATAATGCTGCTATAAATAACATTTGTTTTCAAGTCTTTGTATAAACATGTTTTCATTTCTATTAAGTAGGTATTTAGGAGTGAAATTTCTAGGTTGTATGAGAAGTGTATGTTTATAAGATTCCGCTATACTGTTTTCCAAAGTAGCCGTACCATTGCACATTTCTACCAGCAGTGAATAAGAGTTTAGTTACTCCACATCATCACCAACCTTAGAAATGTGTCTTTTTAATTTTAGCTGTTTGAGTGATTGTTTCATAGTATCTCATTGTGGCTTTAATTTGCACTTCCCTATTGATTAATAGGTGTTGAGCATCTTTTCATGTGTTTATTGGCCATTTGTATATCCTCTTTGGTGAGGTGTCTTATTTTTGCTCATTTCTATTATTGGGTTAATTATCTTCTACTTGAATTATAAGAGCTCTTTATATATCCTGAGTATGAGCCTTTTGTCAGATTTCTGTTTAGCAACTAGTTTCTCTCAATCTGTGGCCTGCTTTCTCTACAAAGAGCAAAAGTTTTTAATTTTATAGTTGTGCTTTTTGTGATCTGTTTCAGAAATCTGCCTAACCCAATGTCACAGGTATTTTATATTTTATGTTTTTATAATTTGAGCTCTTTTAGGTCTGTAATCCATTTCAAGTTAATTTTGTATACGGTATTTGTAAGGGTCAAGGTCCTTCTCCCCATCCCACACCCTATATGGCTATTTTGTTGACCCAGCACCATCTGTTGAAAAGACTATCCTTCCCCTGTTGAATTACCTTGGCACCTTTGTGGAAAAGAGTTGACCAGTAAGTATTGGGTCTCTTTCTAAACTCTGTTTTCCATTGATCTATATGTTCTTGCACCAATGCCACAATGTCTTGATTTTTGCAGTTTTAAGTAAATCTTGAAATTAGGGAGTAAAAGTCCTCCAAACATTCTTTTTTTTTTTTTTTCAGGATTATTTTAACTAATCCTAAATCCTGTGCCTTTTTATTTAAAATTTTATATCATTTTGTCAATTTCTTCAAAAAATTCTAAGATTTTGATCTGTATGCGAATTACCGTCTTAACAATATTGACTCTTCCAACTCATGAATATGAAATACCTTCTCGTCTTTAGGTCCTCTTTAATTTCCCTTTGCAATATGTTGTTGTTTTCAGTGTTCCATGTACTACTTCATCGCATCTCTTTGTAAATCTAACCATGTGCTTTTGGAAAGAACAAATATTCTGTCCTTGTTGAGTATAGTGCTATAAATAGTGGTGATAGTGTTGTTCAGAATTTCTGTGTCTTTGCCGGTTTGGGGTGGGGGTTGTGTGTTTCTTTGTTTTTGTTTTTGTTTTTTTTTTGTTTAATTCTATCAACTGCTAAAATCAGACAGTTGATTTTGGAATTGTCTGTTTCTCCCTTTAATTCTGTAAATTTTGATTCATGCATTTTGAAGCTTTATTAGGCATATACACTGTTAGGATTATTATGTCTTTCTGATGACTTGGCCCTTATATCTGATGAAGTGCCCCTTTGTAACTCTGGTAATGCTTTCTTGAAATCTGTTTTTTCTTAACATAGCCATTTCCATCATCTTATTGTTTGCATGTTATATCTTTACCATCATTTTACCTTTATCCTACTTGGGTGTCTCTATTCAATGGGTTTTATTTATAGACAGCATCAACTTGGGTCTTATTTATCCATTGATTAGATTTGTATGTACCATTTTATTTCCTATTTTCCTCCTCTTTTTTGTTCCTCATTTTTCCTTTCCTGTCTTTTTTTAAATGACTTTAAATATTTTTTAGAATGTTATTTTAGTTTTCTTATTCTCATTTTAACTAAACTTCTTTGTATTTTTTTAATGATTGATTTAGAGATTATAATATACATTCTTAACTTTCATAGTCCACTTGTAGATGGTAATTTTATATTTAAGGATTTTATATCTATGTATTGTTCTCTTCCAGTTTGGAAATCTATGGCATATTAGCCTCTGTTTTTTAAAACTGTTAGAGACAGAGAAAGTTTTATATCTAATTGGATAATGTTCATAGTATTCTCATGATTTAAAAAAAAAATTAACCATCTTTTTGTGCCTTTTCCATAACCTTAAAATTATTAATGTTTTATTAGACATTTATCTTTTTTAAAATCTCTTAAGTTAATGTCTTTAGCTTTTTATCCTGTTGATCCTTTCTATTCTTTTTTAGTTCATAAATTTCTGTTCTTATATTATTCTCCTTCCTTTGGGTTTCTTAAAGGTTTTTTCACCTAGTTTTCTAAGTTTCAGTTTTTTTTATTGTCTGTAGATAAATAAATACTGACATTTTTATCAAGTTTTGTGTTCACCATTGTTTCTTGTATCTGTATATTTCATGCGGGTTCACTTTTCTTACTGAAGTACCTCCTTTCATATTTCTTTAAGTTAGAGTCTATTGATTTAAACTGTCCTGTACTCTTGAATGTACAAAATTCTAGGTTAGGATTGTTTTCCCTTAGCACTTTGAAATATTATAACATTAAATTATTTTGTTGCCTATGAGCAGTGTGCTGTCAAAATAGTTGTTTTTCCTTTGTAGATAACCTGGCCTCTTTCCTTGATAGCTTTTAAGTTGCCTGTTTATCTTTGATATTCTACCAGTTGTTTGTGATCTGTTCAACAGTTATTCCACTTGCTCAGTATTCAGTGTGCTTTTTGTCTGGGACCCACATTTGTTTTTAATTGTGGAAAATTCTCAGCAAATATCTCTTCAAATATTGCTTCTTTACCATTTTCGCCATTTTTTTTAAAACTCCAATTAGCTAAATTTGGGCCTCTATTCTATTGTCTCACATTTCAATGCCTATATTTTTATCTCTAAAATTTCTAATTAGTAATTCTTATTTATGCTTATTTTTATTCATACATTAGTGGCAGTTATGCCATCATTTATCCCTTTTGATAAATTCTTTATCCTACTCTGCTATAAAATATTTTGCCTCTGTCTTATTTTTGTCCATTCTTGACATGTGTTCAGATAGAAGGGGTTATCACATGTAAACTCACTGGACCATTTTACTTATAATATGAAAAAAAATATATTTAAACAATGACTAGATGCTATCTCCTAGCACAGTAGTTTTTAAACTAAGCTATTGCCCAGTTGACATTTGCAGTGGCTAAAAGCAACAGGCTCCACAGGAAGTCCTTTCTTTGGCTGTTGTCTGGAGCAACAAAGGGTTCTCCTGGAGTAGAGTCAAATTCATATTGAGGCGTTTGTCATGGACCATCTCCTGTACTGCATAACATCCTGCACTTCTGAAGTAAAATTTTGTTAGGCTAAATTTTGTTAGCATTTTCTGAAGTAAAATTTTGTTAGGCTGAAACCATAATTAAGACTTAAAGAGAAATTTTTCCTTTAAGTGAATATTTTCAAAGTCGTACCACTTTTTGGTACCCCCTTTCTTCAAATCATTGTGTGTACCTTGGTTAATTAAAATGAGCTGCCGGACTCCTAATTATTGCCCAGAAATTTGGACTGTTGGCTGCCACTGTTTCTCATGGATAAAGATGGCATCATGTCCCTAGAACAAATGAATGCTCTACTTTCAACATCTGTAATCTTTTTAGGGAACTCTTTTCCCAAATAACTTTAAAACCTTATCTCTTCAAGATGTTCATCTTCCCTGGCAATCCAGTTGAAACACCTGAGATTATCAAACTGGCAATGATGATAAACATGCTAATTATTTGCCACAGGATGGAGAGTGGGGAACTTTGAGGCAGTTTTGGTGGAGTAGAAACTCTCAGCCAGCCTTTCTGGAAGGCAGTTTAACAATATGTATCAAAATGTGAGTGCGCATAGTCTTTGACCCCATAAATCCCCACTCTTAGAATTTATCCTGAGAATACAGGCACACAAAATGATATTATTAAGGATATTTATTGCAGCATTGTTTACACCAGTGAAAAAATTGGAAAGAATCTAAATTTCCAATAATAGAGCATTAAGTAGTGCTTTATCCATATTATAGAATGTTAATCATTGAAAAGTACAATACAAGCAGTCTTTGCACAGTTGTTTCGGACCCTAAAAATGACCATACAAACCAAAACTGTGCAAAGCAATGTTAATAATTAAAGGTGAAAACTATGATTGTTCTGTGACTTTCAAAATTTGTCAAACATCAAAAATTCTCTTAACCGTTGATTATAAGAATATAGGGAAATAAATAGTAAAAACTAATATTTAGTACATTATAATTTAAAACATTAGAAACATTGAGAATTAATGTATTCCTTTGTAAAAAAAAAAAACTCATTAAAAGTAATCTGCACAGTGCTTCGCTTCTGGTCACATAACTTTCAGTTTGGAGTGACCATCTCTCATATGCTTTGCTAAATTGTCATACTCCTTCCTAAGTTCGTATAATCTTCTAATACTTTATCTTTTTTACTTGCAATGTCATGAAATGTCTCAGAGCTCCTTTAATGTGAATTTTTTTGCTTTTGTCATTTCTGAGATACCTTCATCCTTTCCATCCAACTGCTTTATGTCAATAACTTCACCTTCACTAAGTTCCTCTGGCTGCATCTGGAGTTTCTCAAACAGTAGTAGTGTCAATAGTCCCAAAGTCAGCTATTTGTTCTATAACTCTACTTATGTTTGATTCACATTTTATTCTTGGGTTATCACTTTTTGTTTCTTTGCTACATGTTTATCTTTGTTGGCCAACTCCCTCTTTCAATCACCCATTTTTATAAAATGTCACTTGAGTTCATCAGTGAGAAACAAGGAAACAGCACAACCACACACTTTGTTATCTATATGAACTGAATAATATGTGCAGGGACCAATCACTGACAGACTTTGAAAGAAGTAGCATGATTAATTACTGATCATGATGGACATACTATTATTTACAAAGTGACCTGTGGACTAAAGAGCAAGCAGTGAAGTTTGTATTTTATTCAATTAATCATAGTTAATATACCAATTTGAACCATATCTTTAGGGACTGCTATTATTTAACAAAACAGTAACTGAAAATTTTATTTATCGGAACTATGCAAAACCAGTACTACATATATCCATATTCATTGTCAGCAAAAGCTATTCATGTGAGCCCCCTTCCCCTTCCCACTCACTGCCCTTTTCTAGTCTGCTTTGTGCCCTGGGAGGCCAAATTCTAAGGACTACATCAATCAGGACCCTTCCCAAAGGCTTCTAATTGGGTTTGGTCATTGGAAAGTACCAACAGGAGATAAGATGGAAGGAGAAGAGAAAGGTCAGGATATTTATTTCCCTTCTCCACTGGGCCACATTTTGGTCATGGCTTCTCTCTTCTCCTGAAGGCCACAGGTTCCGTTGAGCAGGTCACAGCTCCCTTGCTAAGGCCACAGCTTCTCCATAGGTGCCAGTTGCTACTCCTCTCTTTGCTCCTTCATGCCTAGAAGTGGTAATAGCTTCCTATAGTTGCTAGCTCTAAGGTGCTTCACCATCCCAAGCTTCTCAAGCCTTCGTTTACACCATTTTCTCAAAACTCTCTTCACACATACTTTTCCTGAGTGTACCATGTTTCCCACCAGGACCCTACCCTACCTAATGTCACACTGTGTGTAGAAAATTATATGTACCTATAATTTTATGTACTCAGAAAGAGGTCTGAAAGGATATAAATAGTAATGTTATTTTTAACCCTTTGCCTTTTCCGTTTTTAAAAATAAGTAGATTACATATATTGATGGATTATTCTGAGCTTCAAAATAGTCATTTTTCTAATAATTTAGTCAAATCTTTATGCAAGTTTTGAAATTAATTACTCTACTTTTTAACATATTCAGACATACCTCTGTATGAGTATTCTTTAAAGCTGTTCTAACAAAGAAGAGTTGATCATGCAGCAATTCATATTAAGGAATTCCCGAACAGAAACAAGTTTCATGAATTAAATGAGATTAGTTGTCTACTTTCTTAAATAGAGTAACTCAGAACATGCTTTATACCCTAACAGATGCTTGTATCTAGTCTGTCACTAGATCCAATTTGGGACAGCTAACATTTCCAATTTGAAGAAAAATTATTGATATATACACAAATAGCTTTATTGCTGCTCCGACAGGTTATTAGTCATAGCTTCTACATATTCAATTTAATATTTTCTTCAGAACCAGACCTAATTGAATTTTTCACTTGGGAGAACCATTAAAATGCTAATTGCAAAATTCTTTTGTGTTCTTATTGCTGTCACTAGAGTAACAAGGAAAGCAGACATGGTGGGCGCTAAATATATATACAAATTGGATTTTGAAAATGCCTATGTGACTTTTATCATTTGAAATGCTGAAGGGTTTGTTTGTTTGTTTATTTTTAAGGTGAAAGTAAAACATTCCTTGAATATTTTTAAAGAAAGCTATCATAGAAGAGCATCCTAAAAGATCTGTTCACTGGAATTCCTTACCTTTACCCTGATGGTTTCTACAGCACTACTTGTAAAATACACTGTACTGGTTTTATAAATGTGGATTAAAAAGAGATTCCCTCCACAAAATGTTTATAGTTACCCCATTTTTATAAGATATTCAAAAAATATAATAATAATAATGTCCTAGTTTATTTTTACTTTCCAAGTCTAGAATACATGGAACTAATATCTATTGAACAGAATACTTCATAGAATACTGTTCTGACCTATCTACGTGGAATGCTGTCAGGTTTGAGTGGTGCTTAAAACAGGAGTGGGCTCTTATACAGGTCCAGGCTGTGGTTCAAGAAACCATGGTTCTAATGGTATCAGTGGAGAGAAAAACACCATACGGAGTTTATAGGAGTCCCCAGTAGAATCACAACATAGACCCTTTAGTTTCTGGAGTAAGGCTATGCCTTTTGCAACAGAGAATTATACACCATTCAATAAACAGCCCCTGGCTTGCTTACAGGGTCCTGATGGAAATAGAGTACCTGACTGTAGGACATCAAGTGACCATGTGGCCAGACTTTCTCACTATGTTCTGGAGTTCTATCAGATCCACCTTTCCATAAGGATCAAAAGCTGTCCATCAAAACATAGTGGTTGGTACATCTGGTACTGGGCATGAATAGAAAAAGGCCCAAGTAATCCAGACAATCAGGACTCCCAGGACCCCTCGTCATTACCACTGTTGCTTTTGGTGCTTATGGTCACATGTGGGGGTAGGGGACACAAAGAAGACACCCTTAAAAACAGCTGAAAGGAGGAAAGGGCCATGTTTGGTTGGTTCATGGTTGGGCTGATTTGGCAAGTGGCTGCTGCTGTACTACTACTACTCAAAGGTGGCCTTGAAAGACTTGAAATCCTTCCAGTGGACAGTGCCTCTGGCTATCTGTTTTGTATACATACATTTGTGGGCATCACTAAATGGCTAGGCTGATTGGTCAGAGGCCAGGAAAGAGAAAGATTGGAAATTTGGCAATGAGGTACCTGATAGAAAAGGCATGTGGATGAATCTACGGGAATAGGCTCGAAATGTAAAGTTCTTAGTAACATGTTAATGCCCACCAGAGAATATCCACCACAGATGGGACACTGGTAGATAGAATGACTTGGCCAGTCGATATCAGCCAGCATCTGTCATCAGCCACTGCTCAACTGGCAGAGATAAAGGCTATCGGCCCAGCATGAGTTTCCACTCACCAAGGCTGATCTAATTATTCTCATTGCCAAATGGCCTATCTGCCAGTGACAGAAATCATGCAGAGCCCCAGTGTAGCACCATCTTGTAAGGAAACTAACTATTCACTTATTAGCAAGTTAGTTACATTGGAGCCTTCCACTCTGGAAAGGGCAGCAGCTCACCTTGACTTGACTCAATGCATACTTCAAGTATGGGTTTTCCTTTCCTGCCCACAAGGCCTCTTCTAATAGAAGAATCCAGAGGCTCACAAAGTTTGAGCCACCAACATGGAAACCCACACTGCTACTCAGAGTCCCCCTTTATAACAAAACAGTAGGCACAATACCATGGGATCTACCGATTGATGCATCCCCTCTTTAAAAATCTATGTGTGATTTTTCATGCCTGGCTATAGATTACAAAGGCTTTACCTGACAGGCCTCATGGGGGAGAGCTGCCCTTCCCACAAGACAATTGGTGTATGGCCTTTGCACTGCATTCTCTGAAGAGAGGTGAAGTCAAGGACTCAGACCCCTTTGGTTGGGCATATGCTTCATGTATTTACATTTCTAGCCCAGGCACCTTCATTCCCAGGTCCTTTATCTGAGACTGGGAGGAGAAGTCTTCTTCAGGTACCTCTGTTGAGACTTCTTTATAGAAGAGGGGAAGGCAGGGAAACCTTGAAGATGCTTTTTCCCACTCCAACTCAGTACCCAGTACTTTTCCACTTTTAGCCCTTTCCCCTCAACTTACCCTCCACCTCAGGATTCATAAAATGCTTGAGCCTTTTGTTCCAGTCTCCCTCAACAGTGAGATGACCCCTACATCCACCACTTTTCATTCCAAGGGGGAAAATGAAAACGCTTTCTCTGGCTTTAGCCTCTTCGCCATTGCAGTAAATGATTAAAGCCTTACTCTTTCATTTTGGCTTGTTGCTTTAATCAAATACTTGAACTCTTGACAGCTCAGCTCTTTCTCAACTCAGCTAAGCTCCTGAATCTGATTCTATTACATTCTACACCACCCAGAAGCTTCAAGCCTTATAGAATGATTGAGGGCCTTTTGAAGCCTCAACCAAAGCACCAATGTGGCGATACTGTGCAAGGAGGGGATATCACCTCCAGGACATGGTATATACCTTAAATCAACAACCACTGTAAGGTGCAGGATGCCCATTAGATAGAATACAAAGGTTCAGGACACAAGAGGTGGAAGGAGTGGCCCTGCTCACCATCTATTCCAGTGAAACGATTGGGAAATTTGTACTCCCTTCCCCATAGCTTGAGACTATATATAGAGGTCCTGGTTCTCAGAGACTTAACACTTCCACAAGGAGACACAGTAGAACCCCATAAACTTTAAACTACAGCTGCTGCTCTGCCATTTTATGTTCCTCATGCCAGAAACCAGGAGGCAAGGAAGAGTCACGATACTGGCAGGTTTAATTGACCTGATTGGCAGGAGGAGGGAAGACAGCTGTTACTCAATGGGGGTTGGGGAAAATGTTTGACACCAGGTAATTCAGAAGGGCTTCTTCTCATACAACCACTAACCAGTTTTAGTCATGGCCAGAGAAAGGTATGGTGACCGAAGACTCAGGCACCTCAAGTAAACCACCTAAACCAATAAAGGTGCTGGCTGAGAGTGAGTGGAATCTAGAAAAGGTAGAAGAAGAGGGAGTCATGATGAGTATCAGTTGTAGCCACAAGAGCAGCTACAGTTGTAAAAGCTATAATTTAACCTACTAAACTTCCTCTTGTAAGTTTCCACAGGAAAGAGCCACCAGGATCCCAGAGGAGCTGTTCCTAGATGCAATGGGGTTAATTATACCAAGCAAGTGGATGGACAGATGCAAGGGTGGGCTGTGGTGGATGCTATGATGTGCCACCCAGATACCCTCTTCAGGACCTCATTCCCTACCAGCTGCTGGGAGTGTTGGCTGTTGAAGGCTCATAGCCATATTTCCTTCTGGGAATTGCCTGTGACCAAAAGAAGCTGCTTCACCTAAAGCTAACACTTCCTCCCCAAAGGCAGCCTGTATCCAATGACTGGTTGATGTTGGGGTCAAAGGCCTTCCCTTTGATTTGGGACTACTCAGAGAGACCATCTGACCTCCCAAGTGCCCCAGGAGGCCAAGGTCTCCGCTGCAACCACATCACAGCTCAACTTCTCCCTCTACCCAGTTATTCTTTCCTTGTCTCCACTAGGTATTGGTCCCGAGAGCACTCCCCTATAACTATCCTGCACATAAACCCGTCTCAGAGTCCATTTCTAAAGACTCAGATGATGAGGAAGATGTAATCTCAGAGTTAGCACCCTCTGTGTGAAATGCAACAAAGAGAGAGTCACAATGAAAAAAATCCACTGAACTGTATGTATTGAAAGCTGGAAAGATGCCCTAAGAAATTATCAGAATAGATGTAAAAACTAAACATGGGCTCATATTTCCCTAAAAATTGGCAAGGAAAAAAACTGAAATGGTACTACCATAATGTTGGAGTACACAATTTTTCTGGAGGATAGTCTGGCAACATATAGCAAGGGTATTAAAATGTTTTGTCCTTTGACTCGTTAGTTCATCAAAAAGTCATCTAAAGATTTAACTAAAGTTATGAAACTATACTACATGATCTTTATAGTAATCTAGATATCCATTAAAATAATACTGAAATATATTTATCAACTGAAAAGATGTTCATTGCATATTGCTGTTATTAAAAATACAGCTTGTACAAGAGAGTGTTTCACATGGAAGGATGTACATCACTAAAATGTTAAATAATATTTATGTGATACAGTTTGGGTGGTTTTATGTGTATCTCTGCTTTTTTTCAGTGACTATATTAACTATAATTGTTAAAATTATAATTTAATATAAATCAATGATTATTTTGCCTTCCAATAGCTTATCTCATTTTACAGAAAATATAATTAGGATCCTCCATTTCTTTTATATAACTTTATGCATTTTAGTATATTTGCATATTCATGCAATTTGTAGTTGTATTCATATCCTGCCTCCATCATTAGGTTGTAAGTTTCTAAGAGCCCTACTACAAAAATGGCTGCCCACTGCAGGATACCCCAACACTGATGACCCAAGGACAGAATGCACACACTGAAGGAACTGTAACACAGAAGGAACAGTAGCAGCACAAAGCACGATAGCTCTTTGTTCCTGTTAAAAATAAAACAACAGCAACAACACCCACACACATCACACCCTGAACAGTCTCGCTTAAGTCCTGCTAGAAATCAGACTAGCCGTCCTTGTTGCCTCAGACATACTGTGCAAGCAAGTGCTTTCTAAAAAGTTGCTATCAGTCATACAATCCTAATTGCTAAAAAGAGCATCAATCAGACTTTTGGTTTTTTATTTGTTTTCTTTAATCACTTCAGAATAATTTGGTAGTCTTCATTCAGATCAAGGAAATGTTTCATTTGGTTCCATCTGAACTGCTTTAAATGTATCCTTTTCTGAGTTGCCTGTCAACCCACTAGTCTGCTATGCCCAGGATGAGTCTCCTGGGGTTGATAAATACGGACAATTAACCCATGATGCCCGCACAACTGCACATGAAGAGTACAAATATCTTTATATCTTGAAGAATGGGATGTGAAATTTCCTTTTTCAATTTCAAGCCAAGGAGATGGGTTTTAGCTCTGTGAAACACTGGGTAATAATTGGACCCGAAACTGTAACCTAAAAGATTTGGCTAGTTGAGGCTCAATATCAAAAAGAAATTAATTATATCAAAGTCTTCAGTGTGATCCAGTGTGCCTGGCCCTCTAGAATGGAAGCTCCACGACAGCCAGGGACTACTGTTTATTTTGTTCACTGAGGTATCACTAGTTCCATCTTGGTACTGACAGGTTAGTAGGTACTCATTAAATATTTGTTGCATGATTGAATAAATGAATGAATGAAGCAAAGTTTGGAAACTGCTATTTTAGGGGCACCAAGTAGCTTCTATTGCCCAAATAATCCATTCCCATCAGCAGATTGCAATCTGTACTTCTGATTTGCCTTAAGGTTCTTATTTCACTTAAAATGAAAATGCCCTATGCATTGGTTAGAGAGAGTAAATTTTTACAACCTATTGAAAAGCAGTTTGGCAATTTAATTGTATGAAAATGTAAGATGTTTATTCTTTTACTTAGAACCAGCCCTTCTAGAAAATCCTCCAGTAATACACACATACAAAGATGTTTATTGCATTGTTGTTTTGAAGAGGGAAAAAAGGTGGGAAAAAAACTAACATAAAATATTCGACGGTAGGGGATTGGTTAAGAAATTTAACCACTCACTCTCCTCTTCCATTAATCAAAGATTCTCTGCGGCCTTGACTCACTCTGTCCTCCAGGGCGCTTCTGAAAGGTATGAGTCAGTTCTTCAATGGTGACAATGGGGAAACCTGAGGCACAAAGGGCAGGAGACATCAGCAGGTGGCTAAGAGCCCTCATGGAACTACAATGAGGTAAGCCCGGGAGGATATGAAGGGGTACATAAGAGCATCTGATATAGTGGTTATATTTTTAAAAAAGAATGCTTATCTTTTAGAGATACATAATGGAATATTTACAAAACAAATTATATGTCAGAAATTTGTTCCCAAATAAGCAGCTGTCAGAAGATGGTGGGGTTATAAATCCAACATGATTAGATTAGGTGATGGACACATGACAGTTCATGACCTATTATCTCTATTTTTTTATATACTTGAAATTTTTGGTAATAAAAAAGTTTTTGAGAAAATGTACTCTTTTGTTTCTTAGATTTTAAGTTTTCCCAAGTTCTCAGTTTTAATTAGTCAATAAAAATGTTTGACATCAAGCCAAAAGATAACCTAAAAAGAAAACCAACTAAATCAAGGCAGAAAACTATATGTGCCAATTGGGTGATGTAATGTAGAGTTCAGACAAAAGGATGGAGAATCATAAACTAGGAGGTCAGAAAGCCTCATGGAGGAGGGGGAACAGTAAGTAGACAGGTCTAATAATAATGGACACGTATCTTATGTTGGTAAGGGGACTCTGACTCCCTCCCTGGATGTGGGAGTGCTAGCCAAAAATCAGCCCTATGAGTCTTCAAAGGACAGTCCTCTGGCAAATGCATTCCTGCATTCTGTACATCCCTGAAACTCCTTCCACCATGTTCGAACAGTTTCTATCCCACACCTCCACCCCCGACCCAGACCATGCTCTATAGCATTCACCATGGACAACAATTAGTTCTAGAATCCTGACTTTTCAGATTCTCTTCCTATTTCTCTGGCTGTAATTTCCCAGTCTCTCCATGGCATTTTCCTCCATAGCCTTCCTGTAAATGCTGGTATTTC
This sequence comes from Eidolon dupreanum, assembly GCA_028627145.1. Taxonomy (NCBI): domain Eukaryota; kingdom Metazoa; phylum Chordata; class Mammalia; order Chiroptera; family Pteropodidae; genus Eidolon; species Eidolon dupreanum. The sequence goes on along the minus strand of CM053503.1, from coordinate 96,578,497 downwards.
CCAGGTTTTCATGCTTGGACCTGCCTTCTTCTCTTTCTTGAGATGCTCAATGGGTGACTGCATCTACTCCCAAGGCTCCCCCGCCATCTCTTCTGAAGATTCTTCAATTTGTTTCTGATGCCTAAATCTCTCCTAGACTTGAGAAGAAAAAAAGAAATCACTCATTTCAACACACTTTTAATTATACAATTTTTTAAATAAAGTGATTTTATTTTATAATGTTCTTGAACTCTGTTTTGGTCAAAACCTTGGAGGTGAAGATTTAGGTCATTTGATGTCTGGAAAATGTCTACCATATAACCCACTTAGCAAAGCTGTTCTCATTGCAAATCAGTTAATCATACATACTATTTTTTTAGAAAAAAATCCAACTTCAATTGACGGACGTATTAATACTTGTTTCAAGAAACAGTCTAAAAACAACTGGGAGATAAAATATTTTGGAACACATTTTGTAAAATTGTTAATTAAAAGCAATCAAGTCAATATTAAAATGTATAGATATAATAATCAACTTTTTTATAATAGCTATAAAAAATGAGTAAATTTATAGTTTCTCATTTCTTTATAATAATATAAGGTACAGTTAAAATGATAAGTCATGAATTGAGAAGATTGATAAGTTTTAAATATTTTTTCAGTTGTGTGTGTGTGTGTGTGTATGTGTGTGTGTGTAATTCTAGTATTCAGCTTTTGAGAAAAATTAAGTATTATATAAAAATAGGTTAAAGCTGCCACCATTCCCACTGTCCTTAACACTACTTTTGATAGACATTATGATCAAACTTTTCATATTTTTAAATAACTAAAGAGGAAGGCAAATGACTAAATAGGCATTAGTAATGTATTGTTAAAAATAACTGATCATAGCTAGCATATAATTTCTTATTTTGTTAATAAGAGGTAGGATATAGTAAATATTTTGCAAGATCAGGATTGACTGTATTTGGAAGAAAATATTTCTCTTATGATTTGATATCTTACTGAATATTGCACACCACCTAAAATAAATCATGTAAAATTTAATCTGTTCGTTTTATTCAAAGTTGCAGTGTTGGTAATCCAGGAAAATATTAGTTTTATTTTAAAAAGTCAGCATTATCGACCTGTATACTGCTACAACTGTTTGAAAGGTTCCTTCTCAGACAAAGATATGTTTCAAGAAAAAGGACCCTTACGTTTTAGAGAATCATTCTGAAATAGCTACATATATAATGATATCTAAGATTTGCTTCAAAATCATAAGGGAGTGGTGAGAATTGTACTTTACCTCTGTGCTCTCCCTCCTCAAACCCATAACCATAGTCTAATCATTAGAAAAACATTAGAAAAATCCTCATTGAGGGATATTTTGCAGTACACCTCAAAACTATCATCAAAAACAAGGAAAGTCTGAGAAATTGCACAGACAAAGGAGACTAAGGAGACATGACCTCTCACTGTAGTGTCCTGGATGGGATCCTGGAAGAGAAGACATTAGAAGAAAACTAGTGAAATCCAAATAAGTATGGAGTTTAGTTAATAGTACTATACCAAAGTAGGTTCTGACAAATGTACTATAGTAACATGAGATGTTAACAACAGGGAAAATAGGCACAAAATACATGAGAACTCTATACTGTTTTTTGCAACTTTTAGTAAATCTAAGATTGAGTTTCCTAAAATACATACAAGTGCTGATGTCCAGTTGGCAGGCAGCTTCTTGAGCTGGTGAAGGGCTAAGGGTTACAGAGCCCCAAAGGTTCTCATCCCCTTCAAATGAGCTAATACATACAATCTCAGATACATTACAAAAAAATGCAAGTGGTCCAGCCCTCTCTTAATCTCTTGAAGGCCCAGTAAAGAGTACTGGTTGGTGATACACATTTATAAGTCATTGGCAAATAAAATTTATAAATATATATATATATATATACACACATATATATCTATATATATATGTGTATGTGTGTATGTATGTGTGTGTGTATATATATATATATATATATATATATATATATATATATATATGCAACCAGATGTTAATTGAAGCCAAGGGACTTTAGAGAGTCGCCCAAAAGAGCTCATTTATGGGAAAGGAGAGCTCTGGGACCAAATGTTTAAGGGACTCCCTGAAGAGGACGCACCTACAAAGGAGGATAAACAGTAATGCCAAAGAAATATAAAAAATCAAGTGAAAGCAAGTCGGAGAAAGATGGCCGAAGAGGGGATAGAAAAAACTATAAGGTCGCAAGCCAAAAGTGCGTTTAAGAGAGGACTTAATCAAAATGTCAACTATTTCGCTGATTTTCCCGGGTCAGCACGATCAGAATAACCATGCCAATCCCCCGTCCCTGGTACTATTTATATATCAATGTTGGCTATTTAGTTTTACCCGTTGGTTTACAGTTCATTTCCTCCAATTAGACGACTCAAGTAGGAGACCTGAATCTTACTCATTTTTTCTTCCGTAGAGCTTTACGCCTCCTGCTCAATTAACACCAGTGTAATGGTTTGAAGAACATTTGAAAAACCAGCCAAAGCTCCGACCTTTGAACTTCCTCCGGAAGCCAAATTCCCCCGCACCCGACCGCAGTGCGCAGGCGCACAGACAAGACGCAGTCTTTCTCCAGGTTTCTGTGTCTGGCGCGAAAACTCCGCTCTGTGGGCGGGACTGAGGGAGAAGCCGCGCCCTTTGAGCAGATTTGGCGCGAAAATCCCGCGCTCCGGCGGCACAACTGGGACGAGGGGGCGGGGTGGCAGCTGTGGCAGCGGCGCGCGCGAAGTTGCAGCTTCCGGCGAGAAGCTCCTCGTGCATTGGCGTGTGACGGCCCCTCAGCGCCGGGCAGTGATGGATCTCGCGGCGGCAGCGGAGCCGGGCGCCGGCAGCCAGCACCTGGAAGTCCGCGATGAGGTGGCGGAGAAGTGCCAGAAGCTCTTCCTAGACTTCTTGGAGGAGTAAGTTGGCGGTCTGCCCTTCCCCGCGAACTTCCCCAAGACGCCCACCCCCACTCCCATCCCCACCCTCACCCACACCCCCACCAGTCCCGCTTCCGGAGCCTGAGGACCAGTGCCGGGGGGAGGGGCGCGTAGGGCCCGCGCGGTTTCGGGAACGGAGGGGTCGCGCGCCGGGGAGAGAGGCCCTAGTTGGGGCTGAGCCATGCCACCGCGAGGAGCCTGGGACGAGCTGGCCTGATTTCTAGGGGATGAAATCCATGGCGAGCCCTTCTTCAAACTGTTACTGTGCCCACTGCCCCATGCTAAGCGTTTTACTCCCATCATTCAGTCTTGGCGACCCTATGCGGAAACCGAGGCTCGGGGAGGATAAGAAACTTGTTCAGCTGCGTCCACACTTCGGCAGGTTTGAGTGGGAGGCTGAACGGGCACATTGGAATCCTGGCAGAGGCCCGAGAGGAAAGGAAAGCCAGGACCCTAGTGTTGGAGGCACCGAGGGCCCTGGCAACTCTTAGCGTCTTTGGAGATGAAAGTAATAGAGTGGACCCTGTGGATTGACAGATTCTGCGGTGAGGGTGGACCTGCCCTACTTAAAAGTAGCTGAACGTACTCCCTCCATCCCTTTCTTTCCTTCCAGCCTGTTAACCCTCCCCCCTGCCCGCCCCACTTTTCTTTTTCAGTTGTCTTCTGGGCTCCTGGCCCCTCATAACCTCCTTCTCTGGCTTTCCACCACTGCCACCAGTTAACTGTTCATAGATGGTGTAGATATATTTACTTCTTTTCCTAAGAGTATGGACTCTGCTGCCTCCAGGAAAAAGTGTAAACACTTTGGAATGGCCTATAACCTTTTTTTAAATTGTAAAATATAACAAAACTTTACTGTTTTAACCGTTTTTTAGGCATAGAGTGCAATGGCATTATATATATTCACCTTGTTATGCCAGTGTCATCACCATCTACAGAACTTTTTTCCTCTTCCCAAACTGAAACTCTACCCATTAAACAATAACTCTCGTTTCCCTTGACTCCACTCAACATCTGGCAACCACCATTCTACTTTCTATGAATTTAACTGTACCTCATATGTTTGGAGTCATACAGTATTTGTCCTTTTGTGATCAGCTTATTTCATTTAGCATAATGTCTTAAAAGTTCATGTTGTAGCATGTGCCAGAATTTACTTTTAAAGCTGAATAATGTCCTATTGTATGTATATACCACATTTTCTGTGTCCATCTGTCCATGGACACTTGGGTTGTTTCCACACTTTTACTGTTGTGAATCATTCTATCTTACAGAATTCTGATACACTTAAAAACTATAATTTCATTTATATTTCCCCACTTTTGGAAGTGTTATTCTCTACCTTACATATACTCATCTTTCAAAGCCCAGCTAAAGACTCACCTCCTTTGTGAAACTCTATAAACCTTTCAGGCAGCACCAATCCTTTCTTCCCTTATACTCCCAAGTTGCCATTATCCATTATATCTGGTAATAGAACTTCCTGTATCTTAACCGGTCAGTCACTTCATCCTCAGTGTAAATCCTGTCCTCATCCCCACCTAGTCACCACACCACATTATAAAGGTCCTCAATTAATATTTCAAACAATAATAAATATAATTGCCTTCATTGCCTTGCAGCTTACTATGTAGCTAGAAGCTAAGGATAATTATGAACAAAATAATCCCTGGCCTTTGTGGGGAAAATAAAAATATTAACTCCCTCTTAGAATATCAACTTTGATTGGCTATTGCCTATGAAAATAGTTCAAATTCTTCACAACTCCTCTTTTCAGTTTCATCTTCCACAGCCAGCCTGTCATCATTCACACTCTTCCCATACCTTTTCTCACTCCACATACTTACAGACATCTGTAACCAATCTATCTATGGCTTGTTTTTCTTTTGAATTAAGTCTTTCAAGGAAGAATTTTAGTTCCACCTTTTATATGCATGAAGCCTTTCTAGATAATAGATAGAATTAATTTATGTTCCCCCATCACATTTCTTGTATTTCATCCTTTTTTTTCTTTATTTTATTGTAGAAAGAACACTTACATGAGATCTGCCCCCTTAAATTTTTAACTGCATAATATGTTGTTGCGTATAGGTACAATTGTGCAGTAGAACTAGAGCTTATTCATCTCACCTGACTGAAACTTTATACCTGTTGATTACTACCCCTACATTTTCCTTCCTTTAGTCCCTGGTAACAACCGTTCCACTTTTTGATTGTATGAATTTGACTATTTTAGGTATCTCGTTATAAGTAGGATAATGCAGTATTTGTCTGCGATTGGCTTATTTCACTTAGTCTAATTAATGTCAAGGTTCATTCATGCTGACACATATTGCAGAATTTCCTTTGTAAGGCTGAATAATATTCCATTGTATGTGTAAACCTCATTTTCTTTAATCCATTTTCTTTGTCCGTTTGTGATGGACACTTAGGTTGTCTTGTACCTCTTTAGTAGGAGTGTCTCCTATTAGAGTATCGACCCTAGGGCAGGAATAACATTCATTTCTAGCTTCAGTTACCTCTGGCATAGTGCTTTGCAGATAGGTGTTATTCGGTAAATATTTAACAGAACATGCTGTACTTGAAAGAGGAATTGATTTTGCCTCGAAACAAATCTGCATATTATGTTAAAAGAACAAAGAGCAAATATGTTTGTATAATACTCCTTTTGGGAAAAGACACCAGCTCTGTGTGTGTGTGTGTGTGTGTGTGTGTTTCCATTTTACTGAAGTCTTATGAAGTACCTCACTGATGCGTATTTTTATTCTGGTTCTTAAACCAACAACCGGCCTATTATTGGTTTTCCCTGAAGAAATTGAGTCTTTAGATTTTAACCTGAATTTCTTGATTTAACATTTCCCAATTTTAGTTATACAGAACAGTAATAAAAGAATAGTTAGCCTTTGTTGATTAGAAAATATTAAATCAAGAAACTCAGATTAAAATCTAAAGACGCAGTTTTTCTATGTTCTGGTCTCTGCATAAAACATGTTTTAGGCATTCTCTCATTTAACCTTCACAGTAATCTTATGAGATAAAGTGATGTCCTAATCTGTTTTTGTTTCGTTTTGTTTTAATTTTTTTTTTAAAAAGGAGAGGGGCAGGTTTAGGAGGGATAAATAGCTTACCCCAAGTTGCACAACTGCCAAAATGGGCCTGTCTTACCCTAAAACTGATGATTTTTAACCAATACACTGAATTATCTGGCATTTAGTTTCTTTTTTTAACTGTCTAATTCTTCAGTTTAATCTGATTTGCATGTATCTGCAGATTCCAGAACAGTGATGGAGAAATTAAGTACTTGCAATTAGCAGAAGAGCTAATTCGTCCTGAGAGAAACACATTAGTTGTAAGTTTTGTGGACCTGGAGCAATTTAACCAGCAACTTTCCACCACCATTCAAGAGGAGTTCTATAGGTATGAGATAGTAATCTTCTTTATTTTAAATGAGCATGGAACCTGGGAAGCCAGCTCTTTTTGGACTGGTAGTGTTCATTTGTTAGGCAGAAATATAGCTGTCACAGAGGTCCTCTGATACAGCCAATGGTCATTTTAAAATTGCTCTGAACTAATTTAGGCCTTTCTGCAGCTGAATATTTTTCACATGTAAACGCTGAGAACCTTTGCTTTCAATAGATTTTCCCTGTTTTAAGAGGATCATTTACTTTGTGTCAGACATTCATTACTGTTGCTGTTATTTAATTCCCTGCTTCCACCCACCCCCATAGGTTTTTTGAGAAAGGGTTTGTGTGGATCCTGTTTTTGATCAGCATTATCTTAACAGCAGTGATGTTGTTGTTCTTAAAGTTAATTTTTTTTCTGATTATAAAAGTAATGTGTATATCATAGATTTAGAAAATAGAAAAAAGTAATGAGTAAAATCGTCTGTACATCTGTAATCCCACCAGTCATAGATAACCATCATTAGAAGGTGTATTGGAACAAAGCTCCAAGAGCCTTCCAGGTCTGCAAGTGCAGTTTCCTAAGGATCTCCTGACACATTTAATGTATTTCTGCATACATATAATTATTGGGATCATACTGTAGGTAGAACATCCTGCCCTTTTCACTTAACAGTATAACATATTTGCTTATGCTATATAAAATCCCTTGAAAACATTTTAATAGCTTTTTGGCATTTTTTGGCAGAAATTAGTCATTATATTTAACAATTTAGGCTTTCATTTTGTTTTTAATTGCTACATAAAGCAAGAAACATCTTTTTACAGAAATATTTGTATTTGGATTAAATAAATGTGACAGTCAAGTGAAAATGAACATTGTGAACAGTTGTGAAAGAAATGAAGACCCAGGAGTAAGGAGACACAGTCCTATTACTTTACCTGTTAGACTAGGAGATGGAGGACTTGTCTCCATCTAGTTTCTAGTCACCTGACCATCAAGAATGGTTGGAGAGATAAACAGCAGAGTGTATTATGAGACTACACGGCAGGAAAAGTAGTACTGGTAGGTGAGGGGGAATAGAAAATCAGGGCTGGTGGTAGAAACAGCTATGCCCATACCTCATGTACAGGCCATGCAGCAATTCTCTTCTTGAAAGTAGCTAATTTTCAGAGGATTTTAGATCCCACTGCTTAAACTATGCTGCAGCAGCTATTGGGAACTTATACCAAGAGGACATGCATACTTCAATCTAGCCAGTCAAATAGGACGTTTTTGCCAACTTGCTCTTGCATCCATACACACATTCCTCCCCTGATCTCATCCATTTCTTATCAGTAAAGAATTAAACTTAGAAAAATGTACTTAGTCTTGATACCAAATGGGAGGTTGCCTTGCTAGATTGTGAACCCCCCAGATTGTTGAGGTAGAGTCATCTTGGACAGGAGTGGCCTGCCATATGGGTGCTAAATGACTATTTTTAAAGATAATAGGTATTCAGGTACAGCATTTTATCTTTGGTGTTTCTCTTAGATTTATTTGAAGAGGTGCCTAAACTTGAACAAGATAGTAGAAGTATCTTGCATCATTAGATACTAAAGCTTGGCTGTAACCAGATGAAACTACTTACCCTCAGCTATTGGCAAGCATGAAGAGGGAGGGAGGCCTTGGTAATAAGCCTCTTGAGGATGTCAATTGATCTTTTTTTGTTTGCTTTTCAGAGTTTATCCTTACCTATGTCGGGCCTTAAAAACCTTCGTCAAAGACCGTAAAGAGATCCCTCTTGCCAAGGATTTTTATGTTGCATTCCAAGACCTACCTACCAGACACAAGTAAGAAACTCTTCTTTGAAAGAAAAGTAATTCACCAAATAGTATAGGCATCACTTAATTGTCAGAAAACTCAGGAGATTGTAGTCTTAGATCTGTAAAGTTATACCCAGTTATCCAAAAAGTTTAATTTTAGAGAAATATATTTTTCTAGGGAGATGGGTTGGGAAGTAAGTTAAATGATACAATTTCTGAGTATTGTAATATTTTAGGATGCATTATCTTAGGGAATATTTGGGGGAAAATTAGTCAAGTGAGAAAATATGAAAACAGAACAGTCACAGAAATTCATGAATCGTTGGAAATTTTTGTCAGAGCTTAAATGGTATAACTTGTAAACAGTTTTCCCCTTTAGTGGTTATTTAAAGAATTAATTTACTAGAAGAAATTGAAGTGGTATTTTGAAAACTTAAACTACTGAAATTACTTAAGTTATCAAGTTATCTAATATAAAATGGGTTTATGAAGTAAAGGAAGCATTTCTGAACTTCTGAGTCTAAGATTTTTTTCCCATGATAACTTTATTATGAAAGTAATATGTGCTTATTTTGAAATTGTAGATAAGCAAAAAATATATTTTCATATAAAACAAAAATGGGATCATCCTGTTTTACAATTCTAATTTTATTTCGTTAGTGTTCTTTATTCACCCTTGGGACATCTGTCTTTAAACAGAATTCGAGAACTCACGTCATCCAGAATTGGTTTGCTCACTCGCATCAGTGGGCAAGTGGTAAGGACTCACCCAGTTCACCCAGAACTTGTGAGCGGAACTTTCCTGTGCTTGGACTGTCAGACAGTGATCAAAGATGTAGAACAGCAGTTCAAATACACACAGCCAAACATATGCCGAAATCCAGTTTGTGCCAACAGAAGGAGATTCTTGCTGGATACAAATAAATCAAGATTTGTTGATTTTCAAAAGGTATTTATTAATTTCTATTTAGATTGGATTCAGCCTATCTATGCTAATAATTCACTTCTAGGCACCTGCAATAAATAAGCTTATTATTATAAGCTTATTTAGGCAATGTTAAACTTAGTTTAACTAGAGTTAAGAAGTAGAGACTTGGTGTAAGACTGAGTTGGTGGTTAGGAGGGAGGAAGGCACGAATAAAAGGACAGGTGCAAATGGACATGTTTTGTCAATAGCAATGAGGAATATCACGATTAGAGGAGCCAGTTAGAGGAGATCATCTGAGAGACGATTTGATATGAGGCCTGGAGATACTTGGAGCCTTAACTCTCAGGTTGAGAAGTTTGGACTTATCTTAAATAAGTAAGGGAACTATTTTCAGGGGATGTGAATTTTTCTTTTTTTAAAGGAAGATTAATTGAACAGTGATTTGTATTATTTAATAAGAGACTAATTCTTAAGCAGTTTTAGTTAGTCACTTAGGTAAAAATTGGATGACAGCGATAAGAATGGGGGTTAGGGGGTGGATTCAGATCTCTGTAGCACTTAGTAACTCTGGAATGTCCAAAGGGGAAAGAAAAGTCGCAGTAGCTCAATCACTAAAGCAGGGAGGAATGAGTGAGTGCCAGACTAAAATAAATGATTAATATTTAATTCAGTTTTTAGTCCTTTTCTTATATTAATTTGATACTTAATCTATAAGAAATACATACTCTACCAATAGCTTTGGGTAGGAGATACTTTATAGTTGAAAAAGAACATGATATAACAACCCCATACAAACTGAATAGATTGGGTCTTGGTTTGAAAAAAAAAAAAAATCTATAATAAAAGATGTTTTTGACATTTGGGGAAATTTGAAGATAGACTAGATAATAGAACATTTTATGGAATTAAATATTTCATTCTCTTGGTGTGATAATGATATTATGGTTATATAGAAGATTTTCTATTCTTAGGAGATGAGTGTTAAAATATTTAGGGATGAAGAATCTTGATTTTTACAATTTCTTTCAAATGACAGTAAAAATGTGTGTGTGTGTGTGTGCGCGCGCGCGCGCGTAAGTCACATTAACAGTTGCATTGAGGTGGAGGATATAAAGTATGTGATATTTTTCATAAAATTTCCCTGAAAATTTAGAGAAAGATGGAACACAACAGATATTTAACCACATAGTCAATTTAATGAAGAGAAAAAAAAGAAATATTTTTAATGAGAGTAAAAGTGAAGATTTTAAATGGATATAATCTTGCCACATTGAAGGGGATTTTAGCATAGAGAATTTTTAAGATAAATGATACGTGTCCAAGGTTGGCAAATGGTGAGATAATTTAGAGTATGTCAATATTTGTGGTATTTAACTTAGATCGTATGCATTTGAAAGTTCTCTTATTCTTGGCCATTTGTCTTTGTTATAGGTTCGTATTCAAGAGACTCAAGCTGAGCTTCCTCGAGGAAGTATCCCTCGAAGTTTAGAAGTGATCTTGAGGGCTGAAGCTGTGGAGTCAGCTCAAGCTGGTGACAAGTGTGACTTTACAGGGACGCTGATTGTTGTGCCTGATGTCTCCAAGCTTAGCACACCAGGTTGGTAATTTGTGGCTCAAATTTAACAAATTATTTTACCTGAACTACAGAGCATCTAGCCTCTCAGGTCTTCCTTGCCTTATTTTTTGGCTACCAATAAGGGTGAACAAGGAAGTTTGATGAGAATGAAGACAAACTGATTTTGCTACAAAAGGTACTAGTCTGAGATATGCCATCCTAAATGAAATCTTTTGGATTTATAGGTTTTGTTTATTTGAGCAGTTTTGATTCTTATCATCTTCAGTACTTGAGCTGTGAAACAACTTATTCAATCTTTCAGGAGCACGTGCAGAAACTAATTCTCGTGTCAGTGGTGTTGATGGATATGAGACAGAAGGCATTAGAGGACTCCGAGCCCTTGGTGTTAGGGACCTTTCATACAGGCTGGTCTTTCTAGCCTGCAGTGTTGCACCAACCAACCCAAGGGTGAGTCTTCTTAATAGAATGGCAAAGCTTGAGAAAGTCTTCCCCTAAGTTTGCCACAAATTTACAGGTTTCTGAAACATCTGAGTCATCTAGTCAGTATTTAAGGTATGGGATTGGGATGAGATTTGATTTTTTATTTTTTTAGTTTTGAAACCAAATCTCTTCATATCTGTCTTTCTGACCTTGAAGAAAAGTCTTATTTGTTTTCATATATAAGAGCTTGTTGCATTACAAATTATCCTTGGTTAATTAGCACACTTCCTCTTTCATGCTTCTGGAGAAAGTACAAATAGAAAGATTTAGTAATCTGGGAAGGAAAGTAAATTGCTCTTTCTGAAAGTGATAGACCTCGGGTATTACAGTTATTCAGAATTTGATTCTGTGTTCTGAATGGGAAAGCAGTGAGAGTTTGGAAAATAGTCCAGTATTGGAAAAAGGAGGGTGAACATAATATTCTGTTACTTCATTTTCATCTTTATATCATTGACTAACATTTTATTATGGCTCATCTCTTGACCATTCTGATTTAGATAGCAGCAACACAAAACAATGGTAGCTTTTTTGCTGTTGGTTTTAATTCACTGGACAAATGACAAACTTGGGGATCTTGACTAACTTAGGCCTTACTAGTTTGGGAATTTTTTAAAAATCCTTTATAGTCCACAGATTCTGAAGTTAAAACTCCCAGATTATATTTGGTTTGTAGTTAAGGTTCTTCTCTTTCGCATTATTTTTATTGTTTCTGTACTAATATTTTCCCTTCTTCATCCCTCAGTTTGGAGGAAAAGAGCTCCGAGATGAGGAACAGACAGCAGAGAGCATTAAGAACCAAATGACTGTGAAGGAATGGGAGAAAGTATTTGAAATGAGTCAAGATAAAAATCTATACCACAATCTTTGTACCAGCCTATTCCCTACTATACATGGTAAGAGTTCTATCAATTTGTGGCATAAACTTGAAATCAAAATAATAAATAATAAAACAACAACATGCTATTCCTTAAAACCACACAAATCAGATCATGCAGGTTTTTTAATGGGTTTAGAAGGGGTCTTAAGTCATTTATAAAAGGACAAATATATGATTCTACTTAAAATGATGTACCTAGAATAGGCAAATTCACAGAGACAAAGTAGAAAGAGGTTACCTAAGGGGGTGGGGAATTGGGAGTTACTGGTTAATGGATCTGTTTAAGATGATGAAAAATTCTAGAAATGTATAAGGATGATGGTTATAAAACATTGTGAATATGCTTAATTTCACTAAAGTGCACACTTAAAAATGGTTAGAATGGGAAAAAGATCCAAAATGGTAAATTTTATGTATATTTTACCACAGTTTTTTTGAAAAGGAATAAAAAGGTCATTCCGTCATCTTTTTCTGGCTTTAGGACAGAACTGCACTTAAATAATTTCTAATATGCTAATCTAATATTCTGATTTTTTTTAATGTTCAAAAATGGCAATTTCCTGTTTCTTAGTTACATGTACTGTCTTTACCTTTAGTGGTTTCTCTTTTTTCACATTTTTTCACATTCTCTTTTTTTTTACATTTTTCTTGGTTCTTGGTAGCTGCTCACTGTTTATTGAAGGATGTAACTAAATTTTCAGACCTCATGCTTTACACCCTCCTTCCCCTCCCCCCCACTTTTTTCCCATCAGTTTCTATATTCAATTGAAGTGGCAAGAACTCACGATGGATATTCTCTTAAATATATATATTTTTTAATCATTTACAGTTAACCTTTTTTCTATCTAAATGATCACTGAAATCCTTTATGTTAATAACTTTGGATTTTAGAATGTCCTTTATAATGAGCAGCGTTAAAATTTTTATGCTGTTCCACTTTTCCCATAAATTATTGCTGCATAACAAACTACCCCAAAACTTAGTAGCTTGAAACAACAAACATTATCTCATATAGTCTGTAGATCAGGAATTTGAGAGAGGATTAGCTGGTCGCTCTGGCTCAGTCATTCATGAGGTTGTAGCCAACACATCAGCTGGGGCTGTAGTCATCTGAAGGCTGGGGGATCTGCTTAAGAGGGGGCTCACATGGCGCCTATTAGTGCTAGTTGTTAGCTAGAAGCCACAATTCCTCGCCACACAAATCTTCCATAGGGCTATTAAAGTGTCCTCATAACATAGCAGCTAGCTTCCTCCAAAGCATTTTAAACCAAAAGAGCAAAGCAAGGAGTAAGCAAGATATTTTTCGAGACTTAGTCTCATAAGTTACACATCTTCACTTTCATCGTATGCTGTTTGTTAGAAGCAAGTCACTGAGTCTAGCCACACTTAAGAAGAGAATTAAGCTCCGTCTTGAAATGAAGAGTATCGAATTTGTGTACTATTTGAAAAACTACCAAATCTCTAACACTTGTTTCACAGGTCATGAATCAGAGAAGCTTTGTTTGTAGAATGGAATTTTAAATTTTCTACATTTAAGAAGTGGTTCGTGTAAATGTGCCTAGCATTTTGTTGATGGAATCCACAGAAAGTCATAATAATTAGCACAGAAAAATATTTCTTTTAATAGCACATTTCTAAAGATTCAGCATTGTTTTTTAGTTACATGTTTTCCTTCTTATATTGGATTAATAATAAACAGTTCTTAGAAGCAGCTGTGAATCACATAGAGCATTTTAATCCCTGTCAGTTCAGTTAGCATATATTTATATTCAGCACTGGTCACTGTTGGTAATACAAAAGAAGTAAGTCATGGACCATTTCTTCAAACTCTTGGTAGAACTAGAAGACATGCCATTAAAAAAGAACTAGCAAATATGGTAGGCTGTAGTGGACATAGTTTAAGGGGAGATATTTGAGGACGACCACATGTGTAAGGAAGTAGGACTTGTGAACAAGAAAGGCTCTTAGAATGGTGGGCATCAGCACCAACAGTATAGGTGAAGACATTGGGACAATGGTTAGGTGACTAAGTTAGCTAACAGCAGGAACTAAGATAAGAAGCAAGGTATTTTTACTGTAGCCCTAACACCTTGCTTCAGCTGTCTCTGCTCTTTTGGTTGGTGAACAACATGCCTTTGTAGTTTCCTATGATATTTAACCTCCTGTTGGGTTTTTGTTTCAGGCAATGATGAAGTAAAACGGGGTGTCCTGCTGATGCTCTTTGGTGGTGTTCCAAAGACAACAGGAGAAGGGACCTCTCTTCGAGGAGATATAAATGTTTGCATTGTTGGTGATCCAAGTACAGCTAAGAGCCAGTTTCTCAAGTAAGTGTTTGCTTGGGGATACAGCAAAAAAAAAATAAAAACAAAGTGCATAGTTCCAGGGTCTCTGTGCCACCAGGAATGCAGTGTGCCTTTAGTAGAGCAGGAGTATAAATTATGACTCTGTTGAATATATAACTCACTTAGATTAAATACACCTTAATTTGTTTAATAGAATGTAACATTTTACGTTTTTTCGAATAGGAAAAAATTGCCTATAATCCCAATCACATATAAAATTCTTACTCTTTGTATAATGTCTCAGTATAAATTTTGAATACACAAATATGTATTTCATGGTTGTAGATCACAGCATACATATTTTTAACATTATATATCCTAAGTATTTTCCATTTTCTTTATTTTCACAATCATTTTTATTGGTGTACTATACAAAATCATTTTTTACAAAATCATTTCTCTAACCTGTCATAGTTTATTTTACAGATATTGATACACAGTGAACACCATGATATGTACGCTTTTTTTTTGTTTGTTTTTGTTTTTGTTTCCTTTGGGTAAATTCCTAGGCATAGGATTGCTGAGACTAAGAATACAAATATTTTCAAGCTTCTCTAAACAGTACACATTTTCCAGAAGCAGTGTTATGAGCATGAGATATTTTATGCTAACCTTATCAGCATGTGTACTATAAGTACTTGCTTTCAAACTCTAAAGAAACTTAGAGGTCAAAATAATAGCAGCAGTTTTTGAGTACCTGCTGTGTTCTTGCTGCTATATATATGTGTGGGTTATGTCTTATCCTAGCTGTACCCAGACAGGCATGTAATAGTATCCTTTTTTTTTTTTTTAGGGAGACAAACAAAACTTCTTTGAGCCTCAGTAACTTGCTCAATTTCTCATAGCTGACAAGTAACTCTGAGCCATGAGTATTAGAACTCAGATGTATTTGACTGTAAAGCATGTGCTCATCATACTATGTCAAGATGCCTTTCATTGATTTGTTTGGGAAATTTGTAACATGGCACTGTTTGGAACATAGAACATTTTTAGTTGGTTTGGAGTTTTATAATTAAATATTTTTTCAAGTATATCAGGGACTGAGTTCTGGATTTGAAGATAATAGTTAAAAGGAATTCTTTTGTTTTCTTCATACCCTCTGCTCCCACCCACCCCATACACCGCCCCCCAACACTACCACAGAAGTTGTACTACAGTGTTACCTCTGATAATGGTGTTGTATTGTACATGATTATCTTAGAAATGGCCTTTTTAGCTAGTGTTTTTTTACCATCTTTATTTTAATATAATTTAGATATCATAGACTATGCGCCTTTGATGTGTATAATTCAGTGGTTTTAGTATATTCAGAGTTGAACAACCATAATTAAAGTTTAGAACATTTTCATTGCCCAAAAAGCAATCTTGTACTCACTAGCAGTTTTCATTCTCCCCCAATACCCATAGGCAGCCACTGATCTACTTTACTTTAGTGTCTCTATCTGGACATTTCTTCTACATGGAATTATATACTATGTGATCCTTTGTGACTGGCTTCTTCCACTTAGCATAATGTTTTCAAGGTTTAGCGATGTTGGAGCATGCATCAGTACTTCATTTTCATTTATCACCTAATCTATTATATGTAGATGCCACATTTAATTATCAGTTCGCATTTCGATTGTTTCTACTTGGCTTTTATAAGCAATGCTGCTATAAACCTTAGTATATAAGATTTCACCATTTTTGCGTGTGGTAAAATATACATCAGATTTATCATTTTAAACATTTTACATGTACATTTCAGTACATGAAGTTGTGCTGACATCACCACCATCCATCATCAGAAACCTTTTCATCTTCCCAAATTGATTATTCCCATTAAACAGTAATTCTCCATATCCTCTTCCTCTTGATTGCTAGCAACCACCGTTCTACT
This sequence comes from Eidolon dupreanum, assembly GCA_028627145.1. Classification (NCBI taxonomy): domain Eukaryota; kingdom Metazoa; phylum Chordata; class Mammalia; order Chiroptera; family Pteropodidae; genus Eidolon; species Eidolon dupreanum. The sequence continues at coordinate 96,562,250 of CM053503.1, read as the reverse complement.
TTCTGTCTCTGAATTTGATTATTCTAGGTCCATCATATAAGTGGAGTCCTACAGTATTAGTTCTTTTGTGACTGGTTTATTTTACTTTGTATAATATATCCAAGGGTTATCCATATTGTAGAATGTCTCAAAATTCCCTTCCTTTTTAAGACTAACTTGTATGTATTTATCACATTTTGTTTATACATTCATCCATCAATGGACATTTGGGTTATTTTTCACCTTTGGGCTATTGTAAATAATGCTGCAGTGAACATTGGTGTATAAGTATCAAAGTCCCTGCTTTTGATTCTCTGGCATAATTTAACTCTTAATTTTACATCCTCGATCCATTTTGAGTTAATTTTTATATATGATTTAAGGTAGGGGGTCTAACCTTATTCTTTTGCATGTGGATAATTCAGTTGTCCCAAAATTAAGACTTTTCTTTTGCCCCCCAAAAATTGTTGGTACCCTTAGCAAAAATCAGTTGACCATAAATATAAATAAGAGTTTATTTCTGAACTCAATTATATTTTATTAGTCTCTATGTTTATCCTTAGGCCATTACCACAGTATCTTGATTATAATAGCTTTGTAGTAAGTTTTAAAATCAGGAAGTTTGAGTCATCCAGCTGTTCTTTTTCCAGATTGTTTTGGCTGTTCTGAGTCCCTTGAGTTTCCCTCATGAATTAGGATGGGCTTGCCAACTTCTACAAGGAAGCCAGTTCTCATATTAATAGGGATTGCGTCAATACAGGATTTTTAACAATATTAAGTTTTCTGATCCGTAAACATGGGATGTGTTTTATCTTTCTATTTGTTTAGGCCTTCTTTAATTTCTTTCAATGGAGTTTTGTAATTTTCAGGGTATAAGCTTGAACTTTTGTTAAATTTATTCCTAAGTGTTTTATTCTTTTTGATGCTATTATAAATGGAACTGTTATCTTATTTTCATTTTTGGGTTATTCATTACAAGTGTATAGAAATAAAAATGATTGTTAGTCTTTTATCTTGCATCCTTGCAAGATCTCATTTATTCTGTTTTAATAGATTCCATAGGATTTTCTGTAAGATCATGTTATCTGCAAATAGTGATAATTGTTCCTCCTTTCAAATCTGGGTGTCTTTTTCTTGCCTAATTGCCCTGGCTAGACCTTTCAGTATAATGTTGAATAGATGTGGTAGGTTGGACATCTGTGTCATGTTCCTGATCTTAGAGAGAAAGCATTCAGCTTTTTTATCCTTAAGTATGATGTTAGCTGTGGGTTTTTATAAATGCCCTTTATCAGGTTGAGGGAAAGTCTCTATTCCTAGCTTATTGAGTTTTTTTCATGAATGTGTATCGGGTTTTGTCACATACTTTTTCTTCATATACTGAGATGGTTCTATTAGTATGGCATATTACTGACTTTTTAACTTTTAAAACCAACCTTGCATTTACATCTACTTTTGTTTCATTTTTTAAGTGCAAGGCCTTCTAATAGATGATCATTGCTATAGTGTTTATTATTAAAGACCTTTTAAAATTGATGTTTTTTCGTACATGAGCTTCATCTTACATTTGACAGAATAGATTTAAATCTATTTAAAAGGCCAAAGGAGAAAGGCTTTCTATTCAGTATATGGCATGTGTCTTTACAAATTGCTTATGCTTAATGCCTCTGATTTGAAATTTAAATAATTAATTGACATAAATACTGTCAGCTGATATTAATGAATATGATTACCTTTAACAGGCACGTGGAGGAGTTCAGCCCCAGAGCTGTCTACACCAGTGGCAAAGCATCAAGTGCTGCTGGCTTAACAGCAGCTGTTGTGAGAGATGAAGAATCTCATGAGTTTGTCATTGAGGCTGGAGCTTTGATGCTGGCTGATAACGTAAGAACATTTTATGTTCTTGTGTATAAAGAAATCAGAATATCCCCTACCCTATCAATAAAGGCCTATCAGTTTCTATTAAAAAGATGTCCTTTGAAAAACACATTTTTATTAAATAATTCATAGTTTTATTAATCTAGAATGTAATGGGATTGTCATCATTAATTAGCTTTCTGAGTTTCTCTAGAATGTATTGCCTGCCCTGAGCATGTATGGTTGCTATGACTAGCACCTCCCAGCATTTTTTTCCTTTTCATACTGGGACACTTCTATGAGTATGTCTGTTGTATTGTACAATGTATTTGACAATGATTAATTAGATCTATAAAGACATATAAGTTATAGCTTTCAATTCTACCCTCCACTTCCGCAGCCTAAAATTGATGCTGAGGTGACCCGGGATATTCTGACTCTGAGATTTACACAAGGTTTTTACATTGAGTAAAAACATAATAAATGACTATAAAAGTCTTGCTCTTAGTTTAAAGTGAGTCAAAAACATGGTTCCTTCTAGCTCTGGGATCTATTAGACTGTCTTGCTCTAGTCAAGGGATTTAGGATTGCTTATTTACCTGCCTTAAGTTGTTTAGAGTATGGAAAGGTCTCTGTTGCAAATTTTGAGTTTACCTGCCATTTGATACCTAAGAGGCAGTTTTTTATGCTTGATTTATTTGGATACAGGGTGTATGTTGTATTGATGAATTCGATAAGATGGATGTGCGGGATCAAGTTGCTATTCACGAAGCTATGGAACAGCAGACCATCTCCATCACTAAAGCAGGAGTGAAGGTACATGTGTTCACTTCTGTTCCACTGCATCATGCCTTAGCCTTGTATATTAATATAGCTCTAGGGACATTTACCTGAATAAAATGCATTATTTCAACATGAAATATTTGTCAAAATGGAAAACACAGTCCTGAGGATTATTAATCCAAATCATAGGTGCTATTTAGGGTACTGTGAAAATGTGTTGCTATGGCAGAAAATAGAGGGTACTGGTGAAATTTTTAGCATTTCACTTGTCAAAATTTCCACAAAGCTTTTATATTCTTTGATAAAGTATGTTTCCAGTTGTAACAAAAATAAAGTCAACATATTATTTAAATGAAAATTAATAAATACAGTTATGTACCACATAATGATGTTTTGATCAGTGATGGACCTCATGTATGACAGTGGTCTTATGAGATTATAGTGGAGCTGGAAAATTCTTATCACCTAATGACGTCTTGGTCATTGTAGTATCTTAACACAACACAGTGCTCACCTGTTTGTGGTGATCATGGTATAAACAAACCTACTGCACTGCTAGTTGCATAAAGTATAGCATATACAATTATATACAGTACATAATACTTGATAGTGATAATAAACAGCAATGTTATTGATATTTGCATTTACTATATTTTATTAGAGTATTTTTTCTAGTTATAACAAAATGTGCTGTAAAACAGTATGCCATGTTACGTGGGCAGCAGCCTCATATATCTTGTGTTTACATCTCTCAGTTGCATTATTTTCTCTTGTGCTTGATTGAATCTTGTGTTTTGTACAGTATAGAAAGCATGCTATACAATCTTGTAGCCTAGGACAGTAAGCTATACCATATATCCTGTGTGTGTAGTAGGGTATAGCATCTGAGTTTGTGTAAGTACACTCCGATCTTTGCACAACCAAGAAATCACCTAAGACTTCTTTTCTTAGAACGTATCCCTATCATTAAGCAGTGCATGACTGTACAGTAACATAACCAACATAAAAGAGAAATCAAACTTTTTAAATAAATATAGTACATTTAAGTAGTTAAGGAAAATTTAATTAGTACACTAAAATATAAAAAAGAGAAATCTTCCCCTGCGACTCCCAGCCCTAATAAATACTAAGAAATATCTACTGAGTTTATGCCTCTTTCGGGAATATTTTATGTATAAATAAGCATAGCACACATAGTTTTGTTTCTTGTTCATTGAACTTCATAATTTTACTTTGGCAATCTTTCTATACCAGCACCTACTAGAGCCACTTTGCTTTTTTATTACTTTATGGTTTCAATTATATATATTCCAGTTAGACTCCTACAGAGTGACATTGGGTTATTTCCAGCCTTTTGATTACAAACTATATTGTAGTAAACATCCTTGAACAGACATCTTCCTAGACCTGGCTGCAAGATAAGTTCTTAGCATTACTGGCTTAAAGGGTATACACATCGTATAGGACTGCCTATGTGCTTTTTGTTATCAGATTTTAATGATCCAGTAGGTGAAAAATGGTATCTTAATATTTTGCTTTGTGTTTAGTTAATTATGAATGAGATTCAGCATTTTGTCCTGTGTTTATTGACCATTCCAGATACTTTTTTCAACCTATCAAAATTCTTTCTTTTGTGGTCAGGCTACTCTGAATGCGAGGACATCTATTTTGGCAGCAGCAAACCCAATTGGTGGACACTATGACAGATCGAAGTCGTTGAAACAGAATATAAATTTGTCAGCTCCCATCATGTCTCGATTTGATCTCTTTTTTATACTTGTGGATGAATGTAATGAGGTAACCATATGAGCTGCTGTTCTTAGCTTCCTTTGTTATTTCCAATTTGAGTAATTGAGTGAAACAAGGCTTAAAGACATAGTCCTCGACAGCTGGTGCATGTGTTTGCACTGACCTTTCATTTCTCTCAGAGTATCACAGAATTGGCAAGAGTTTATTAAGCAACTCAAAATAGTCACTTGAATTGCTGGCTTTTTATAAGAATTTTTGTTTTGTTGGGGTTTTTTAGTAATCTTAAAAAAAATTGGAATACCAAAGAAATTTCTTTTTCCCTCCATATCAGGAGTTATTTGTCTGCCCTATATCTTCTCATAAAATTGTTGAGTGTGTATTACTTTTTTCCCCTAGTTATGTAATTGTTTTAAGATTGAGTGTAAAGTTGTGGATTTACTTGGATTCTAACATGTTATTAGAGTTTTTTATAGTTAGACTTCAATACTTAACAACACTGTACAGCTCAGATGGGCACAAAACTACAAAAAATGGCATTCTGTAGAAGCTAATATTGTAGGCTGTACTGTTAATTGCTGACCACAGTGGTCCTACATTACATTAGACACATACCTCTTGCTTACAGCAAAACTTTATATTTAATCTAAATAAAAGTGGCCTTTCATTATGTGAATGTTTGCAAGATTATTAGTTTTTTATGTTTTATTTTTCCCTTTACAAAGCCATATAATTATTTAACCTGCACAGCCCCACACAGCTACACACACCATAGTTGGAAGTTGTTTGATTTTAATATACTTACATTGATACATGCTCCGTTAAATTAATTTTTTAATTTTTTAATTGGAAATTTCAAACTGACAGAAAACTTTGAAGAAATAGAATAGTGCATATGATACCCATATAACCTTTATTCACATATTAACAGTTTGTCCCATTTGCTGTATCACTTGCTCTCTTTACATCTATGTGGTTTTTTTCTGTAACATTTGAGAGTAAATTGCATATGTTCCGTATGATTTTATTTTTCTCATTGTTAATAATTCTGTGATAATTATCTTCATATATTTGTAAGTGGCAATTTAATGTGGCTAAGAGCATGGGCTCTGAAGCTATTCTGTCTGAATCCTGGCTCTGTTATTTACGGTGATGTCGGGCAAGTTATTTAATCTCTCTGGACCTCAGTTTACTCATATGTCAAATAGGGATAATAATTATCTACCTAATAAGTTTTTTGTGAGGGGGGTTGCATGACTTAATGCTTCCAGACACACTTAAGGCAACAGCACCTGGTATGACTGAGGGCACTAGAAATCTTATTTCTGCTATTGTTATTATATTAAAGTCAATCCCTTCAGGAATATTCTTGGAGTGGGGCAAGGGTATGCATATAAATTTGGCTTTAAATGAAACTGGTACCAGACTTTCCTCAACAGTTTTATACCTATGAATACATCTTTTATTGGTATATTAGAGTTTGTTTTTAGCTATAATTTCTTAATGCCTGGGATAGTATGGAGTGGATGTTGCTATGACTGATCAAAATGATTTTCTTGTTTTGAATTAGGTTACAGATTATGCTATTGCCAGACGTATAGTAGACTTGCATTCAAGAATCGAAGATTCCATTGATCGTGTCTATTCCCTTGATGATATCAGGAGGTATCTTCTCTTTGCAAGACAGTTTAAACCAAAGGTAACCTGCCCTTTTGTACTGAAAGAGCGCACAGTGGGTATATTTAAGTGGCATTTAAACAAAACGGTTATATTAGGAAAAAATGAACATGTATTTGTTTGTTTTTTCCCCAAGGTTGTTTTGTTTGCTTTTTTTAGAACAGTTTTCTTTCTTTCAGAGAGGTGAAAGGGAATTTTTTTAAATATCTGAACAATTCCGTCTCTTTTACTTGTTAGCTGCTAATAAAAACTTTTTATGGCTGAAGAGTCTTGAATAATTAAAGTAGAACATCTTTTTATTTAAACTATTTCTAAGATTCAGGAAACTATATATGTGTTTAAATCTGTAGTCTACTGTATGCAGTTGAATCTTTCTCTGAGGAAAAACTTTGATTTCTCTAGGTAATTGTAGTGAATGAACATGGATTACTACATCAGTAGTAATTGACATTCGTGAGATTGAATCTGCCTTGGATCCAAGATACTCACTTGGACATTTATTGTTAAAATAAATCTCCATAGTGCATCTATTTTATTTGGCATTTTTCTAAAATAGAATATGAAAAGAAGAAAATTGATTCTGGTCGATTCTAGATTTTTATACTATTGCCTGGCTTGACTTTTGGGAGTTATCCTTAGATTTGAATTCTCCATCTGAAAAACTGAGGGTTCTTTAATATGCCTCACTTTGTAGTTGTTATTCAACAAATGAGGTTTACTGAAATAGCTGGTATGTGTATCTTTTTCCCAGACATCATGAGTTAATTACTGAGTCTCAAGAATAGCCTGAGTGTTAATTTGTTTGAGCTCTGGCATCTTTGATGAAAAGGCGTTACATCCTATTCCATTGCTCCAACTTGTTACGTATCTTTTAGAAATGGCAACTTGCTTAGAGACTAATCTCTGTGGCCTTCCTGTTCATAAAGTTAGTATATGAAAATCTTAGTATAGTTTCTGTTGAAAGTCATGTCAGTACATTCCCTTATCACTGGCTTCAAATTTTGACTTTCTCAGTTCCCCAAAGTGTCAC
>CM053503.1:96457539-96554681 GCA_028627145.1 Eidolon dupreanum | reverse complement strand
TTTTCCATAGTGGTTGTATCAATTGATATTCCCACCAGCAGTGAATGAAAGTTGTTCTACATTTTTCCCAACACTCTATATTGTGGTTTTTGGTTTAGCCATTCTGGTGAATTTACAGTACTGTCTCGTGTTTTATGTATGTGTGAGAGGGAGAGTGTGAGGAAAAACACTGATTTCATATGGAGAAAATCTATTTGGTATATCAAGAAGATTAACTTACCAATTTACCTCATCTTGATTGGTTTAGGTCCAGCCTAAACATGTGAAGGAAGCTTTCAGGTTACTGAACAAATCCATCATCCGTGTAGAAACACCTGATGTCAATCTAGATCAAGAAGAAGAGGCCCAGATGGAGGTAGATGAGGGCCCAGTTGGCATCAATGGTGAGATGTTTGTCAGTACAGCTGTTAAGACAAAATACACCAAAATGATGATAGTGAACTTAATTCCACGGCCTTATTTGTGTTGTTACTTTCCTTTTGAATTAAAAAACATTTTCTTGAGTACATTAACACTGAAAAATACCAGAATTTAAATTTATGGTATTACAGATACACATTTAGATTATGAAATCTTTATATCTCCCATCTCTCCCATTCCTTCCAAATTAGTTGTCTTCACTAGTAATATTTAAAATTGCTTTTATTTATAAAATTAATAAGTACTGAGTATATCTGTATACTTGTTTTGAAGTTAGTATTAAAATGTAAGTAGTATATTTATAAACATTTGTTAGGAAAGTATTGAAGGCACAGAAAGAAGATTCAGATGGTTGATGTTTCACTTAGGTCATGGTGACAGCCCTGCTCCTGTGAATGGAATCAACGGCCACAGTGAGGACATAAACCAAGATTCTGTTCCAAAAGCCTCCTTAAGACTGGGCTTCTCTGAATACTGCCGAATCTCTAACCTTATTGTGCTTCACCTCAGAAAGATGGAAGAAGGTGAGGCTGTACCTAGTGTTGCTCCCATGCTCAGTCAGTTACATAAACCACTCCTAATTGCTAAAGATTTTGTTTTGTCAGAAGAGATGATAAATCGTTCAACAAGCTCACTTTAGCAGAGCAGATCTGCAGGATATCAGCATATCTGCCCGCCTGGACATTTACTTAACAAGTTCATTGTCAGACAAAGGTTTCTGGATTATTCTTATTAATGTTTTTGGCCAATTTTAATAGTTTTAAAGCATAATTTTGGGTTTGATAAAATATGAAGAAGCATTTAAATGTTTTAAAGGTACAAAATTACTGTTCCTGAAAATGACTTTATTTAAAATGTATGAACTTCTAGAGTATTTATATTTCATAGGCAACTAACTGAACTCAAAAGATTATATCAGCACAAATACATTCCAGACTAAAAATGAAGTAAAACCCTCATTGTTCCATAGATAAAGTGTGATATCTGGACATTAATACATTTCCTACTCTTAACTGTTTCACAATGCTATTCCAAGTTTTATCAACCTATAGATAGCCGCAAGGCAGAAGGAAAATTGATGAAATCAAGGAATCAAGTTTAAAATATAATTTGGTGGTTAACTATCAGGGGTTCTTATTTAAAAGTTCCTGTGTGCAGGCTTTCAGAAGTATTCTGTCATCGCTGTGCCCTGTCTGAGATGGAGTAAAAGAACACTGGAACACCAGAGATTGTCTTAGCTTACTAAAGATTTGAGCCCTGTAATTTCTGTCCTGTTTTCCCTGAGAATCGTAAAGCACTGGAAAGGTGGAGAGAAGGTAGTAAAGAGGCGACTAGGACAAACAGGTTTTAGCTTCACTTCTCACATAAGATTCGGGAGCTCACATGTTCTGATGTTCACATTATACTTTATTATTCTCGTGCAAGTAAGTTTTAAACATGGCAGACTATCGATGAGCAAAGATATGATTAACATCCATACACTATCTGTATTCCATAGATAAATTTCACTAGGTCTTCTTCCCTTCCTTAAAAAAAGAAAAAAGATACTTTTCACCCAGCCAAGTAAGTTATTAATTTTCAGTTTTAAGGTAGACAGCTGTTCTTTAGTCCAGCACAGGGAGCACAGCTTTAAACCAAGGAGGTCATTTACCAAGAACATTTGGATAAACCACTGAAATTTCAGTACAGCAGATCCTGGAATAATGTTATGTAGTTATAACATCAGTTAGCCTATGATAAAATGGGTTTTGTTATACATCATTTTGCTTAAAGTCGCAGAACCTATTAGTGATGTTGAGTGCTTACTGTATAGTTACAATAAAACTTTTCAAAGGCATTATCACCAAAGCTAGAATTTTCCTATTTTGATTTCGCATTTTATTAACAATTGCTAGAATCAAGACTTAGTAGAATTTTCTTTTATTATACTTTATTTCTGTGAGTTATATTATTATTCAGGTTCCAACCATTCTTGTGAATTTAGCGTTCTGCTTTGGACTCTTAAGAAGCAGACAGTTCAGTCAGTATGGGTAGACCTTGCTGGAATGAATAAAAAATTGTTTATTTTGAGTGAATGCTTGTGAATTTTGTTGCTCAATTGACCTCAATTCCATAAACTCTTCCTTTTTCCAAAGACAAAAAGTTATATTAAGAAGTTTGCTTGCTTTTTCATTCCTAATTTAAGCTTTCAATTGCCATTGGCAAACATTTCTATAGATGATGAATGAGAAGGTGAAGGAAACACCTTCAGACTCTGAAATCTTAGTAGCTTTAAGAAACTTGTTTCTTATAATCTCTAATTTGATTTTTCTCTTCAGGATGATGTCAGATGTACTCTAATACAAGTAATATGACAGATTATTTCATGCTTATACTGGAACATTGCAAACCTTATTTTAACAAATGTACTTTCTTACTGGTTAATGGTTATCTGATCTGTATGTTATCTTGTGTATGCAAACCCCAGGGATTGACAGTATAATTTTTGAGATAATTTAATCATTTTAAAGTGTATTTTTTTCTGTTGCAGAAGAAGATGAGTCGGCATTAAAAAGGAGTGAGCTTGTTAACTGGTACTTGAAGGAAATTGAATCGGAAATAGATTCTGAAGAGGAACTTATAAATAAAAAGAGAATCATAGAGAAAGTCATTTATCGACTCACTCACTATGTACGTACAGAACTTTGCTTGCTTGAGTATTAATGAGGGAGGGAGCTCATGCCTCATATCTGCATATCCATTAGATGTTTATATATTTTGAACCATTGAGGTCTAGTCAGAATTGTGAGTTGTGAAAGAGTTAACAGCAATTAATTGACTTACTTCCTCTTCTGAAACAATCAGAATGTAAGATAAATCTGGGAAGGTGGACTTGGGGTCTTATTATTTGACCGATTTTAACCTTTATTCTCTACTCCTTCAAGCACCTTACCACTGTTGCCTATTTTCTACACTTCATCTTCGTCATATCCTTACCTCCATTGCCCAACTTAAATGCTATGGTCTATCTCATAATGACTCTTTTCCTTTCAACTTATTCTCTCTTTGTTTTACTTGCTTGGCAAAACCTCAGCCATGGTTAAATCTAACTCTTTTTCTGTACTTATATCCAAGCAGTTAAAAATATCTGGAGAAAAGCATACAACCATGTGCCCATTCTTATTTAAATTCATGTCCACAAATCTCAAGTATTTTTCTATTTTATCAACCTCACAGTAGCACTGTCCATTGCTATATTTTTCCCTAGTCAGTTCATTCTCCCACCAGACATGAAGGCCTGTGCACTTGCCCTTTGTCTCTTTCCCCAGGTCCTCTCCTCCATTCTGGTGTCTGCTAAAAGTTACCTATTCAAAGATTTTTATTGCCTGGTCTCTTGAGATAGCAGCCTCCTTCTTGCTGTCACCCCCTTACCCTGCTTTGCATTTCTTCATAGTGCTTATTCTGGCAGTATATTCTATATTGAGGTGTTTAGTTTGTCTCTCATTAGAATGGAAGCACCATGAGGGCAGGGACTTTGTCTTTTGTTAACTACTGTATCTCCAGATTCTACAGTTTTGCTTAGCACAGAGAGGTCAAATATTTGTTGGATGATTGAATTTTTCTGTTCAAATGGCAGAGATTTAACTGTCCTGCACTTTACTTCACAGAGCTCACTGTATAAATATTACAGGCGTCACATGTCAGAGTTGTGTCATTTGAAAAACCACTTACCTATGAGAGCAAATGCAAATGAGTATATGATTACAGGTGTGTGTGAGGGCTGTGAAAATAGTTACTCAGACCCAAATTTAATAAATAATTTATATGGAAATAAAACAACAGGGGTGGTGCATGCTCAGAATTATCTTTCTGGTTGTGGGCAATGTGTTTGCACCAGACCGGATCTTCCTTCCCTAGTGTCTCCAGGGATCATATTGGGTCTACGGCCATGACACCCTGAACACACCCAATCTTGTCTGATCTCAGAAGCTAAGCAAGGTTGAGCCTGGTTAGTACTTAGATGGGAGACCACCTAGGGAGATCAGATGCTGTAGGTGTTAAAAAAAAAAAAGGAAAAAAATCCATATTGGGACACATTATGAAATAAACTGATCTAAACTGGTATTACCTTTTAAAGTTTGACTCACTGCCGGTGCTAACTTGCTATAAAAGACTAGAGAACTTGTTTTGTGCTGATCAAATGTTCTTCCTTTGAGAGTATGTCAGTACTTAGAGTACTCAAAAGTGTCCAGTCTCTTAGTGGCATTAGTGCCCATTCTCTGGAACTTTGCCACCTTCTTAGGATTAAATCACTATTTTCTGAATTCCCTTATATGGACTTGCTAAGAGTCCTTCTCATTTGTGGACATTTTAGGCTGACTTAAGCACATCATAAGCTTGAAATTTAGCAAGATTTTTAAGCTACATGGCATGTTATTTTATTTATTAGCTCATAAACCTGAAATTTTTTTCATGTTAATTACCTTTAGATTCTATTTTTAACTGCATTATGAATGGATGGTATATGAGTTTAGTGGCTATTCATTAAAATTGGCATAATACTAAGTGAAACTAAACAGTTATTAGTGATAAACAGAATGATGAACATATTTACCAGAGGATTTTATACAATTGCATAATCTTAAAATTTATGCATTACATCGTATCTTTTTTTTCATCTTTATTGAAATATAATAGACAGCTAGTTGCCTGCATTTATACTGTTCAATGAGGTTTTTTTTTTTCAATTATAGTTGGTATGCGGCACACCAGCCTCAGCTGTACAGACAGCATATTGATCAGAGATCCACAAAACTCGCAAAGCATTCACCCTACCAAATCTAGCACCCCACCTCCCCCCCACATATTCATTCCAACATTACTAACCATCTTTCCCATGCAGTCCCCATGTCTACTCTGTAACCATCTACCTGCACCTCTCAATCCCTTTGCCCTCTTTTCCCCCACTAACCTCCTTCCCATCTTGCATCCCTCAAAATATTCTCTGTGTCTGAGTTTATTTCTACTTTTGTTGTTGATTTTGTTCTTTAGAGTCCATATGTACATGAAATCATGCGATATTTGTCTTTCTCTATTTCATTCAACACAGTACCCCTTAGATCCATAAAGGCAGTATCTTTTTCCATCCCCTTTTAGTCTGTGTGTGTGTTTTAATCTGAAGTGAGTCTCTTGTAGGCAGCATATGTAAGGATCTTGTTTTCTTATCCATTCAAGCCACTCTTTAATTCTTTTCTATTTGAGGTACTTATGGATAGAAATGTAGTTGTTACCATTCTTTATTCCTGTTTTTGATGCCTGTTTCTTCTTTAAAGAAGTCTCTCCAACATTTCTTGTAATACTGGGTTGATGAAAATAAATTCCTTTACCTTATTTCTGTCTGAGAAGCTCTTTACCTGTCCTTCAACTCTAAATGATAGCTTTGCTGGATAAAGTATCTTGGTTGTAGATCCTGGGTTTTCATCATGTTGAATATTTTGTGCCAGGCCCTTCTGTCCTGCATAGTTCTTTTTGAGTAATCAGCTGCCAGTCTTATGGGTGTTCCCTTGTAGGTAACTATCTACTTATCTCTTGCTGCTTTTAAGATTCTCTCTTTGTATTTAACCTTTGGCATTTTAATTATGACGTGTCTTGGAGTTTCAGTGAATCCTCTGGGTGAAGTGACCTCTGTTACCCAGTTTGATGAGGTCTCTGCTATGGCGGCGCTGTGTCTGCGCACTGGTAGTGGGGAGGGCTCAACAGAGGAACAGTGGATGCCGCTGGCCCTCCTGGTTGGGAGAGAGCCTTGCAGCGGCCCTCATCCTGACAACTCAGTGTCGCTCTGTAAGTCCCTGTGCAGGCTAATTGGCTCAGAGCGCACAGGTCCGTCACTACAAAAATCCACTCGCGGACGCAGCCCCTTTAAGAGGCATCTGCTGCTGCCACAGCCTCCATCTCACTCAGCCGCCGGGCAGCCCCGCGTCCTCGCCCCCTTCCTACCTTCTGCCGTAGCAGGGTGATTTGTTGGATTTCTCCCTGGTTTTATGGCTTGTCATCTAGATCCCAGGCAATTTTTCCTTGCTGCTGTTCTTGTTTCCAGCACAACTTTGATTTGGTCACCAGAGGGATGAACAGAGCCTCTGTCATCTATGCCATTTTATCCCCTTCTCACATCCTATCTTTTTTGAAATTATATTGACATGAACTTGATGTAATATCCCAGGAAGGCTTAAAATCACAATGTTTGTTGAGCTTGCTTATACATTTCTTAATTTTCAAAGGTTTATGGTTTAAAAGATCTACAACCTAATGGAAAGGGTTTTTAGCAGAACCTGATAATGATTTTAAGGTATAGTCCTTTTTCTGGGAGTTTCTGGAGAGGAAATGAAAGAAAATGCTAGTAGCAAGCACCCAGAAGAAAGGTCAAGTCACGTGTATATGAGCACTTTTGTAATACTTCTGGACACCTGAGGACCAATAAATATTGTGTTTCACAGGATCATGTTTTAATTGAGCTCACCCAAGCTGGATTGAAAGGCTCTACAGAAGGAAGTGAGAGCTATGAAGAGGATCCCTACTTGGTAGTTAACCCTAATTACTTGCTCGAAGATTGAAATATTGAAAGTAACTAACCAGAGAAACTGTGTTCGGCCTCCTGCCTTGTGGCTTGGAATCTGAATGAAGCTCTACTAGGAAGAGAAGCATTTCTGGGAGCAGTGCTTCAGAAAGGTTTATTTTTGAGAAACAACCAAGTTGATGGTCCTGTGCGTCACATTCCTGTCATATGCTTTTATGCCAACATGGGTTGTTTAGTGTGCTTCTTATGTAAATGAAGTCAGAACCCAGTAATTTGTAGTTTCTATAACTAAGATCTTTGCTTTCATGTGTAGGAAAAAAAACTATATGTGGTTATCTTATTGGGGAAATGACTGTCCAATTGCTAATTAATTACTGCTTTTATTCACCAAAATAAAATAACTTGTTCTGAAATTATCTATTAGATTTATTTCTACTTTATATTGTTCCATCTACTCATGAATATGATTCTTTTCCTTTTTGCTTAATCTGGGGTAAGGGATTGGAAGTATTATGGCATTATGGTAAACCTTCAGTATTAGGTTCCTGTGAGGAGTCATCCTTGGAATTAGTATGAAGGCCAAGGGGGCCTTGAAGATGTCTCTCTATGGTTAATTCCAGTTCTTTTTCTAATCGTTTATTATTTTTTTTAAGTTTTATACTTTTTTCATTACTCTTTACTAGTTCTTTTAACTTCTCTGTCGTAAGTGTTATTTTCTAACTGCTTTTTAAAAGGGAAATGTGCCATTTTCTATATTACAAACCATCCTCTTAGTTTTATGGCTTCCATAAAAGTTATCACTCTTTATGATACTAACTTCCTGAGACTTAGTTACGGTCAGTATGTTGATGTAGCATTTCCTATTGTTGCAGCTTTTAACAACATGGCATTCTGGGGCCTGAAGGGCCAATTTGGGAATGTTTATATGTATTATGTGAGTTCACTAATAGTAACTTCACTCTCACTAGCTTGAAAATAATAGGATGAGGGGCACTGGAAATGGATAGAGAAGTTGCACAGTTAGCAGATGCAGGGTTATAAGCTTTTTTCAAAAGTGTGTTACTAATTAATGAGGGTGTAAGGCTATGGATGAGGAGACCTTGGGGTGCAGGATCTCAGACTTTCTACTGAGGCAGTTAGGAGGTAACTGTATAAAGAATGGACATTGAATAGCAGGTGATAGGAAAAACATTCTAGTGAAAACCCAGGAGACAGCAAGAAAGAGCCCCTCCCTGTACTGACTCCCAACTTGATAAAGAAGTCAGTTGAGAGGTCCTGAAAGGACAGTAACAGCCTGACAGGAATTTGAACTTTAATATAATGAAATATTTACACAAAGGAAAATTTGAAGCTCAAAAAATATGATTTCCTTTTTGGTGAATCTGTCCTCTTGTCAATTCTGCTATTAGAGTGGGTCTCCAGAGCAAGGTGTGGTCATTACTATAAGTAAAGTCAGTTTTTGCACATCAAATACAAGTTTTTGCTTACATTTCCACCTACCCGCTTCTCCATGGTGTCAGGAAGGTACTATATAGCTAATGGGTAATGGAACATGTACAAGATCTTTTTGAAGAAAATTAAAATGTTTAGTAAGTGGGTAGATATAACATGTTTCTAAACGGGACTAGAATATTGAAGTTGTCAACTAATCTATAAATATATTTTTAACCAAATCCCAACAGCTATCCATCAATATGGAAATAACTACATAAGTTGTGATATATAGCTCTTCTGTGGGATATACAAACAAAAATGGAGTAAAACTATATGTTTGAAATGGAAAAATCCCCAGGACACATCAAAAAGAAAATGTGCAAATATAGCCATAGGGTCACCTAAATATAAAGGAAATATTAACAGACCAAAAAGGAGAAATAGATGGTAATACAATAACAGTAGGGGACTCTCATCAATGGATAGATCATCCAGATGGAATATCATTAAGGGAACATTGATCTTCAATGACATGTTAGACCAGATGGACTTATCAGACATACAGAACATCGCATTTAAAAGCAACAGCGTAGACATTCTTCTCAAGGGCACATGGAACATTCTCCAAGATAGGTCATATGCTAGGCCACAAAACATGTGAAATTAGAAATCAATTACAAGAAAACTTGAAAATTTACAGATATGTGGAAATTAAACATACTACTAAATAGAAGAAATTAAAAAATTTTAAATACCTTGAGACAAATGAAAATGGAAATACAATATACCAAAACTTATGAGATGCAGTAAAAGTTGTTATAAGAGGGGAGTTTATAGGTACCTACATCAAGAAAAAAGATCTCAAACCTAACTTTACATCACAAGAAACTAAAAGCAAACAAAGCCCAAAGCTAGTAGAAGAAAGGAAATAACAAAGATCAGAGTAGAAATAAATAGAATAGTCTTAAAAGACAATAGAAAAGGTCAATGAAGCTAAGCTGTTTTTTTTTAAAGATAAATTTGACAAACCTTTAGCTAGACTTACTAGAAAAAAGAGGACTCAAAGGAAATAGATGTTACAACTTATACTGCAGAAATACAAAGGATCCTAAGAGACTATGAACAATTATATACAACAAATTCAAAAACCTAAAAGAAATGGATACATTTTTAGAAACATACAACCTACCAAGGCTTAATCATGAAGAAATAGAACATCTGAGCAGAAAATCACTAGTAAGGAGATTGAATCAATAACCAAAAACCTCCCAACACACCAAAGTCCAGGACCAGATGGCTTAAATGGTGCATTCTACCAAACATTTAAATAATTGATACCAACCTTTCTCAAACTATTCCAAAAAATAGAAGGGGAGAGAACATTTCCAAACTCATTTTACAAGGCCAGCATTACCCTAATAACAAAATTAGAGAAGGTCGCCATGAGAAAAGAATATTATAGGCCAGTATCTCTAGTAAACAGAGATGCAAAAATCCTCAACAAAATATTAGCAAACTGAATTCAACAACACATTAAAAGGGTCATACACTATGGTCGAATGGGATTTAACCCAGGGATACAAGGATGGTTCAACATTCACAAATCAACCAATGTGGTACTACTCTATGTTAACAAAATGAAGGATAAAATACGATCATCTCAACAGATACAGAAAAAAGCATTTGACAATTCAGTTTATCCATTTATGATAAAAACAAAGTGAGGAGAGGGAAAGTACCTCAACATAATAAAAGCCATACAATCATGTGTTGCTTATTGATGGGGATGTGTTCTGAGAAATGTATCATTAGACCAATTTGTTATGCAAACAGAGTGACACACAAACCTAGATGGTATAGCCTGCTCCACACTTAGGCTATATAATATAGCCAACATATTGCTCCTAGGCTACAAGGCTTTAAAGCAGGAGTCACACACACTTGCGTGTGTGTGCACAGCAGGAGGTGAGCAGTGGGTGAGTCAGCAAAGCTTTATCTGCATTTGTAGCCACTCCCCAGCACTAGCATCACTGCTTCAGCTCCACCTCAGACCATTAGGCATTAGATTCTCAGGAACACTAGTCCCTGGTGTCAAAAATATTGGGGACTGCTGGCCTAGGCCTATACAGGGTTAGAATGATCAATATCACTGTCTTCCACCTTCACATCTTGTCCCCCTAGAAGGTCTTCATGGGCAAAAATGCATGGAACTGTCATCTCTTATGATAATGCTTTTTTGAATACCTTCTGAAGGACCTGCCTAAGGCTCTTGTTAAGGTATCATTCTCTTCAGCAATATGTTCACTATGATTTGCTTGGTTTCTTTTTTCATAGATTTGCTTGTAAGAAGATAATGCACCATGAACATTCCTCTCTATTAATGAGGTACATGTTTTCAAACTTGTTAATGAGGTTGTTGAGGTCTGGAAAAGCTTCTGCTAAGCCCTTCACTGAATTTTCTTGGGTTTCTTTTGAAGTTTCCTTTTTTCTTGCCCCTTCTTCAGGTATGCATTCCTGTTCCAGTTCCAGTAGCTCCTCATTTGTCAGTTTCTCAGGAATCACCTCTAGGAGCTCCCCAGTGTCATCCTCATTCACATGCAAGTTAAAGTCTTTAGCCATCTCAATCGCAGCCTTGATTTTTACAACCTCTTCTTGGCAAATCCTTCGAAGTCATGACAAATCTCTTGAGTGTCTTCTTCCAGATGCCATTCATACACTTCTTGGTGATCTGAATCTTACCCCAAGCCCAAGCAAGGTTTTCGATGGAGTCATAAATATAATCCTTCCAGAATTACATTAGTGTCCTTTCATTGTCTTCTTCAGTTGCAGCAACAGCCTGGGCAAAGGTAGCCTCAGGCAGTAAGCCTTAAAAGCTGCTATAGCTCCTTGGTTCATTGATTGGATCCAAGATGTGGTGTTCGGAGGGAGAAACACCACTGTGATATTGGAATGTAGATCACCAACAAAATGAGGATGTCTAGGAGCATTAGCAACAATAAGCAGAATCTTGAAAGATATTTTGTTCCCCAAACAGTCCTCCGTTTTTCTGGTGTAGCAATTCAGGAGGGCATCTTGGAAGAGGAGTTGGGTCATTGATGACTTATTGCTCCTGAGGTAGACTGGCAAAGTGTGCTTATTGGTGTACTTAAAGGCTCGAAGTTTTCTCTGTGCCAGATCACAAATGGTTTCAATTTGTAGCCTGCAACATTGCCCTCAAGCAAGACTGTTATCTTGTCCTTAAAAGCCTTTTACCTGTCATTGACTTTTGGCCTCCTTATTGATGAAAGTCCTTTCAGGCATTTGTTTCCAGAATAGGGAGGTTTCATTCATAATGAGTATTTGCTCTGGTGAGTAATTTTCCTCCACAATCAGCTTATCTAGAGTTTCTAGAAATTCAGCTGCCTTCACATCAGGACTTTCAGACTCCTCACTTGCTTTCACATTATAAGAATTCTTGAATAGTTTGCCAAGAGCTGGCAGTAAATTCAATATCACAAACACTTTTTTCTTTGGCCATGATCGTCATGATGCTGAGAGGGCTATACTTCTGTGTCTGATCTTCAGTTCAGGTCATTAGAAGTTTCTCCATGTCTGATATAGGTCCTTCTCAAATTTTTGTTGGTGTCATTGCCTTCAGTGAAGCAGATCCTTTAACAGCTTGTGTAACTTTGTTTTTGTTCTTCAAGATCATAGCTCTGGTAGAATGGAACATATCTGACTGTCGAGCAGTAACCATCATTGATTTTCCATCTTTTCAATCCTTGGTAACTTTTAATTTTGTTTCCAGGTCAATCACTCAGTATAGCAACATTAGCAATGAATTTTGTATATTTAAGGGCCATGATGAATAAAACAACACAAGATTAAATTAAACACAAAAGAAAATGATGCAGTCAAGAGACAAACGAGTGTATGAGACTGCAGCCAGAGTAACACGGCATACTGTTTTTCAGCAATTTTTTTTTCAAAGTAGAAAGAATACACTCTAAGATAACAATAAAAAAAAAAGGTGGCCAAGAGGTATATCAAAAGGTGTTCAACCTCACTAGCTGTAAGAGAAATGCAAATCAAAACCACCTCACACCTGTTAGAATGGCTATTATCAATAAGACAAGAAATAACATTTAAGAAGATGTAGAGAAAAGGGAACCCTCACACACTGCTAGTGGAAATGTAAATTGGTGCAACCGCAGTGGAAAACAATATGGAGTGTTCCTCAAAAAATTAAACTAAGAATAGAACTACCATATGAACCAACAATCCCTCTTCTGGCTAGCAACCTAAAAATTTTGAAAATACCTATTCATAAAGATATGTGTACCCTATGTTCATTGCAGCATTATTCATGATAGCCAAGATATGGAAACAACCTAAGTGTTTTTCGATTAAATATTGTCGTTTGTGACCACATAGATAGATCTTGAGAGTATTATGCTAAGTGTAATAAGTCAGATAGAAAAGGACAAGAACTATACAATTTCACTCATAAGAGGAATAGAAAACAAAAAACAACAAATGAACAAGTAAAACAACAAAAAAAATTCATTGATATAGATAACAGAATGGAAGTTGCCAGACATGAAGCTGTCAGGGCCATCTTGAAAGTTTCAATAAATGAAATAAAACTATTCCTATTAAAAAAAAAAATTGAAAAAGCAAGTGCACCAATGCACACCAAGAAAATTCCAGGAAAAAAAAACGAAAGGAGTGGCCATGTCCCATTATAAAGTGAAAAGAACTACACAGGCATGGACATTAAACTTGTGTGATATTGTCACAGGAATAGTCAAGTAGTAGAAAGTTCTAGAACTTCTACATCTATATAGATATTTAGTTTCTAATAACACTTTCAAATAATGGAGGAAGAAGGACTTAATTAATAATATGGTAGAAATTGATAAGCCAAGCCACACAAATAGATAAAAATTCAAGATGGCCTACAGAACTAAAGATTAAAAAAAGGAATAAGGAACGAATAGGTTTGACATGAGATTTTAAAACTTTGGTACCAAGAATCTAACTTGAAAGACACCGAAAACCAATTTTAAAGACTGGGGAAATTTTTTTCTATCATGGTTTAATGCATGATATCCAAACTCTATTAAGAGTTTTTATATCAGTGATAAGTTAAAATAATAGAAATTTACAGAGGCTATGAACATAAATTCCAGAAGAAAAACAAGCAGCCAATTAACAGAAAAATGAGAAGTTAATAATATTTTCATTCTTTGAAGTGTCAAAAATGTCAAGGTTTATAAGAGGTGTTAGAGATTCAAGTACATATCCAACTAAGGATCTGAATTTGAAGAAGCCTGTTTTGGAAGACTATTTGGATTTCAATCAGAATTCTAAGGGAGTATGCCATTAAGTCGGCAACTTAATTTCTAAGAATTTGTATTAAAGAAATAGTCACACATATGTAATGTATGTGTAATGTATAGACAAATATGTGTAATGTATTTGCAACCAATTACAATTAATATCTAACCAGTGTTCAATATGCAAGAGGTTAAATTATGGTAACTTCTTACTGTAGAATGCTATATGCATCTGTCAAAAAAAGGTAGGTCTATATATTCTGATATAGACAGAGCTCCAAGAACTATTATGTGAAAAAAAAAGCTGAGAAACAATACATAAACCATAATCTCATATACGTTGAATTATCTAATATATTTAAAACATTATACAGTTACATACGTTTTGCATTGTATATGTATAATAATAACTATCATTGAGTTGCATCATTCTAAACATGCTAAAGAATGACATTTAATTTTTACAACCCATTTCCATTCTACAGATGAAAAAGCAGGCATAGAGAAATTAAATAACTTTCTCCAAATGAGCTTTAAACCCAGGCTTTCCAACTCCTGAAGAACCATTAAGCTACACAAAGAAAGAAAACAAAGGACGCAATGTTGAAAATGCTTCCACTAAGAAGGGGAGGGGAGTGAAGGAAAGAGAATTTATAAATTTTTCATATATGTTTCTATACTGTTTGAATCTTACAAAATGTGTTCGTCATTTACTTACATATTTTTAAAGGGGACAAAATGTTTGGTGAAGGACTCACTTCTGTTGTGCAAACAAATTTTAAAATAATTTGTAAGACAAAAATGTAGAGAACTATTCTTTTTTTCAAACACTTTCTAGGTTCCTCTGCTTAAATCGCTCAAGACGTTTGAGGTTTTGTTATCTCTTGTAGTCTTTAAATTGTTTTATGTTACATTGGTGAACCATGTACTGATTTTATTACCATAGATAACCCAGTTCGATATGAAGTGTTAATAATCACTTAGTATTTTAGTCTCAGCTATAGTTATAAAGTAAGGATTCCACAGTTCTCCTAACAGTTCCTTGAAAATGAGGCTGATTTGGAACTTAGTCTTTACTGTCCTCCTAAGTTTTTTGTGCTGGGCGCTAGACTGGGAATCTGATAGAAATTTCATTTCAGCTGCTGGTCCTTTAACCGATGACTTGCTATACAACCTGAGCAACCTGAGAAACCAGGGTTCTAACTTTGCAGTGGGGAGCAAAGACATTTATGTTTGTCGCCAGCCACTGCCTGCCCTCCTGCCAGAGTACCTTAGTAGTATTCATGGCAGTAAGATCACCCATTATAAAGTATTTCTGCCCTGGGCACAACTTCTTCCAGCAGGAAGCTCTGAGAACCCAGACATGAAAGTCGTGCAGTGCTACCGGCGACTCCTTGAGGCCATCAGGGCTGCACAGCTTCAGCCCCTGGTCGTCCTGCAGCACCAGACCCTCCCCACCAGCACCATCCAGAGAAGCGAAATCTTTGCTGATCTCTTTGCTGACTATGCCACGTTCGCCTTCCAGTCTTTTGGGGACCTAGTTGAGGTCTGGTTCACTTTTAGTGACTTGGAGGAGATGATAATGGAACTTCCCCACCAGGAGTCAAGATCTGTACATCTCCAGACCCTCACGGATGCTCACAGAAAAGCCTATGAGATTTACCATGAAAAATATGCTTCTCAAGGTGAGTACACATGACCCTGATGACTGACCCACCGGCAGCCTTTATCAACTACCTTCCCCATCCTCCTTAAAGCAAGACACAACGTTTCTTCCCACTCCCCTTCAATAGTCCCGTCATATCTCTTCATTATTGAGAAATTAATATCATATTGAAGATTTCCCAATGGAGATAGGTAGGGATGGCTTATATTGCGTAATATCCAGCATTCTCTTTGAAAGATATCTTTTAAGCCCCCCTTGCCCAGTCTTGAGTCTGTGCTACCACAGATTAACTTTCTATCTTCCTTCTCCAGTTCTGCCTCCTTGACTCCTTCAAGGTTTCAAGATTGCCTGTCCTACCTCAGCCTTTCCCTTTTCTTATGCAAAGCAACTTCCATATTCTAGCTGGAGCTTGCATTCCAGCAGAGAAGACAGACAGTACATCGATAACGTAATGATATACTAATAGGTAGTGAGAAGAGCGTAACTGTAATTGTCCATATTTGTGCTTCATAGCTAATTTGAGGTTCTGATTCAATGGTCTGGGCGGGACATTTATGATTTTACTAAGTTCCTTAGGTGAATTTGAGGCACACCAATTTTGAGAACCAATTTTGGCTCCCCCGCCCCCACCATTTGGTGTCCATAATAACTTAAATGTACAAGGCCAAACATTTTAAATTAAAAAATTAATTACAGAAAAGGTGGCATTTTAACAAATAAAGCGCATTCGCCATGTTTTTTAAAAAAAGATGTTAATAAATAAATTTCCATTTACTGCTGATCAAAAAATACAATATGAAATGCAATTCTGATATTTTCCTAAGAATTTTTCATCGGGGTGTGAGTCACATATAATGAAATGGATAGATCTTAATTTTACAGTTTGATGAATTTTGACAAATGCATACATCCCATGTAACCTATACCCTTATCAAGATATAAGACATTAGCCAGCACCTCAGAAAATCCTCTTCCTAATCAGCTGTATCCCTTCCTAATCAATCCCTTTCCCCAGAAGTAACCACTGATCTGATTTCTATCAGCATATATATGAATAGAACCATACAGTTATATACACTTTTGTGTTTGTCTTATAGCATTCATCATAATGTCAGTGAGATTTATTCATTTCATTTCTCCATTAGTAATTTGCTCCTTTTTTCTTCTAAATATTATTCTACTATGGATGTATCAGTTGAAGAGCATTTGGGCTATTTCCAGTTTTTATTTATTATTAATAGAAACTCTATGAACATTCGTTCTTGTACAAATTTTTGTATGGACTTATATTTTCATTTTTCTTAGATAAATACCTGAGAGTGTAATTTCTGTGTCATGCAATAGAGATATATTTGACTTTTTAAGAAACTGCCAGTTTTCCAAAAACAGTTGTTCCATTTTATATTTGCACTAGCAGTATGTGAGAGTTTCAATGGCCCCCACATCCTCACCAACATTTGCCATTCTCATTTTTTCTATTTTAGCTATTTTGATGGTATCTCACCATAATTCCATTACTTTTTTAAAATATAATTTCTATCCCAAGTGCATATATGCTTAAACAATATAGTGTTTAATTTTGCTTGGTTTGGTTTTGAGCACCATAAAAGAATATTATACTTTTTGTAACCCTCTAGGACTTCCTTTTTTTCCAAACAAAATCATGTTTCCAAGGCTTATCCATGTTGTTGAATATAGCTATACTATATTCTTTCTCACTACTATATAATATTCCATGTGTGGCTAAGCCACATTTTATTAATTTCCTGCTTATGGACATTCAAATTGTTTTCAGGTTCTGCTATTATGAGCGTAGCTGCTATGAAAATTCTTTTGGACATGTTTTTCTCTACACGTGCAAGAATTTCTTTTGTATATATACACAGGTGATTGCTAATTGTGAAGGTTACGAATGTTCAGCTTTGAGAGAGAATGTAAATTTTTTTCCACTATGGTTGTACCACTTTACATTTTCATTAGCAATGTGTAAGAATTCTTGTTGACCCCTTCAACACTTGTAATTGCCAGAATTATAAATTTTTGCCAATCTAATGTATTTAAAAGTATTTCTTTATGATCTTATTTACCTGATTACTATTCAGGTTGAGCATGCTTTCATGTGTTTAATTAGCCATATTTGTTTCCTTTTCTGTAAAATTCCTATTATATCTCTTATTCATTTATGTATTGAGTTGTCTTTTTCTTATTGACTTGTTGGAATTCTTTATGTATTCTTTAATCTGTATTGGTTACATGTAACCACAATATTTTTCTAGTTCATGTCTTTTCACTCTTTTTTATGGAGTCTTTAATGAACAGAAGTTCTCATTTTTATACAAACTTATCAATCTTTTTTCAGTTGATTTTTTTGATATATTTTTAATGGTCCTTTTTACAATTACTTAAATTCATTTCTTCTTTCTTTAGAATTTCTAGTTTCCAAATGTTTTTATCCCTGGTGAATCTCAAAGTTCTTAGGTAATTATACATCTTTTCCACATTCATTCTTTGAGGAGTCATTTTCTGTCAATCATTAAAAAGTCAGGGATAATCTGCAAAAGTGAAAGTCATTCTTAGTTTGTAAGAGATTTTTCCTTTTTAATCAACACTTTAAAAAATTAATAGAGTTTATTCTTTCAGATTTACAGAAAAATTGATGATACAGATAGTACAGAGTTCCCATATATCCCCTCCCTGAACCCAATTTTCCCTAATACTAGCATCTTAGTATAGTATATTCATTATAATTAATGGAGCAATATTGAGACATACTTTATTCAAATTTTCTTAGTTTTTACTTAATGTCCTTTTTCTATTCCAGGATCTCATTACATTACTACATTTAGTTGTAATGTTGCTTTAGGTTCCTCTGGGCTGTGACAATTTCTCAGACTTTTCTTGTTTTTGATAATCTAATTGACAGTTTTGAGGAGTCCTAGCTAGGTATTTTGTAGAATGCCTCTTTTTATATCTCTTCTTGAGATATAATTCATATACCATGCAATCTACCCATTTAAAGTTTTTAGTACATTTTAATATGATTTTTAGTATATTTACAGATATGTGCAACCATCACCATGGTCAATTTTAAAACTTTTTTTTTATCATTTCAAAAAGAAATTTTGTAACTTTTAGCTATCAGCCTTCCAACCCCACATTTCCCTCCCCCATCTCAGCCCTAGGCAACCACTAGTTAAGTGTGTCTATAGATTTCCCTGTTCTGGACATTTCACATGAATGAAATGATATAATATGTGGTTTTTTGTGACTACATCTATTGAGATTCGTCTGATGTTTTTATCACAGGTAGACTGGGATTACAAGTTTGGGGGAGGAAGATCACAGAATAAAATGTCGTTTTCATTACATCATATCAAGGTACATACTATCAACATGATTTGTGACTGAGGTAGTGTTTGTCAGGTATCTCTACTGTAAAATCTTCTTTTTCCTCCATTCCATACTGTACTCTTTGGAAGGAAGTCACTATACATAGCCCACACTTAAGGAATGGGGAGTTATGCTCCTTTTTATATTTTTTTCAAGTTCTTTTCTAAATTTAACCAAGAAGGCAAAAGACTTGTATACTGGAAGCTATTTTAAAAAATTGCTTAAAGAAGTGAAAGAAAACAAAAATAAATGGAAACACATTCCTTGTTCATGGACTGGAAGACATAATATTGTTAAAATGTTGATATTACCCAAAGTGATCTACAGATGCAATGAAATTCCTATCAAAATTCCAATGATATTTTTTGCAAAAATAGAAAAATCCATTTTTAAATACACATGGAATCTCAGGAGACCCCAAATAGTCAAAATAATCTTGAAAAAGAAGAGTTGGAGAACTCACGTCTCCTGATTCCACAACTTGCTACAAGGCTACAGTAATCAAAATAGTGTGGTACTGAGATAAGGATGGACATATAGACAAATGAAATAGAATAGAGAGACCAGAAATAAACCCTCACCTATATGGTCAAATGCTTTTGACAAGAGTGGCAAGATCATTCAATAGAGAAAAAGACAGTCTTTTCAAGAAATGGTGTTGGGAAAACTGAATATCTATATGCAAAAGAATGAAGTTGGATCCTTACCTTATACCATATACAAAAATTAACTCAAAATGGATCAAAAACCTAAACATAAGAGCTAAAACTATAAAACTCTTAGAAGAAAACATTGGGACAAAAACTTTATGACATTGCTTAGGTAATGATGCTATGATGCTAAAAGTACTGGCGACAAAAGATAAAATAAATTAAACTTCATCAAAATTATTTTTTTTTTGTATT
Organism: Eidolon dupreanum; assembly: GCA_028627145.1. NCBI lineage: Eukaryota > Metazoa > Chordata > Mammalia > Chiroptera > Pteropodidae > Eidolon > Eidolon dupreanum. The sequence continues at coordinate 96,534,995 of CM053503.1, read as the reverse complement.
TAAGGGCACTATCAACAGAGGGAAACAGCAACACACAGAATGGTAGAAAATATTTGCAAATCATATATTTGTTGAGAGATTAATATTCAGAATATATGAAAAACCTCCTAGCTCAGCAACAACAAAACAACCCTATTAAAAAATGGGCCAAAGATTTGAATTAACATTTTTTTTCCAAAGAAAGTATTCTAATGGCCAATAAGTACATGTAAAGATGCTCTACATCAACAATCATTAGGGAATGCAAATCCAAACCACAATAAGATACCATTTCACACCCACTGTAGATGGCTACTATTAAAGAAAAAATTACAAGTGGTGAGGATATAGAGAAATTATAATCCAGTATCACTAGCAGAGATGTAAAATGGTATAGCCACTATGGAAAACAGTATGGCAGTTCCTTAATAAATTAAAAATAGAATTACCATATGGCCCAGCATTTATGTGTATATACCCAAAAGAACTGAAAGCGGGAACTTAAACAGATAGTCATACACCCGTATTCATAGCAGCATTATTCACAATAGCCAAAAGGTGGAAATAATCCAGATGCTCATGGGTAGATAAATGGATACACAAAATGTAGAATATACAAACAATGGAATACTAGTCAGCCTGAAAAAGAAGTGAAATTCTGGCACATGCTACATTGTAGATGAACCCTGAAGACATGAAAAGTAAAATGAGCCAGGCACAAAAGGATAAATATTGTATGATTCCACGTATGTGAGGAACCTAGAATAATAAAATTCACAGAGAAAGTAAAATTGTGGTTATCAGAAGCTGGGAGGAGTGCGTAATTGGGAATTACTGTTCAATAGATACAGAGTTTTAGTTTGGGATGATGGGAAATTTTGGAGATGGATGGTGGTGATGGTGGCACCACAATGTGAATGCACTTAATGCCACTGAAGTCTACACTTAAAATTTTTTAATGGTAAATTTTGTATTACATATATTTTATTGCAATTTTTAAAAGTTCTTTTCTAATCTTTCTGTATGTGTTACTATAAACCTCAGTTAATGTGTTCAGTGTGCTGACACTGGGGAGGATACAAAAAGAACAGAGTTGGAGGACGAGGAGCAGGTGAACATCCCTCTCAAGGGAGGAGTAGAATTGCACACAACATCCTCCACTTGCACAACACTGGGACACAATCGAGGGTAACACTAGCAATCCCCACCCTACGCTTGGCAGTAATGGTTCGAAGCATTGATATTGGCTGTTCATTATTGACTAGATTCCTCATATTGATGCATTTGGGGCAAAAGGGAAAGGGGCTATTTTGTGTGGAGGACCACAAAGGTTTTTAGAGGAACAACTTTCCTATGTTGTGGAAAGAGAAATGAACTGATCCTTTAGCGAGGTCTAGTAAAGTGTCCAAAGGACAGGAATTCACACTGAGCTATGCAATGATTGTCAATGCAGGCTTTAAACAATTCTCAAGCCACAACAAATACTGATTTTGAGTTCTATAGACAAGGATAGCCATCTTCAACCTTATCTAGCAAAAAATTACAACATCAATTATCCTAAACCAGAGCAATTAACTTCCCCCTTTCAGTCCCATAGAAATCATGAACTGCGAGCTTAGAGTGAGAATCTAATTTTGAGTAATCTGCATTTTATATTATTTTAAAAAGTATAATTTATGTTTACACTGGGAATAGGTTGGAAACCATATTGGGGAAGTTTGATTATTTTATATGATACAACAATTTCTGCAACTTTGGGTACATTTGTTCATGCTAAATTCTAAAAACAGCTTGCAAAGTCAAATAGAAGTGATTTGTGGGTTAACTGTGCTTAGGGATTAATTGTACCCTTGTTTCATTTTATTGGTCTAGATATGACACAAAACTGTACGTTTTAAAATGCTATGCACAAGCTGAGGACATATTTTCTATGTGCTGACGTGACAATAGACTGAAGCATGGAAATAGGTGGAAGTGAAGTGGATCCGTTGGCACAATAATTAAGTAACTGGAAAATAGTGTTATCTTATCAGAATGAGAACTAAATGTGTCTGAGTGATATTTCCTGCTCAGAGGATTTCGAAGTTCCATTATGCTTATCAAAATAAGCACTTTGTAGTTGGCAGTGGTTGGTAATGGTGGTTTCATTGGCTGGGGAGATCTTTCTTCTGTATAGAATGAAAGAAGTCAAGGCATATGGATGTATAGTATAAATCTCAAACTGTGGTCCTATTCAGTTTTTGTTTAGTGTTTCCAAATTACAGGTCTGAGTACCTGCGATGTATCCAGTCCTAAGCTTGATATTTGGAGGGACTAAAGAAATGTTTAAGTTTTGCTTCTCAAGGAGCTACAATCCAGTGAGAGATAAAGACTTATGTGCATCAAAGAGACAGTAATACAAGCAACTGAGGGATCTCAAGCTCACAGTAACATTTCTAACTGTGGAAGGCCGCTGCTTCGAAAGCACCGGGGGAGCCTGTTAAAATGCACTGGTTCCTGGGCCCGCCTCAGTCTCCTGACAAGAAGGCAGGTGATTCTGATGCGCACAAATTTGAGCACCACTGTTAGGCGATCAAATGTGAAAGCAACAGGGTATAAACTGCATATATTTATATTTCCTTGTCTTCCTCTCAATGCACAGTAGGGGCTGAACTGATGCTTGTATAATGAACCAGGACGGGTAAGGGCAGCTTCCTGAGAGCACCCTGCCTTTAAAGGAAGTTGAGAAAGCAGTTCTCTTCTTCTCTCCTTTTACATTGCAGTGGTGGAAGTGGGGGCCAGGATAACTACTTTCATTTTTTTTCGAAGACAAGTCATTTCAGAGTCCTAATTTATATGAAACATTCTCTAAAGGGACTTCTCTTTAAGGCACTTCATCTTCTAAAATCTTTCAGCCAAGGTAAAGTCATGTGAGTCATTTCTTCAGAAATCCTTTTTGTAAATCAATGAACATGGAATAGAAAGGTCAATAGGAAATAAATCTTCAAGCGTCACAGCCCCCTGCCTCTCACCTGCAGCTTCTTCCTCTGATTGATTCTAGGAGGAAAGCTCTCTGTGGTCCTACGAGCTGAAGCGGTCTCAGAGCTCCTGTTAGAACCATCCACATCTTCGCTTGCCAAGGTAAGGACAGCCCAAAGGAATGGCATCTGTCATTCCTTGTGATTTTAATTTTAAAAAACAAAAGGAGTTTTTGACTGTCGACTTGACATTTTTAGAATACCTCTTCTGAGTGGCCTACATTCTCTAGATTCATAATTACTTTAGAACAAAATCTCATTTGTTGTAGCCCCAGCTCTTGCTTGGTCAAGTGTCAGCTTTTGCCTACACAAAGAAGTCAAATGCCTCTGCTTGCTCTGTTTTTTTATTTTAAGAGTCCAAAATAGCTTATTAGAAGAGCAATCAGTCTACAGCAAAACAGATACTAAAGTAAAGGAGATTTTTTTTTTTTTTTTTTTTAAATAACGTGCTCTCTGGAGTACCCAATCAATTTCAATCTCCTCTAAATATAACTTTTTAACTATGATTTTAAATAGAAAAATTAAAACACCTGAAGATTAAACCACTTTGGCCCTTGTAAACTTGGCTGCTGGGCAGCGTGGAGAACCATTAGTAAAAACAGCTGATTTCTGTAGTTCTGTGGCATTGATAGGGTGCTATACAGATGCCACGCTGCCGGATAACAGACATTGGTATCTATGATGTGATGGAGGCACCATATATCGGCATCCAGTCTTCAGATTTTCCAGCTTGGGAAGTTAAAATCCAGAAGTGATAGGGTTTTAAATAACCTGCTCCATGGCTGACTGTCTGGCCAGAATACCATCTAAATTAGTTTACAAGGGGCAATAACTGTTATCAGTTATAAACTAATGAGACCAAAGTGCTGATCAGAAAAGTGCTTGTCAAGGAATAGCCTTTGACCTGATCTCTCTGCCCCAACCCATGCCACGTAGTGCTTCTGAATCATCTTCCAAAAGCACAGTCTGCTCCATCTCCTTCTGGGAAGCTACACGCCCCCGAACTGATGCAAACTCCTCAGAGTCTGCCAGAGGGCTGCTCACTAGGGCTCTCTGCTCTCCCTCCTCACCTCTTAGATTTCCCAGTGTGTCTGCTATGCTTTCTTCTTGCTCTCCTTCCTATCGCCCTAGCCTTCCTCAAAAATGTCTTCCAGCAAAATTCTACCCATTTCTAGCAACCACGTGAATGTGCTTTTCATCTGGCGACCTTGCTTAACAGTGCTCCCTCGCTTACCCTGATGTGGTCTCTCTCTCCCTACTTGAAACTCTTCGCCATTTGTTTAGACCAGAGGTTCCCATCCTATAGTGTGTATCAGAATCACCTGGAGGGCTAGTGAAGCCCTCAAAGCCAAGGTTTAATGTGCAAGGACAGTTCTGGGCCTTCATAGGCTTCCTCAGTTCCCAGGCAAGTCTAACACCAGCCACGGTTTGAGGGACCCTGGTGTGGACTTTTCTTACAGCACTTCTTTCTGCCTTTTCTCATGTAATCGGTGCATTCACCAACTCTCTATTAAGTTTGTTGGCTTTTCATGTAGCTTTAAACATGAATCTCTACCCACGGGGATTTGCAAGAGTAGAAACTTGATGACTATGTGTTGTACGGAGTTAACAAAAGCAATGCTGAGAGGATGGGTAGCGGAAGGTTTGAGTGGTACTTGCCAAAGTGGAGTGAGCACATGGACTGTTTAGTAAACAATGATGACACCTTGATTAGGAAGCCATGGGGAGCCAGTGGTGAGTCAGTTATCCAAGGCCTACATGAGCATGGTTGCTACAAGATGCCATTATCCACAGTCTTCTTCCTGAAGGAACAGGTAACCTATGATGGGGAGAAGACAGGCAAGGACAAGGATAGAAATGGCTTACTGAGACGGGCAGGGAGGGAATCACAGAGGTATGTTTATGTGTTTAGACTCTGAATTTCAAGTTCTTAGTGTATATGCGGGCCAGAGAGGCATGAGGGGCATGTCCTTAACCAGAGCTTGGATGCGGATGTCACAGACCAGGACCATGAGAGCTGCATTCTTGGATAATAGTATGGGCCAGGCTAGGGCCAACTGGGGTGGACTTTAAACTGTGGCCTGAAAATAGCCAATGGCTATAGCCTACCATGAAAACAGAACCCAATATACCAGTAGAGTGTGCAGAGATCACTGAGGGGCCTGTGGGTGGCTGAGGACTTCACTGCCTCCATCCTGGACAAGTGAGAGGGCTGTGAGGAGGTTGCTGCCCAGGGCAGCTCTGGCCTCTGCTTCCTTTAGTGCTCACTTGCCTGGTGGGAATCCACCATATTTGTCATACAGTACGTCATTCATTCACTCATTTATCTACTCATATGCATTTATTCAGCACTTACTGTGTGTCAAGCACTTTGCTGAGTATATAGATGATGCATTCCTAACACACAGCGCCCCCCTCCGCCCACGTTCTTAGTCCATCCCCAGCTTCTCCTCCGCCTGTTTTTCCCTTGGAAAATCCCACTTTGGAGTGTTCAGTTTAGAAAGAGGGGGAGAAATGAAAAAGAACACTTCTTAGCAGTGTCTTGAAATTGTTTATGTTTTAGTGACCCTATTTACTTATTTCTAGGATGCGGTTGATTTCCTCTCTCTTGATTTGTCTTATGGATGCCAAAGCGAGGCAAGTTTGCTGCAGAAGCTGAGTAAATTGCAGGTGAGTTGAGCCACTTCCCATATTGATGATGAGTGGCAGTTTCCTGAGAGCATGTTAGACATTTAATGGTTTGGCTGACGTGTAAACTGGACTGTCACCAACAGTCAACAGACCTGAAGACCTGCATCTGGGGACGTTTCCATTGACAGCATCTCTAGGGAACGTCGAGAGGTTAGGCAGTCTTCCCTGGAGAGGATAATGAGGTTTGGCTTATTAAGGTCAGTATTCACATGGATCTTCTCTCGTGTAGAAATCTACTGAGAATCAGAATTCCAGTGTTCATTCTGAGACTAAAAAGGACATTTCATGGACAGTCGCACGAACTGTATACTTAAAAATGGTTAAGATGGTAAATTTTATGTTATCTGTATTTTACCACAATTTTTTAAAAAGATATTTCACACCCAGGTCTACTGAATAAGAAACCAGCTATTGGGACCTTCCGGTAACCTCAGGCTCCTTCTTCCTGTAGCCAGTATTATTTTTTTTCAAGTCTAACGATTCTGATGTATTAGAGAAAGTGTGTTAGGCACCTCCCACCCAACTAGTAGCTTTCTCTCCTCTGCTTCGTCACTGCTGTGTAACTTCCTTGCCGAATTCCCTGGAGTACTAACCATTTTCCATTTCCTGACAATATAACTGATCTTATAACAACTGGGTAGTGGTTTCTCTCAAGACCTCCCGAGTCCTAGCAGTATTTCTCTACTCACCCCGGAAGAGCTGCCTTCTCACAGGCTTCTCTACAGATGCAACCAGAACTCACCCAGACCTTACTATTGCCTCTGCAAGTTGGGGCACAAAGCCACTCTCCTCTACTTTCAGCCTTGTGCCTCCTAGTTTTGATCCTACCATCTCTACCACCTAATAGGATGGATTGTCAGAGTAATTATCAGAGGATTGTTGAGCTACTTGACATCAAACACTCAGTGCTGCAGCTAGGTGGAACCTCCATTTTACCTGAGGCAGGAGGCTTGAAATGGACAAATTAGCATCAGGTCCACCCTTATGTCTATGTGTTTTCAGATGACCTGTGTAGATGCGCTGCTTTTGTTATCTACAAATAATAAGATAATCTCATCAAAGACAGCAAATGCATTCACAAGACATTTGAGTAATAGCTGCTAGGATTTTAGTGCTGCTCTACCCCAAGCGCTATGTGGGGCACTTTGTCCTCACACTATCTCCTCCTCTCCCAGGACACCCAAGACTTAAGAAACTTAACCAAGGTCAGACACTAAGTGGTGAGCGTTTGAGCTGAGATTGGAACCAGGCTTTTCTCCTGATACCACACTGCCTCTCTAAAACAAAAACAAATCCAAGGTGTTGGATACGTTCTAATGAGGGTGGCATTTTTGAAAATCACATACAATTTTAGTTGTTTGTAAACACCTTCTCACCTGAACCCAGACTGGCTTGTGATCCAGAGCCTGCTCTCGGGCTTGCTGCCAGATTTCTGGGCCTTCAACAGCACTGTGGTGTCTTCAAGCCCTGCTGATGCCTGGATGACTAGATTTGTCTTTTGTCTTCCTCAAGGAATTCAGCCAGAGCTGTTGCTCAGCTAATGGGCTAAGACACCACTGACATTTAAAAACTGTCTGGGTTTTAAAATGCAGCACACCTCAGAGCGGCGTTCAGCAGAGCACTGGCTTGATTTCTGCTTGAGGATGTGGTTTTCAGTTTTCCCTTTTTTACATCAAAACATTCTCAAGAAGACCTGCTCCTACTAGTGACTGGATAAAGCTGTGAATCTACAGTCCATAGCCAGCCAGCCAAATAGTAAAACCTTCCCTGGACAAACTTAGCAGCCTGCAATGGTTCTTTATTCCTTTTATTTCCTTAGGAATTAAATTCCAGATGTTGCATCTGACAACTCAGATGCAACCCCAAAGACTCAGTATGACCACTCTGATCACATAGTGGTGAGGAGAGAACTGAGCTGAAGAGGAGACTGTCCCTTTCTGGGATCATCTGTTATATGCTTGGTAGCATTTCCCACAGATACTACACCCAGGACAGGAAGAGCAACCAAGTTCCCCCCAAGGAGAAAGGCTGATGTGTGTCCACAGGAATCTGAATCATGCTGCCCACAGCTTTCTTCAAACTATCCTCCCTCCTCATCCCAGGTCTCCACACTGTCTTCTTGAATGGGCCCCTTTCCGTTGGCTACAAGGGAAAAGGGTGAAGTCAGGACAGGGAGAGGCAGGTGCCCTCGCCCATTCCTGGTTCCCTCCACTCTCCTCAGAGCACCTGCTTGCCTCTCTGGTCCCACAGGGACCCTCAGCTGCCACTGTCACAGGTGTCTTAGGGCTGGAGGACGTCCTCAGGCCCAGCACATCGATGAAGAACCAAGGCACATCTACAGGTTCTGCAGGAGGCACACGGGAGGGTTCCACATCCGCTTATGAGAAAAGGCTCTCCCGCCCAGGGAATTCCCCACTCAGCGGGTCTCCTCCAGCTCTCCAGTCCTGTGATAGCACAGGCCACCCACCGCGTGCTGATCTTTCAGGAAGGAGAAGGCGCTCAGCTCCCTTAGTAGTTTAGCTCTCCTGCATTGACCCAGCACAGGGAAAGAACAAGGCTGCATGAGTCACAGCTCCACCATCTATGGTCCTGGTCAACTTACCCAGCTTCTCAAAACTCAAGGCATCTCATCGGTAAAGAAGGGACATTGTTAGGGGGTGGCTCTCAGAAAATAAAGAACAAGCCTGCTTCCTTTTTAAGTAGTTGCTTTTGGTATCACTCAGTGGCCTTTAACTACTCAAAGGAGGAAAAAGTTAGTGTGGGGAAAACAACTAAACCCAACCTCCCCAAAAGAGGTAATTTAAAGTGAAGTCAAACAACGTGTCAATTTAAAGATGTTTCCTTTCACATGGAAATGGGAGAAAAAATTATCCCTTCCAATTTTAATGAAGACAGTTCCTTTTTTTATTATTATGGAAAATGTCAAACATATCTAAAGATAGAAAGAAAAGTGTAATAGAACCATTCCCAGCTTCAAAAGCTACCCACTCGTGGCTGATCTTGTTTCATTTATACCCTACCTTCCCCAAATCATATTGTTTTGAAGTAAATCCCAGACATTCATAAATATTGTGATGGTGGCACCTTATTATATCTCATGTAGTAAGACAAACCCCTGACATGAGCAGACTGCCTTCTTCCTGACCCTAACACTGTGCCTGGTTCTAGCAGGTACCTCGTATACCTGAGATGAAGACACAAATGAACCTGTCCCTTTAGTAAGGATCAGAAGAGAGGGGGGGCCTATGTTACTGAAAAGAATTGATCTTTGTCCCGCAGAATCTAGAGTCAGCTCCCATTATTGACTGAAATGGCTAGAGGTAATATCCCAAAACAGGTTGAGTGTTTGTAGCTTCTTATCTTGAAAATATATGTCTGTGTTATCAAAAAACTTATTTTAGGCAGTTTTGGTTCACCTGCTGGACTTTATCTTTTTCAGACTATTGAGCCAAAAGTGAAAGTTTTCATCTTCAATCTAAAACTCCAGGACTGCCCCTCCACCAAGAAGAACCCAGATAGGGTGCTCTTCAGCCTTTTTGAAGGTGAGTGGACCATCACTGGAGAGGTTTTGAGTGACCTTTGGTATACCGGTTTGGGGAGTAGCAGTCTCAAAAGTCTGGGGTTCCAATGGGAGGAGGTCTGAGAGTCCATTCCAGATGGGGTTAGTGTCCTTCACCTTCCTGTTATTGGTCCCTGAGTTCCCACTGGCCCAAGAAAGATGAGGTTCTGTACCAGGATGCCAAGGGTGCCTTGATCTTACAGAAATAAAGACCTTAAGGCCTCAGATGTCAGGTGTAAATATGGGAACTGTTCTGTGTCTGTGTGTCCCCTTCCATTATTCCTCCCTCCAACATTTCTCATCTCTGCCCTCCTTGGGAGGGCTGCCTCTCCCCCCGCCCACCACAGCGACCCCCTCGGCTTACCCTTGTTCATTTCCCCATTACCTCAAGGAACACTTGGCCCTGGTGGGTACCCGAGCAAAACTTTCAGGTCTGGGACCCAAAGCTCATGGACCATTTCCTCAATATTTTTTAGTTCAGATTCTTGAGAGTGAACCTGATTGGTGCTCCTGGTCCAGTCAGGTCAAGGGAAGGGTGTAATATGTTAAGGCATCAGGGGCTCGGGAAAACTAGACACTGCAGGAAAAGGCCCAGAGGCATGTCCTGGTGCCCTGATATTCAGTCCAGTCACCCTGCAAAGTCAGGGCTGAGCTGGCTTTGCAGACCTCATGAAACTCGACTATAGACACCACTCAATGACCCTCGCCCTAACTCAACTTTCATGGCATGACAATTTCCGTTCTTAAATTCCATCCCTTTCTAAATGGTTAGGATGGTCGATTTTGTGTTTAATGTATAGTTTACCACAATTAAAAAAATATCCACCCCATCTAACGTTTGAGTTCTTCTAAATCAGTTGCTCTCTGTGTGTGGTCACTAGGCCAGCAGTGTCAGTGTTGCCTGGGAACTTGTTAGACATTCCATTCTCAAGCCCATGTCAGGTCAGAAACCCAGGTCAGAAGCTGATTAGAAACTTTGGAGTGGGCCCAGTGAGCTGTGTTTAACGAGCTCTGCAGGCGACACTGATGCACGTAGAAGTTAGAACCACTGTTCGAAGTCATAAATGGGTAGATGTCACTTCTGACCTCCTTAAATCCTTAGCCTATGGAATTTTCCAGAGAGGCTTGGAACTATTGCTTGGAATTTGGGTGTGTCATATAAGTGAGGAAAACAATTGATTGCAGCCATGCATATTGTTGGTTGGGCTTCAGGTAGAGTTAATTAAACTTCTTCTCTTACAGCCATAAATAAAGACCAAGTGCTCATCATTGGGTTTGATATTAATATATTCCTGAGCTGTTCATCAAATTCCAAGAAAAGGTAATGTTAGATTTCTTGTCAAACCATCAATAACTGATATTTGCAAAACACTCTGCTGTTCTTCCATATGTGCAATCTCAAGGGACTGTTGTCATCTGCCTCTCTGGCCAGTGCATTAATTGTGGACATTCTAGAGAAGAGAGATGAAGGCTCAGAGTGGAGAGCAGGGAGAACCCGTCTCTCACGAGTCTTATTCTGGGCCCTACATAGTTCTGACATTTTCACCTGTCATTCAGCCACCTTGCAATTCACACGAGTGCACACAACTAGCAGAGCTGGGATGTGAACCTTTGCCTTCTAGTTTAAGATCTTATGATTCTGTGGCAGAGCAGACTGGGTTGAAGACAGATCTGACCATCCCACCGAAGCGATGTGATCTGAGTCAGATGACTTCTGTGCATCTGTACCCAGCCTTCCTCAAGGCTGCCCTCTGCAGGTATAACTGCTGCACTCTATGGTGCTGTGCTTTCCAGCCTGTGGGAGCGGACTCATACATTGGGAAATTAATTTAGAGGTTTGATTTGAAATGTTAAAAAAGTAAACGTTTTTAAAAAAAGAAAAATATTTATTTCTGAAATAAAACATACACAAAATATGTATGGACATAAATGTCTATACATCTATACATAGTGATAGGTGGTGAAAGGCACAGATCATGTGCTCTAACACTTACAATCTATGTGATCAAGGAGAAGTTCTCATTTAAAAAAAAAGATATGAGTTCATTTACATTAATAAAATCTGGATATAGAGAGTCTAGAGTGGATATAAATCATCAGGAATCCAGGCTCCTATCTTGTTGCTTTGTCATCCTTAACAAGGCTTCTACCTCATAGTCCAGGATGGATACTTGAGCTCCTGACATTATGTTCAAGAAGTAAGGAGGTAGTAGCTGGGGTTGATGTTCCACTGGTAACATCAGCAGAGCTGTACCAGTAGTTCAATTATTAAAGTACTTCTGTACCAGCTGGTAGATAGCTGTTAGTCCCCTGGTGGCCAGAAGTTACTCATTTCTTTAAGTCTGTTTCCTCCTCTGTGGAATAAAGACAAATAATTATAGTACCTATCTCATAAATTTGTTGTAAAAATTAGATGATATACATACATTCTTATCACAGTGGCCAGCACAGAATCGATGCTCAGTAAATTGAAATCAACATTATTATTAGCTATGTTTTATAAATTTTAAGAAGGAAAAAGTATAGCATCAAAACTGAGCACAGTATTCAAGGGTGATCTAATACAGAGAACAATAACATTGGTACAGTATTTTTACTCACGCATGAGCAATAATAACTTACTTAAGCAGGGGTTATAATAATTTTCCCATCTACCAGTCACCCATGACTTTGTGGATATGGCTTTCTGCTCAGTCTTTCTGGAATCTTTACTGATTAAATACATTTTAACATCACTGTTCGTCAGTCTGGGGGCATTTGTAACTCACAGAGTTACTTATCATGTCCTTTTATGTCACTTCAATCCCGTAGCCTATCTTGTTCTCTGACTGACAGCTTGACCCTTCAGGCTGCCCGGAAGTGGGACCTCAAGACTGCAGTAGGCTCCTCGCCCAGCTCGGCCTATCAGAGAGTCTGGGAAGCATTTGCTAACCAGTCCAGGGCAGAAAGGGATGCTTTCCTGCAGGATGTTTTTCCTGAAGGCTTCCTCTGGGGCGTCTCCACAGGAGCCTTTAACGTGGAAGGAGGCTGGGCCGAAGATGGAAGAGGGGCAAGTGTCTGGGACCGACTGGGGTCCCAGAAGGCCACCAAGGGCCAAGCGACGCCAGAAGTGGCCAGCGACAGTTACCACAAGGTGGACTCTGACGTTGCCCTTCTTCGCGGCCTCCAGGCTCAGGTCTACAAGTTCTCTATCTCTTGGTCCCGTATCTTCCCCACTGGGCACGGGCACAGCCCCAGCCTCCAGGGTGTCGCCTACTACAACAAGCTCATCGACAGCCTGCTAGACTCACACATCAAGCCCATGGCCACACTGTTCCACTGGGACCTGCCTCAGGCCCTGCAGGATCTCGGCGGGTGGCAGAATGAGAGTGTGGTGGAAGACTTCCTGGACTATGCAGCCTTCTGCTTCTCCACCTTTGGGGACCGTGTGAAGCTGTGGGTGACCTTCCACGAGCCGTGGGTGATGAGCTATGCGGGCTATGGCACCGGCCAACACGCACCGGGCATCTCTGACCCAGGAGTGGCCTCTTTTAAGGTACTTGTCATCTTTGCAGCACCTACTCACTGGAGGAGAAAGGACATTTGGTGGAAGGGTCAGTTTATCTTCCCATCAGCATGTGTTTACTTTTTGTCTTTTTAAAGGAAATCAGAGGGAGGGGAGGAACCATAAATTGTTAATCACCTCATTTTGTCCAAACATTGTGCTGGCACTTTAAAATAGTTATTACATTCTCAGAAAAGCACGAATGGATGAGAGAATTGGGGAGGAGAAGCAATTTGTTCATGACAACATCACTAGTGGGTTGACAGTTTGAAGCCAGAATTTGAGTCCAAGTCTACTCGACTCCAAAGCAAATTTTCTGTGTCATCCAGTACCCTTAGTTACAAGTGACAGAAAACCCAACCCATAATTAAGTAAGTAGGGGAATTTATGAGTTCTTTATTGGCTTTATTCTTGAGCTACCTAGTAGCCAGATGGCAGGAACGCTGCTCTCATATTTCAAGACCAGGAGGAAAGAAAGTTTGCCTCCATTCTGGCATTCCCAGAAAAAGTCTCCTTGTGTCTCATGGTCTCTGCATGGGTCAAATGTCCATCCCCGAACCAGTCACTTGGGGTCTAGGCTAAGAGACAGTGGGGCATTGACTAGTGTGGGTCCAGGTCCCTACCTCTCAACACATTGGTTGAGAGGTGGGGAGGTGGGGAGGGACACAGGGGTTGGCTTTCCAGAGGGCATCAGGGTATCATTTCAACAAGAAGTGAATGTATATACTGGAGACAAAATTTTAAATGTCTTAATATGGCTTCCTTCCATCATTTTCTTTTGTCTTGAAAATCTCCCAGAAAACCCACCAGCTTTCCCTGGCAACGTTCTTCAGATTAGGTATGTTGGTCTGGCTTTCCTCCATCACACTTAGGGGCCTGTTCCAAAATGAGTATTTACTGTGCCCCATGCTAGGTGTTAAGGTGGATGCATGGCCCGAGCCCTCGAAATGTTAAAACCTTTGAGGGGAGATGATACTAACACACTTAAGAAAATTGGAGAACGATTCAAAATGTCCCTAATTATAGTGAGCTGGAATACAATGAATAAACGATTAAATGAAATGACAAAAATTATAGCACTAAGACAAGGTTTCCATTCTACTCTCAGCAAGTGGCTGCACCGAGGGAGAACAGACGACACTCCTGAAAGTGGAAGGTTCAAACCTCTCGGTTTGTCTCCTAGTTGTAAAAGTCATCCAAACCTTCTCTCTTCAGGATTCTTATCCCTACAGCTGTGGCTGCTGAGATTTTCTACAGAGACTTCAATGAGAAAGTCCACCTCACTTTTCTCCTTCAATTTGTGTTTTTACTTATTAGTTAAAACATTATAATGCCATTAAGGACAAATTTCAAAGAAAAGATTTCTCTCATAAGTCTTACCAATATTTCCTTCCAGTCTTGGCTTCCTTACATTCCTAGTATAATCACACTGAGCACTTAGTTTAATGCCTTTTTTAAAAAACAGACTTTATTTTTTAGAGTAGTTTCGGGTTCACTGCAAAATTGAATGGAAGATATAAAGATTTTTCATATATCCTCTACTCCCTAGCCTCTCCTATTGTCAACATCCCCCACCAATGTGGTGCACTTGTTACGATCAATGAACCCACATCGGCACATCATCATCACACTGGTGCTCATTTTTCACTTGGCATGTCATTAACACTTTCCCATGCTATTGTGCCATCATAATGATTGTTTCTGATGATTGCCTGATATCCACTGAGCATCCTGCCTGACACCCACTAGTTTAGAAGGGACACATTCCTGCATTTTGGAAAGGATCACAACTTACTGTCGGAGTTTAGGACCCAGTTAAGGGCTAACACTTGGCACATGAGAAGCAGTGGGGTGTTTTACTTCCTAGGGTATATTTTGATATGAAATTCTTCAAAAGTAAATGTCATCACCCTCAGATGATAAAAAGGAAAGGGAGCTGAGCAGTAACAAGGTTGCTTCTGCATGCCAAGTTTCTGCTTGGTGTTTTATAGGCACTATCTCATTTAATCCTCCATATGGATCCATAATTACCTGCTTCTTGCAGACTAGAAAGAAGAAATTGAGAGAGAAAACTGTTGAGTTTCCTAAGCAAGTTAGCAACACAGTCAAGATTCAAATCTAGGCTTGTTGTGTTCCAGACACCCTGCTTATGCCCATTTTTTCATGGTGCTTTGCCAAGATAAGCTGTTAACTTTTGTAAGACCATCAGTTAAGTCTACAAAGAGATTCCTGGTCATGGTGTTTCTGCCTAGATTTTGTTAAGTAGAAAGGGCAACTAGTAAGCTAGAAAGAATCGTCCCCTCCTTTGTGTGTTAACTAAAAAGACCCCCCCCCACAATTAGTTTTGACTAATTAGGCAATAAGCAGTTACTGAGAACAGAGACAGAATAGCACTGTGGGTGACAATACAGGCCTGGAGTCAGATTGCCCTCATTCTGCTCTCTCTGGAATCTTATTTTCCACGTCTGTGTGGTGGTAATAATAATTGTACTTGCCACGTAAGGTTGTTGTGAGAATTATATGGGAGAACTCACTAACAGTTTTTATTGTTAATATGGTTGTCAATAGCTGTTACTATTGGCATGTTGATGGTGGTGTTGACTGGTTGACATTGTTATCCATTGTTGATATTGTGGGCACTGGTGTTGATGTCAATGTCAGCATTGTCCATATTGTTGACTTGTTGACATCAGTGTGAACTTGATCTAATGACATTGTTGGCATTGGCGTCGATGTTATTGATGTCGACGTTTTCAGTGCCACTGTTGTTATTAACTCACTGATATGATTGACACTGGTGTTATCTTGTTGATGTTGTCACTGACTCACTGCTGGTTTGTTGGTGCTGTTGTTGACATTGCTGCCGTTGTTATTAAGCACTGTATTTCCTTCTTTCTTCTTTACAAGGTGGCTCACCTGGTCCTCAAGGCTCACGCCAGAGCTTGGCACCACTACAACAGCCGCCATCGTGCACAGCAGCAGGGGCGTGTGGGCATTGTGCTGAACTCAGACTGGGCCGAGCCCTTATCCCCAGAGAGGCCCGAGGATCTGAGAGCCACCGAACGCTTCTTGCACTTCATGCTAGGCTGGTTTGCACATCCCATTTTTGTGGATGGAGACTACCCAGCTACTTTGAGGGCTCAGATCCAACAGATGAACAGACAGTGCCCCAGTCCTGTGGCCCAGCTCCCTGAGTTCACTGAGGCAGAGAAGCAGCTTCTGAAAGGCTCTGCTGATTTTCTCGGTCTGTCCCATTACACGTCCCGCCTCATCAGCAGTGCTCAACAGGACACCTGCATTCCCAGCTATGATACCATTGGAGGCTTCTCACAGCATGTGGACTCTGCATGGCCCCAGACTTCCTCACCCTGGATTCGCGTGGTGCCCTGGGGCTTGAGGAGGCTGTTGCGGTTTGTGTCCTTGGAATACACAAAAGGAAAAGTTCCAATCTACCTAGCTGGGAATGGCATGCCCATTGGGGAAAATGAAAATCTCTTTGATGATTCCTTGAGAATAGACTACTTCACTCAATATATCAATGAAGTGCTCAAAGGTAAGAATGGTGGATATGTTGGTGATCGGAAGGTGGGTAGTACCTCTTCAAGTCTTCAGAGTTTTGTTTTAGGGGACAAAGTCAGTCTCCCAAGGAAATAAAGCCAAAAAGTAGTACTGGTACTAATAGTGTGAGTCCTTCACAACAGCCTCCTAACCGTCTCCCTCAAAGGCCTCAAGTCTTTGCTCCCGTATTCTTACTCCCTAGAATGCTTCCCTTCTACATTGTGCCCATCCAAATCTCGTCTATTCATCAAGCCTCATCATCTTTTAAAGCACTTATTTAACAAATATTTATTGACTACTTGTTTTATGTCAGACATTGTATAAGACAGTAGGGGTACGATATTGAAAAAACATTGTCTTTTCCCATAGAGAACTCACAGTCCTCGTCAGAGGAACACAGACAGAAAGTTGCAATATAGGGCGGTAAAGGTATTACAGGATGGCATGAGGACGCATAAGATGGGACTCCAACCCATTAAATCTTTCTTCATTGCTCCAGGCACATTGATCTTCATCTCTAATTGGCTATAAAATCTACATTCCATATCATTCACTTTGATCTAATTAATCCATATTTACAGTCTCATTCTTACCTAACATACTGTTTCATGTGTTTTTTATTCCAAGTAAAAAGGAATGGCGAACAGGCTTCATCTCATATGTCGGTACGAATTGGTTGATAGTGGCTAATTGTCATCATAGAGGACTATGATGAAAAGATTTCAAGGCCTTGTCTAAATTCAAAGAGAAAGTGTTGGTAACTGATACCTGTCCTGGGCACCATAGTGAAAAAGAGACACACATCTCATTGAAGGGAAGTCAGACACCACTCTTATTCTTCACTTGTACTCTTCTCAGCATTAAGTAATGTTCCAATTCTATAATCTTCATAATCTTGAAATCAATTTAAGACGTTATCTCAAATGATCCTAGAAACAACCTTATGCAATAAATGGGGGCAGATATTATCCTCGTGGGACAACTGTAAAAACTGATGCTCTGAGGTATTAAATACTGCGCCCAAACCTCCAGAGAGTGGAACCATAGGCCTTTCTATCTCTGGCCCAGCTCTTCACTCTATTCACTCACTATTACTCACCTTTGAGTTCCTGGAGCCTGGCACAGCCCAGAGACAAAGTAGGTGCTTACTGGGTTATTAATTGAATAAACGTGCAACTTTTCCTACTTCTTATGCAATGAATGTTGCTTGAGAGCCTATATGATCTGATAAAAACAAGGCTTAATATTTCGCTGGCTGCCAGTTGGAGCCCACAGCCATTGCCTTACTTCGGCTCTGGTTCTTGGTTGACTTGCTAGACCGTCTTTATTTTCTCACAGTTCCAGAGCCCAGATGTCTGAAATCAAGATGTCAGTAGGTGTGCTCTCCCTCCAAAGGCTCCAAGGGAGAATCTTTCCTTGCCTCTTCCAGCTTCTGGTGGCTCCAAGCATTCCTTGGTTTGTAGCTGCATCACTCCAATCTCTGCCTCCATCTTCACATGGCCTTCTTCTCTATATCTCTTATAAGGATGCTTGTCATTGGAGTTAGGGCCTATCTGGTTAATCCAGGATGATCTCAGCTTGACATCCTTAATTACATCTGCAAAGACCCTTTTCCCAAGTACAGTTACCTTTGCTGGCACCAGTCGCGAAGGCTTGAGCCTACCTTTTTGGCGACCACCATTGAACTCACTGCATCAGGGAATTCATTTCTGTAGGCTTTCTTTCTTTTCTTTTTTTTAAACATGGAATGCATGATCATTTTATGTCAATACTGCTAAACACAAACAAGGATGTTTTTTAAGATTAAACAATTAATGTATTCTATATAAAACCAAGGAGTCTCAATACTTGCAGATTGGGCATGTTCTTTCCATTATTCATATTAAGGCAGGGATGTTCCTTTGGATTGAGATTTATAATGACAGATGTGGCCTGATGTTTTGTGGGGATCTTGTGGATTTTCTTTTTATTCTCTCTCAGGAAGAAAAAGGGTTAATGTTTTTGGAGTAACTCATCACCTCCAAAACTTTCATGTCAAAAAGAAACCTTTAAAAGGCAATATCAACATCAATAACAGACTTCAAATAATGTTTTTGTTTTTCTCTAAAGCAATCAAGGAGGACTCAGTGGATGTTCGATCTTACATTGCTCGTTCCCTTATCGATGGCTTTGAAGGACCCTCTGGTTACAGCCAGAGGTTTGGGCTGCATCATGTCAACTTCAACCATAGCAGTAAGCCAAGGACTCCCAGGAAATCTGCCTATTTTTTCACCAGAATCATTGGAAAGAACGGTTTCCTCATCAAGGCAGTAAAAAGACTGCCACCACTCAGAACAGCAAACTTCCCCCCTAAAATTGGAGCCTTTACTTTACCTTCAGAGGTGCCCTCTCAGGCTAAAGTAATTTGGGAAAAGTTCTCCAACCAACCCAAGTTTGAAAGAGATTTGTTCTACCATGGCACGTTCCGGGATGACTTTCTGTGGGGTGTTTCTTCATCAGCCTATCAGATCGAAGGAGCTTGGGATACCGATGGCAAAGGCCCCAGCATCTGGGATAACTTTACCCACACACCAGGAAACAATGTGAAAGACAATGCCACTGGAGATATAGCCTGTGACAGCTATAATCAATTGGATGCCGATCTGAATATGCTGCGAGCTTTGAAGGTGAACGCTTATCACTTCTCTTTGTCCTGGTCTCGAATTTTCCCAACTGGGAGAAACAGTTCTATCAACAGACATGGTGTTGATTATTACAACAGGCTGATCGATGGCTTGGTGGCAAGCAACATCTCTCCCATGGTGACACTGTTCCACTGGGACCTGCCCCAGGCCCTCCAAGATATTGGAGGCTGGGAGAATCCTTCCTTGATTGAGTTGTTTAACAGCTATGCAGACTTTTGTTTCCAGACCTTTGGTGACAGAGTCAAGTTCTGGATGACCTTTAAAGAGCCCACATACCTGGCATGGTTGGGTTACGGCTCAGGAGATTTTCCCCCAAACGTGAACGATTCAGGCTGGGCGCCTTACAGGATCGGCCATGCAGTCATCAAAGCTCATGCTAGAGTCTATCACACCTACGATGAGAGATACAGGCAAGATCAGAAGGGAGTCATCTCTTTGAGCCTCAGTGCACCCTGGGCAGAGCCCAAATCACCGAAGGTCCCAAGGGAAGTGGAGGCAGCTGACCGAATGCTGCAGTTCTCACTGGGCTGGTTCGCCCACCCCATTTTCCGAAATGGAGACTATCCTGATGTCATGAAATGGAAAGTGGGGAACAGGAGTGAACTACAACACTTAGCCACTTCCCGCCTGCCAAGTTTCACTGAGGAGGAGAAGAAGTACATCAGGGCTACGGCCGACATGTTTTGCCTCAGCACCTACTCCTCCAAAATTGTGTGGCATATAACACCCAGACTAAACCCACCCTCCTACAAAGATGACCAGGAGACGACTGAGGAGGAGGACCCTTCATGGACTTCCACAGAAATTAGTGGGGCTGCGCCCTGGGGAATGCGAAGACTGCTCAACTGGGTCAAAGAAGAGTATGGTGACATCCCCATTTACATCACTGAGAATGGAGTGGGACTGACAAATCCGATGGTGGAAGACACCGATAGGATATTTTACCACAAAACCTACATCAATGAAGCTTTGAAAGGTAGGTAAGGGTTCATGCCCCCCTTACAAAATCTTCCAACATCCATATGTCATGTGCCTGAAATGGTCTGGCAGCATGGATTACAAACCATCAGTCTCTCTCTTATGTCTAACTCCATAATTCATTCCCTTTCTGAGGTTACAGATCCCTTTGGGAATCTGAAAAAAGCTGAAGTCATCCCCCAAATGTACACACACACAGACCTCACAAGAGTATCTCCATAGGACCCTTCATTTATTCTTGAGCAACTACCGTATGACAAGTTCTATTCTAAGTGCTAGGGAAACTGCAGAGAACAAAACCATAACTTTTGGCTGACATTGCCAATGGATTCCATATACCCCAGAGCAAGACACTTCTCTAATTCACATTTCTGTGTTTAATTTCTAAAGTGGGCTCAGACTCTGGAATTGAAGACACATCCTTTTACTCCCCCAAATAATTTGATTTTACAAAAATGAGTCATTAATACTTGCTATGGGGGCATCAGTGCTGGCAAAAACAAAGACACACGAGCCGATCTGTCTGTCAGAGCATACATTACTTGTATGTACAGGTTGAATGGTGTAGGACCTCTGTCTTCAGTTGAGGAGCCAGTGCTGGGCTGGGCTTCTTGAGGCCCCCAACCTCTGGGGGTAAAGCTTTTCTCTGCTCCCTTTGGAATGTTCCCAGCCTACAGGCTCGACGGGGTAGACCTTCGAGGGTACACCGCACGGTCTCTGATGGACAACTTTGAGTGGCTGCATGGTTACACAGTCAAATTTGGACTGTACCATGTTGACTTCAATAATGTGAACAGGCCTCGCACAGCAAGAGCCTCTGCCAGGTACTACACAGAGGTCATCACTAACAACGGCATGCCGCTGCCCAGGGAAGACGAGTTTCTCTACGGTCAGTTTCCCAAGGGCTTCTTCTGGAGTGCGGCTTCTGCTGCACATCAGGTGAGGGGTTCAAGGCAGTCGACATTGTCTATTGCACACCTACTATGTGCTGGGCTCTAGGCTTGGTGCTGAGGAGGGCGGGTGTAAGCAGGGCGTTTCCATAGTCTGTGGGAGGGAAGTGCAGGATACCATGGGAGGAATCTGGGAGATCTTCTTCCCAGCTCCTTCACATCCCCAAATACAGGCAGATCAGCACAATTACAAGGGCTGTGCTGACATGGGTGTTAGCAGGAAGATGGAGCAGGTGGAGCCTGGATAGGAACACTCAGGCACAGACATGCAAATATGAAGATTCTCTGCCAGGTGCCTTTATTTTTCACCTAGTCTCCTCCAAGTAGGCAAGTTGCTCAAAATGGTTTTGACATGCACGTGGGTTTTTTTCTGATGTGCTAATAACATCATACTGTTACCTTATTCATGCCAAATGAAGCTTACTCATACAGGAAAATATGAGGGTTTTTCACAGAAAAATAAAAAGCAGAGTGACTTGCCCTGGCATTTAGTGGTGGGTCCCTGCTTTACATCTTCTGCCTCCATTTATCTTCTTTGATCGAGGAGTGAGGACTCTGCATGCTCAGTGTGGAACCTGGGCAGGGTCAGTGATGTGAGCTGACCTTACTCTGGGTGTGCTCAGCCCTTGGGTTTTTTTCTAGACAACCATAGCTGCCAAAAATATTTTTGAGGTAGTTGAGTGTTAGCTACTACCAGGTTATAATGAAACCTCTCTAAATTCTACCATATCCAGCCTGGCCTGATTGACATTTTGGATGGATAATTCTTTGTTCTGGGTGGTGTCCTCTGCATGGTTAGATATTTAGCAGCATCCCTGGCCTCTACCCACTAGACGCCAGTAGACTTATCTCCCAGTTGTAACAACTAAAAATACCTCCAGACATTGATAAATGTCTCCTCAGGGCACAAATAGCCACTGGGTGAGAACCACAGCTGGATAGAGGAAGGTGGAGGAATTTAGGGCACAGGTTGCAGACCTCGCTGCATTCTTTAACCCTTTCTGTGCAAGGGTAGGGAGTCTTAAAAACATTTTAGCCAACCCACGTCTTGAATGATTAAATTGGCATCAGTGAGTGCTCATTTCTATTCATTATGGCAGTCAGCAGGCACAATTCTCACCATTTGTGACACTGAATACTCTAATTAGCAAAGTATGGGGTATGAATTGAGAATGAATGAGAAGTGTCTATAGTGTGGACTTCCTGATCAGATGCCATCTGACTGTTCTTTTTAAATCCTCTCATTTGGAAACCTTTTTAAACATAGAGAATATTTGCAAAAATAATACAGAGGACTTCCATAACCCTTTCCCCATATTTCTCAATTGTTAACATTTTATCTTTTGTCTTATTTTCTCTCTGTGTGTATATATGTACATACATACACACATATATATACACATATACATATATGTGTGTGTATGTGTGTGTATATGTGTGTGTGTATAAAATTATCCCCTGAACAAGGTGTCAAGCATGTTTCTCTACCATGAAATTAATAAGTGTTTTATATTTATAAGTAATTAAATAAGTATTTTGTGGGGAGTTACTTGGAGATTATATAAATATCCTGTTCCTAATCAAATTTCACCCACTAGTTTTAGCAACTGTTGATAATTTTTGCCTAAATCAATTGTTACTATGATAGTTGACAAATGGTGATTTTCTAATTTCATCATTCCTTTACATTTATTATGTGTCATTCAACAGAAAGATCGAGCTTTGTCTTTTCTCCTACTTATTTATTTATATTTTATTTAAATATAAATACATATTGATATATATCATCAGTATGGTCTTATGAAGTCCTATTTTATTCAATCTGTTATACTTTTGCTATCTTTATGTATTTAGATGCTCAAATCATCCCCCATTTTGTCAGGTAGAGTTCCTTTTAGCTGGATCCTGTGTCCCTTTGACACAGCCCATTATTCTTCGAGCACTCCCTTAATTCTTTCTTATACAACAAGGTGTTCCTGGCTCATCTTGTACTTTTTCTGCCCCAGCCCTGTAATCAGCCATTTTTCTAATAACCCCTTGTTCCTTTTTTTGGATAAGGGCATTGCGAAATCAAGATCTAGGTGCAAAGTATGCTCACTGCTACTGGGGTGTCATTACTTCTAGGCCCTCTAAGTGGACCAACCTAGGAAGTACATGTATGTACACACACATACATATGTACATGTACTTATATATGCTTCTACATCCACCCACAGCTCTTATGTACATTAAAAATCAGTTCACACTGACACCTCCAACTCCAATCCAACTCCGCAGGGTTGATGCTAGCTTTCCCATTTTCCATATTTGTATTGCTTTCTCCAGTGGTAAGAAACTTAGCTCCTAGTATCCTCAACATAAGCACTTATTTGCTCAATCCCCCTGCATTAACTAATCTCCCAACCACTGAAACCATCTCTCCATCCAGATAGCCCATACGAGGTGTGTTTCTGCTGGCTGTGGGCCCTACCACGCTCACAGGAACTGTGCAGGCCAAGCCTGGACACACATTCTTAGTTAGAATGCCAGCACTACCTTAGCATCCAGTCACATATCACACCATATATGCTGAAGTGTGTTAAAGTGAATTATGGAGAGTGTACCTGCCAGACAACCTAAGCCTGTAGATAGTTGTCTTCCCAGTGTCTTACAGTCTGTTTGCCCTTGAGATAGGTGAGAGGATGAAAAGGAAACACAGAAACAGTGACACATTAGAAATTCTGCCTCCACACTTGGCATCATTGGGATTTGTTTGGCCATGATTGGGACTGGGCATATGGAATTGTCCGTTCAAACTTTTAGTGCATGCTCACTATACACCAGACACTGCTGTGTTAACCTCTGGAACACAAAGATGAAGGACACAACGCCTAGACCTTACAGTCTTGTGGGAAGCCAGTCAGCAAGCACATAATTGTGTAATGTGGTATGACAGTGCCACTATGTACAGAAAGTGAATACAGAAAGCTGTAGGAGTCTACAGCCATGCCCTCCTGAACAAGCCCGATCCCGTCTGATCTCGGAAGCTAAGCAGGGTCGGGCCTGGTTAGCACTTGGATGAGAGACCACCTAGGAAGACCAGGTGCTATGGGTGTAAAAATTAAAAAAATTAAAAATAAGGGATTGTAAGCTGACAAGTTCCTTGCAATCTGTGGTCAACCAAGGGTTGCCTCGCCTTAAAAAAAAAATTTTTAAAAAGGAAGCTGTAGGAGTTCAGAAGTTGGAGGGTGACCATTGAAGACTCCTATAGGAAGTGACACAGATTTATACTGTGACCCAGGACTCTCCTGCTGAAAGAAAGGAATCTGTGAGGGCTTGACTACATGACTTAATTAGACCATGTCTTGTCATTTTAAGATTGAAGGTGCCTGGAGAGCAGATGGCAAGGGACTCAGTATTTGGGACACATATTCTCACACACCACTGATGATTGAGAATGATGATACTGGAGACGTGGCCTGTGACAGTTATCACAAGTATGCCGAGGATGTGGTCGTCCTGCAGAACCTGGGCGTGTCCCACTATCGCTTTTCCATCTCTTGGTCTCGAATCCTCCCTGATGGAACCACCAAGTACATCAGTGAAAAGGGCCTGGACTACTATGTGCAGCTCATTGACGCGCTGCTGGCTGCCAACATCAAGCCCCAGGTGAGGCTGGGCCCTGGCCAGGCCTGTCCACAGTGGGGAGCCAGATGGGCCAGGGAGCATGTTCACTGTTTTCAAGTTTGGTTTTTGAATTGTCAACAAATTCACATGGTGAAGAATTTAAAAAGCCTAAGAGTCTGCAGTATAGATTTTCCTTCCATCCCTGACCCCCAGTCATCCAGTTCTCTTCCTAACAAGCAACCAAGTTTACCAGGTTCTCATGTCCTTCTTTTGTGTATGTAAGTCAGAAGATGTGTATATGTGTATGTATATCCGTTTTCCCCTCTTTTTTTCATAATGATAAGACACATATGTGCAGTTTGGTACTTGCCTTTATTTAGCAATATTTTTTACAGATATTTCCATATCTGTGAATTTTCCTCATTTATTCTTTTTGTTGTTGTCGTGTGGAATTGCTCGCACCTTACTTCTCTAATCGCTTCCTTGTTGATGGGCACTCTTCCCTGCTCTTTTGCCATTATAACCAATATGACAGTGAGTAACCATAGACATACAGCAATTTGTATGGGTGGAAGTTTATCTGTAGGATATGCTCCTAGAAGCAGAATTGCTAGGGCAAACATGTATTTTTAAGCCACGAGTCATTATGAATAACACAGAAGCTCATTTGTGGGCTTACTTTGCTATCACTAAAATTTTAAACTTTACTTGAGAGCCTAAGAATACTTATCCTTTTCCCCTGGGCCACTTATAAAGCACTAGAGGGCACCGGGTATATAAAGCGATACGTTTCCTCTGCTGTGGTGGCTGTAGATTCTGCACTGCAGCCAGAGCATAATCCTCACACTGCAGTCCCCTCTTCCCACCCCACCTTTGTCTGGACAAAAAGCGCTATCGACTTCTCACACTGATAACACTGCGGGAACAAGCCAGCCATGGAGCTCATTGTGGCGAGTGCTTGACATGATGGGGAGAAGGTGGCCGAGTGGCTGTCCTGCAGGATCCCATGATCTGGGTGGACAATAAGATTCATCACATACAATTCAGAACAACATCAGAGAGCACACACCTCAGAGCCAAAGGATTCTGTAGCCCTCGAGGGTGCTGAGACACTGCAGAAAGGAAAAGTGCTGTGGCCAGGAAACTTTAGGGAGATGTGGGTCTCAAACAGAACATTTGGATGGGTGGGCAGGTGAGGGAAGGGCATTTCAGGCAGAGGGAAAGACTTGGGCCTGGGCCGACGATGGTTAGTGGCCCAGTGCAGACTGAGGACAGTGGAGACTACTGCTTAGCCAAGATGGATGTGTCATGGGCATCAAGGGGTGAAGGCCAAGAGAGAGAAGGGCACCATGTAAGCATAGCTAGAGGGGCTCCTCCTCAGCAAAGTGTTCCCAGCTTTAAAGGAAGAAGCTCCAGACACATTAGATGATATCCTTGGGGGTGTCCCTTTACAAGTAAAATGGCTCCATCCTCCTGGGACCCTCAGAGTCTCAGACTCTGTCTATTCAGGCAGGTTCTGATGCTTAACTCCAACCAGAGCTGACAATGAAAAGCTGTCAGTATGTCATGAGACTAAGCCTACAATGATTCCATGATGTGGAAGTCTTAGTGCCTGGGCCCAGAGTGGCAGGTGCAGAGCTGGGACTCAAAGCCAGGCTTCTCTGATCTAGATGTGTGAATTTCTCACACTTCAACACTGCTGGCCTCCCCCTGCCACCAAAGAAACTGAGCCTTTTTTTCCCTCCTAATTCTCAGCTTTAGCAGCAAACATTTATGCTGGTGCACATAGAGTATCAATGGCTTCCCATGAAAAGTACATTAATAGAACTGCTGACCTTGCTTTTTCACAGGTGACCATTTACCACTGGGACCTGCCCCAGGCGCTCCAGGATGTTGGAGGCTGGGAGAATGAGACCACTGTACAGCGGTTTAAAGAATATGCAGATGTGCTCTTCCAGAGGCTGGGGGACAAGGTGAAGTTTTGGATCACGATGAACGAGCCCTTTGTGATTGCTTACAAAGGCTATGGCTATGGGACAGCAGCTCCAGGTAAAGGTCCCAGGCCCAGTTTGTCAGCTCTTTAGAGTGTGGCATTCTTATCACCTGTGAGACATGAAACCCAGGCGGCAGTGGAGGAGGAGGCCCAGGAAACCCTAAGGCATTGCCTCAGATTCCCTGCCTATTGCTCGAGGCTGTCTGACAGGCAGCACTGTCTCCCCTCTGACACCACTTTTGCTAACCATGAACTTCACATGTCAGTGCCTCCAAATGGCTTCATTTCTTTGCTCTGTGCCTCTGACCTGCATCAGATGGGAAGCTCCCTGAGATCAGGGATGTGGACTGATTGATGAGGGAAAGGACCGTTCATCAGGCTGTAGAGATCACGGTCTGTTTTTTGCAACTCCAAAATCCCAAAGTTTTGGATGATTGATTTGGCTGACCTTAGCTCAGTCTGACTTAAACCAATAGTCTTTATCCCACTTAGTGTAAACATTCATAAGTTCTGCTGCAGACATGTTAGTGTCCTTGGTTACGGAGATGTGTCCTGGGCCCTGCTGGGGTGATATGCAAATACATTATATACAATTTACTTCTTTTCTGAGATACAAAAATCTTTTCGTTCTAAACACATATTCCCAAAAAGATTTGATTAAGGGATTGTGTCCTGTCCTTGCCCCTTCAGAACCACCCAATTTTTCTTTTCTTTAGTTCTGAGCTTAAGAATAAAATTGTGTTCACATTCCTCATGACCCATAAAAGCTGGAAAGAGCTACTGGGCAATCTGCTTGGAAGTATTACCAGATGTCTCTCCCATTGGCCTTTGGTTGGCACTTTGGTTTACTATTCCTTCCACATATGAGAGGTAGCCTCATAACATTTGCTCATAAGGAATCTCTGTCAGGTGCTTCCATTAGTTATATTCTCCAATATACCTTTCACAGTGGGTTCCCAGAGTGTGCCAGGATGTCAACTCCTGGAGGACACACTCTTTTGGGTACTTTGCCTGTGACATGTGAGCCCCTCCTTGGGGGAGGTGTACAGAAACCAACATTTATCAAGTGACTTCTCTTTGCAGATTAGTGCTGCTCAGTGTTTCCATGTACCATTTCATTTCCTTCTGACAAAAACTCTCAATTGCTCATTTTGCAGGGAAAGAAACTGAAAGGCTGAATTGTTTGCCCAAAGTTACACAACTTACTAATATTCTTACTGGAGCCAGGATTTAAATTCCATTCTTCATAACACCAAAATCTGCATTCTTCCTCCCACATAGTGGACATTGATAGGCAGAGCGACACTCTTGGTTGGCCACATTTATTTTTCATTCCCATCCATGTGTATGTTTCCAGGAATCTCCTCCAGGCCTGGCACTGGCCCATACATTGCGGGCCACAACCTAATAAAGGCCCATGCTGAGGTCTGGCATCTGTACAATGACGTGTACCGCGCCAGTCAAGGTGGCATGATTTCCATCACCATCAGTAGCGACTGGGCTGAGCCCAGAAACCCCTCCAACCAGGAGGATGTGGAGGCAGCCAGGAGATATGTTCAGGTCTGTTTTTCCTCTGGGCAGTTTTTACTTTTGCCTGTTTTCCCCTTCTGT
This sequence comes from Eidolon dupreanum, assembly GCA_028627145.1. Classification (NCBI taxonomy): domain Eukaryota; kingdom Metazoa; phylum Chordata; class Mammalia; order Chiroptera; family Pteropodidae; genus Eidolon; species Eidolon dupreanum. Next base: position 96,506,825 of record CM053503.1, on the reverse strand, counting down.
CATGATTTAACAGAAACAGAATTAGATTGCAAAGCAAAGATTTAGGACCTAGGTTCTCTTTTGCTATTATCTGAGTTTGTGAACCTGAGAAAATACCCTAACTTTTTGAACCTTAGTTTTCTCATCTGTGAAATGGAAATCATCTACCTACCTCATAGGTTTGTTGTTGATGAAAGTTCTTTGTGGTTGAGTTCTTTTAAGTCTTAAATAATTACTTGTACATGTAGTTCTTACTGTGTGTAACACTGGCTTGAAGGTAACAAATAGAAATTCCATTTCTTAAATCTGAGGTTTGACTGTTAGCTAATAAAGCTGGGCTGCAATGTCACACTTCACCTCTAGGTGTCATCCTCTAATCTCATTTCCTCAGCTTAAGAATTCTTTAAATTGGAAACTTTAGATTCTGTGAAACTCATTAGTGCCCCTAATTTACCAATTCCATGAGTTTAACATAAGGATATGCATCTTTTAGTTATGGATTTTTTTCTCCTAGGAAATAGAGGCACTAGTAAGTAAGTGCCAACAACATGACCCATACCTATTTTAGTCTGGGTCCTGACAAGAGGAGAGAGAGAATGGCCTTCATTGTGGCAGTTTCTCCCTGGCTCCTGTGAATGTCTCTGAAGGGGTGAGAGGGTGCTTTCGAACATGTTTGAGCATCAGGAAAGAAAGCAAGGGTCTCTCCAGATTACTCCCCACTTTGGTTTTGTGGAGCGGCCTGCAGACCGTGGCCTTCTGAGGGGACACCAAGGGCCTTGGTTTGCCAAATTCTTCACAAGAAAACTTGAAAAGATGGTCAAATTAATAACTGCAGATAAAAGCTTAATTTTCCTGTTTGATAGCCAGCTGAGGGAAAAGTTTTGGAACAAAATGAATATGTCCTTCATTTCAGACTCACAGAACATATTGAATTAGAGGAACAATATGTTTTCTGAAATCAAAACCCCAAATCTCAGGAAATGTTAGGCTGCAGTATCATTAGACTTAGTCACTTGCTGGTGGCCTGTGAAACTGCAGCCCAAGACTATGACACCCACATCCTTTAGCAAAATCAGCTTCTATAGAGGGGTTCAATATGTTACCTCAGAACACATGGAAGCCTCTTTTATCAGAGTATGTGTTTCAAGCCTCATCTCTGACCAAGAATGGAAGGCTGCCCTCACCCCACACTTTGGGCATCAGCTAGCAGGTAAGAGGAGGAAGTGAAGACAGAAGTCTCTCAGGAACCCAGCATCACAGCATTTGGGTGCCATGTATCCTCCCTAAGCGTAAGGGGGGCCTAGACCCCATTCAAGAAAATAGAAATGTTTGCACTTTAGGTCTGCAAATCCAAGGCCCCAAAATATCATCCTTTGCCTGGGCCACTGGAACAACTTTGCAGCTCAGCCCTCCTTGGAAAGTTCTGGGTGATCCTTAGGCAAGATGATGGGGAAGGACCCGCTCCATGGTTAAGAGGGGGAACTGCAGCTAGAGGCTTGTAGTCATGTCTTCCTCTTCCACAGGGCCCTGCTAAGGGCAGTGTTGACTGAGTCCTAGGCCAGTGCTTGATTCGGTTCATCTCCCCTCAAGCTGGCCTCAGTGAAACTGCAGCTAGGCAAATCAGATGCAGTGAACAGATCTTGGGCACTCAAGGTGCAGCATGCAACAGCTACAGGGGAGACAAGAGTTTAAGATTAGGGAATGGAAGAATGTGGTGGGTGGGGGGTGGGGTGGTCCAAGGTTAGTGACTCCCGAGCAGGGAGTCTCCTGGTGGGCCCACCTGATCATGCTAATTATGACTGTTCCCCAAACCCCACCTGCAGTTTATGGGAGGCTGGTTTGCCCACCCTATTTTCAAGAATGGAGATTACAACGAGGTGATGAAGACACGGATCCGTGACAGGAGCTTGGCTGAAGGCCTCAGCAAGTCTCGGTAGGTCCAGGTGGCCACACACTCAGCCAAGAGAGTCAGGAGAAAATTTGGCCTGCGGTGCCAAACTGAGGTTCCTAGGTGGACAGCACAGTGGTGAGAGCATGGCTGTTGGGGTCAGAGAGGCGTGTGTGGAACAAGTTATTGTATCTCTGAGCTTCCTTGCTTCCCAGGATTAAGCATGATCATATATACGAAGCTCTTAGCCCAGGACCTGGCATTCCTGTGTGCTTAACAAAAGGCAGTTGCTATTGTTTTTATTCTTCAGAAAAGCCAGGAAATCTATCTCAAGGGCACCCACTTCTTATCAATCTACAACCTCACTCCAAGGACAAAATCCCCAGCTCATTCTTTCCTATTCCATTGCCTTATGAGTGAATTTAATAGCAATGGGTGATGGCCAGGCATGTGCTTTTCGTCATTTGGCCAGTAGGTGGCAATGGTTTGCACAAAGCAGTCCTACTTTCTGGTCTTCCCCTCTCTTCCAGTCAAGGAATAGCAACATCAACAATTGACATTTATGTATCTTCTATTAGTACTTTTATTCCTATTGAAAGATGAGGCATGAAGATTAGAGCATGATCACCCAGCTATTAAATGGAGCTGGGATATGAAACCAGGCTGTTTGATTCCAGGGCCCACCCTTGGTTCGAGGCACCCAGTTGGGATTAGAGGTGTGGTATATGGAAGAGGACAGAGTGACCTAGTCTTATGGGAATATACCCACATGCTCTAAGGAAGCTCATATACCATAGCTCAAAAAGCATGAATTCCTAGCATAGGCTTTGTCTTTCAAACTCTTCCAGATAGCCTTGCTATGGGGATTAAATAATCTAGTCCCTACCCTTACAACACACATTCTGGCCTGGTTAGGGCAAGTCCTGCTGAGCAGGCTGTGCCTAAAAGGTCTCATCAGTCAATTCTGGTCTCCAACAAGCAAGTGAGCACTCCAGTCTATCAACACAACTTTGCAAAGTTCCTACTTTGTGCCAAGGTCAGGTCAGGGCTCAGCCTGGGGGTGGGGGAGTCCAGGTAAGAAGCTTCCCAGTCTGGCTCCTCAAGTTGCCTAGGCATCAGCTGGGAAGACTACTACACATGACTCCAGGGAGTTTTATTCCCCAATTTCTTCATGTAAAGAAACCTCAAGATGAGATCAGGGCAGGCTGGGTAGACCCAGGAGGCTTCACAAGGCATCAGCTGAGCTGGGCTTTAACAATGATAATGTTTGGGAGAGCAAATGGCGTTCCATTCAAGGGGCAGGATGTGCATCAGCCTAGAAAGAGGAATGAGTGGGGCATGTGCAGCTGATGGGGGTGTGGGGTGGGAGGAGACAACACAGGCCTGGCCTGGCAGCAGTGGTGGGTGGCCAAGGCCACATCATAGAGGGCCCGGAGGCCAGGCAGAGGGGCTCGGCCTTGATGCCATGGGCTCCGAGGAGCCATTGCTGACTCCTGAGTAGGAGAGTGAGGGGTATGAGGGGACTGGGCTTTGGTGTTCTCCCAGCAAGCTTCAGAAACCCCAGAAAGGGAAGGTTTTGATCCCCCCATTAACGGTAGCAGAAAGGTCAAGATGAAGGTTTCCAATGGCTAAACAGGGAGATCTCCAGGCAACCCTAAACTAGCAGCGCCAGGGTCTCCCTATCAGAAGGGAACCTGAAAGTGCTACATGCAAGTGTTTGTTAATCAAATTTTACAGGAAAGTCTCACAGTACATGAAAAATGCTCTCTAAACATTTTATTTAAAAAGAGTATATAGCAAAATCATGTGAGCAGAGAAGTTCAAATCTCTAAAGTTCAGTAAATTTAATTTGTAAAAATATTTCTCCTACTAATAAGGATAGACTTTGAAGAGGCAAGCCTAAACAAACCACAATAAAATGGGTGATTTATAAAAGGCAGATAATGGAAATACAAATTATAAAAGATAGCCAACCTTACAAAGGATGAGTCTCAAGGTATGTACCACAGACGTTTTTGATTTCAAAACCTATCATAGATGGTATCAGAACTTGCCTATGTTAATTGTTGAAGGAAATAAAAAAATAGTTATGTGTGCCCACATGTGTGTGGCCCTGAAGGGAGGTTTCATTTTGGCAACAGGAAGAGTGAGGGTCTCAAAACAACAGGTGGAAGTGAGGTTTAAGGTCTGGTAGGAGGAGCCTTGGGCACTTTTAGCAGTGGCTCCTGGCCATCTGCCCCCTAGTTACCACCAGGTAGTTTTACAGCACTCCCGGACCCTGTGCCAGGACATCTTCTTCCCAAAGCATGACTCTTTCAGAAGTCCCATGCCCTTAATGGTTCCTTCCACATAGGCTCCCGGAGTTCACGGAGAGTGAGAAGAGGAGGATCAATGGAACCTATGACTTTTTCGGATTCAATCACTATACCACTGTCCTGGCCTACAACCTCGACTATGACCCTTGGATCTCTTCCTTTGATGCAGACAGGTAAGATGGCCAATGGAGCCTCCTCAGAATAATCTTTGGAAAAAGTAAGTTGCTCATTTGCTCACTCTTTACTTAGAGGCCTTCATGGCCTCAGAAAACCACCTCCTGATGCCACACATCCTGGGGTTATAAGATGAACCCCATCTCCTGAGATATCTAATCAAACACCTATCAGTCTGACAGTAACACAGGTGAGGATTTCCAAGATGCTTCCCATTTGGATAGACATGCTTGGAGTTTTTAAATAATGTTTTCTAGAAAAATCTTTTTCTTCCCTTGTTTTTGTCAAATTTGTTTCACTTATCATGTATTTCAGTTAAAATAACAAGAAGGCTTTTCTTCTCCTTGTCGGGGTAAACAAACTATTCTGGATTATACAAATAATAGATGTTTGTGGCAGAAACAGCAAGAATAGGAAATTCTTCTGTGTGTCATTTCAGAAGTGTGTTGTGTGTGGAGGGGTAACTACCTCTCATATATATACTTACATAGTTTACATAGTATATATTTATACATAAGTACATAATTGTTTCTTTCTACCCCACTAGTGTGAATCTGTCCAGGTCCTTTCTTTGAAAACACCTACACCCCGACTACATCCTCAAACCACCAAAAGTCAGGCTTAACAAGGGGGAGCTGAGAAGACCTCTGCTGGTCTCCAGTCACCCACTCAACTCTTGCTGCCTCTCTGGTCCTGGGATGGTCTACCCAATGATCTCAAGCTTATGAAATACCCCTTTCAGGTCAACTGAGCGAGACAAATTCAGTTACTGATAACATTAAATGTTTTCTGTTTTGGAAGAATGTGGATATAAGAAGTTATCTAAATAACTGGCTTAACTTGAAACGTGTCTTGAGATATTCAAGCTTCTGTGCCTCTCCCGGCTGGCGCTCCTCTGGCACAACCTGTTGCCCCCAACTCATCCATAACTGGAGAGAAAGGCAGGGTCTTGGCACTTGAAGCAAGTCCTAGCCTACTGCTCCGTCATCATACAAATGGGTTGGTGCCTGTGGCACTGACCATCGTGGGTGACTCAGGAGAGCCCATTCTCTGAAGACATAGCACTCACATCCCATAGGAGACTGGCTCGGGAAACTTAGGGCCCTTTCGCATCTACCGTGGCGTGTGGTGTTAATAGAGAACCCACGGAGGGATAGGCCCATGAGTAAGAACCTTCCACGGTATAGGTGGAAAGCTAGAAGAGAGCTTGAGTTACATCAGCATTGAATAGGGCATCTAGAACTTATAAAAAGAGAATCTGAGGTAATTTGAGGTAATTCTAGGTTTAGTTATGACTCTCAAGTCTAGATAAAACCTAAGGCTTTTCTCAGTATAGATCCTGTTTTGTCTTTATTGCAAAGGGCCTCTAGGAATTTACAGGACCTAATCTTGTGTTTGAACTGGTAGGGGAGTTGCCTCCATTGCAGATCGCTCTTGGCCAGACTCTGGCTCCTCCTGGCTGAAGATGACACCTTTTGGCTTCAGAAGGATCCTGAACTGGTTAAAGGAGGAGTACAACAACCCTCCAATTTATGTAACAGAGAATGGACTGTCCCTACGGGGAGAAATAGACCTCAATGACACTGCAAGAATCTACTACCTCCGCAGTTACATCAATGAGGCACTCAAAGGTATGACAGGCCCATCCCTTCCCCCACACGTACCTTTCACTGTTGGAACAGCATCTAACATCTGCAGTTAGAGTAGTACTGCATCTACGAACCCCCATAATGAGAAAGATGAGGCTCCTTGCTCTTGCTGGGTTTAAGCCTTTTTTGGGGGCTGCACTCTTGAGTTCTTTTACTTCCTAGATTTAAGCTCCGCAAGCAAACCCAGTTGCCTGACACAGCTAGATCAGAGTTTCTGTCTCTGAACAGCAGCGCCTGAGGGTGGTTTGGGAAAGTGCCAGGAGGCATGGGAGTTGTCTGTAGGGTCTTTTGTTCCCCAAGCAAAAGCTTGATATTCTCAGCTCAGCAGGACTTGGGGTGGGACTATGACAGGGAAACAGTAAAACTGAGTAAGAGAGTGAGCAATGCAGCTGTGAAAACAAACAATTAGAAAATCCTATTCCAGCTAAAATCTTTTCCAAGGGCCACTTATTTTCATAAAGAACACTAGTTTACCCATGTTCCTGACTCCCCTTTAGGGCTGAGCCTTTTTAGAATGATGCTGATGGCTCTGCAGCTCAATCTAAAGGACCCCTCTAACAAATAGTCTGCAAAAAATGGGCAGCTTTCTCAAAGAGCAAAAAAAAAAAAACAGCTCACCATGACCTGCAAGTGGTGACTGTGGAAGAGCTGTGAGCAAGCACAGCCTCAATAGGCCTGGTGGAAAGCTTGTCTTATGAGACAAGGGAATCTCATGCAAGACCTCTCTGTGTTTGGACAGCTGTTCAGGATAAAGTGGATCTTCGAGGATACACGGTTTGGACTTTGATGGACAACTTTGAGTGGGCTACAGGCTTTGCAGAAAGGTTTGGTCTATATTTTGTGAACTACACGGACCCTTCTCTGCAAAGGATTCCCAAAGCATCAGCGAAGTTGTATGCCTCCATCACCCAGTGCAACGGCTTCCCAGACCCTGCCAGAGGGCCACACCCCTGTCTCCAGTCAGAAGGTGAGGTTTGGCTCTGGGAGACACTGAAGCCAGAGGGTAAAGTGTGCAAGGGTCCCTTTTCAGCCTATTTTATTACCCTCTTCTAGTTTATCACCATCTTCTCTGCCTCTCCATTCCCTTCATTCATTCAACCAATATTTTTCTCCAATGTTCTTAGGATGGAACAAAGGAACTGACTTAAGGTTAATGTTACATCTAGAAACTAGGCCCTGGTCTGGGAATAGCAGGTCTAGAGTCTTGTCTCAGCCCAACCACTAACTTGGTATGATGAACTTAGGCAAGAAATTAGGCAAGTGTTCTGGGTTGATGCAAGGATCAAAGATAATGCCTGTAAACACAGTGCCTGGCATAACATAAGGTGCCCAATATTTGTTGAATGACTGAAAAAGTATAAATTACAAATGCATGAGACAGCTATCCAGTTTAGATTATACTCTAAATCTGATAAAGATATTTAAAAAATAGTACTACTTAACTTCATTCGGAGGCTCATAACTCAGTAAAAGGGACGCACACCTCAGCAATGCGCTCACTCTGGGTACCTGTATAACTTCTCCACCTAGCTTGGGCTTAATACAGGTTAACATTAATCCAATAACTACATCTGTGCTAGTGTGTAAACCTCCTTTTGTTGTCCTCTCCTAGATGCTGGACCCACCATCAGCCCTGTGAGAGAGGAGAAAGTTCAGTTCCTGGGACTAACACTAGGTTCAACACAAGCCCAGGCAGCTTTGTACACACTCTTTTCTCTTGTGCTTTCTGGAGTCTGTGGTGTGGCATTACTGTCCTACAAGTACTGTAAGCACTCCAAGCAAGAGAAAACACAAGCAGGCCAACAGGAATTGAGCCCTATTTCTTCATTCTAAACCATGTTACCACCTTCTCCAGTTCTGTGAAATAAGCCTAGTCTCTTTGTACACCTTTGCTGCCCACAAAACTTAGGATCTTACATCCTACCCATGCCAGACTTCTTCCTAAAGGCCTTCTTCACTGTTAGAGACTACTTTAATCTTGAAGGATTTCAAGTCCCTGATTAAAAGAAATATTTGCATCTTGCCCCAGTATCACGAATTCATGTGAGTATTAGTAAACTCTGCAAGGGGCTCTTGTAGAAATGTGTGAGATACTTTCTCAACAGAAATTTTGCAGGCTAGAAGAGACTGGCATAAAATATTCAAAGTAATGAAAAGACCTACAACCAAGACCATACTACCCAATACGGCTATAATTTAGAATCAAAGGAGAGAGAGTAACCCAGACAAGAAAAAGCTAACACCAAAAACCAGTATTACAAGAAATGTTAAAGAGACTTCTTTAAGAAGATCAAAAATATGAGTAAGAAAATACAAGAAAAAAATTCTCACTGACAAAGGTAAACATTTAGTAAAAGCAGTGGACCAACCAACTATAAAGCTAGTACAAGGTTAAGAATCAAAAATAGGAAGATCATGCGTAATTACAATAAGTTAAGGACTGTACATACACAAAGAACAAGGAGGTGAATAAAAATTGTGATTACAGAGCTTTGTATATATTGAAGCACATGGTAACCACAAACCCAAAATCTGAGATAAGAATATAAAAAAAAGGATTCCAAACACAAAATTGTAGAAAGTCATCAACATACAAACCAAGAGTAAGAGAATAAGGAACAAAGAACTACAAAATAATCAGAAAACAATAAAATGACAGTAACTACATACCTATCAGTAACTGCTATAAACATAAATCAACTAAATGCTCCAATCAAAAGACATAATGTAGCTGTATGGATAAAAGGAAAAAAAAGGACCTGTACATATGCTGTCTACAAAGAACCCATGTAGGATTGAAAGACACACATAATAAGTAAAAAAGTAAAGGGAAGGAAAGTAAAGGGAAGGAAAAAGATTTCATGCAAATGGAAATGGAAAAAAAGATGGGGTAGCAATATATATATATATTAAACAAAATAGACTTTAAAACAAAGGCTGTAACAAGATACAAGGAACAGCAGCATTTCATAATGACAAAGGATCAATCCAAAAAGATATAACTCTTGTAAATATCTAAACACAACATAGGAACACTTAAATATATAAAGCAAATATTGACAGACATAGAGGGAAAGACAGATACTAATATAATAGTAGGGGACTTTAATTCCCCATTGACATCGATGAATAAATAAATCATCCAGAAAGAAAAAAAAATGGCTTTAAATGATACATTAGAACAGATGGATTTAATATTTTTAGAACATTTCACCCCAAAGCAGAATATACGTTCTTTTCAAGTATACAAAAAACATTTTCCAGGATATACCATATGTTAGGCCACAAAACAAGCCTCAATAAATTTAAGAATGAAATCATATCAAGTATCTTCTCCAGTCACAATGGTAAAAAGAAAACTGAAAAACACAAACACATGGAGGCTAAATAACATGCACTAAACAATAAATAGGTTAACAAAGAGATAAAGGAAGAAATCAAAAGAACCTTGAGACAAATGAAAATGAGAACACAATGGCTCCAAAATCTAAGACACAGTCAAAGCAGTTATCAAAGGGAAATCCATAGCAAGACAGGCTTACCTCAAGAAACAAGAAAAATTTGAAATAAACACTCTAAACTTACACCTAAAGAAAGAAGAAAAAGAACACACAGAGTCCAAACTGAGTAAAAGGAAGGAAATAATAATAATGATCAGAATGAAAGTAAATGAAATAGAATCTAAAAAACAATAGATCAGATCTATGAAACCAAGAGCTGGTTCTTTAAAAAGATAAACCTTTAGCTAGGTTCATCTAAAACAAAAACAACACACACACACACACACAAAAGAGAGGGGGTGGGGAGAGAGGGAGGGAGGGGGAGGAGAGAGAGGGAGAAAGAGAGGAGAGAAAAAGGGTCTAAACAAGCAAAATTAGACATAAAAAAGAAGTAACAATTGTCACCATAGAGATAAAAAGGATTGTAAAAAATACTAAGAACTATTATATGACAACAAATTGGACAGCCTGGAAGAAACAGATGATTCCTATAAACATACAATGTTCTAGAGAGCTGAATCAGGAAGAAACAAAAATCTAAACAGACCAATAGCTACTAATGAAATCGAATCACTAATCAAAAACTCTGGACAAACAAAAGTCCTGGACCAAATGACTTCAGAGACAAATTTTATCAAGCATTCGAAGAATTAACACTTATCCTCAAACAATTCTAAAAATTGAAGAGGAGGGAAGGCTCCCGAACTCATTTTACAAGGCCAGTATTACCAAAACCAAAGACACTCCAAAAAAATTATAGACCTTAGATGCAAAAATCCTAACAAGATATTAGCAAACCAAATTCAGCAATACATTAAAAAGATTATTTACCATGATCAAGTGGAATTCATTCCTGAGATACAAGGTTGGTTCAATATCTGCAAATCAATTAACATGATACACCACTTAAACAAAATGAATGATAAAAATCATGATAAGAACAGATGCAGAAAAAGCATTTGACAAAATCCAACATCCATTTATGATAAAAATTCTCAGCAAAGTAGGGATAAAGGGAACATAGCTCAACATAAAAAAGGCCACATATAACAGACCCACAGTTAACATCATACTCAATGGTGCAAAGCTAAAAGCTTTTCCTTTAAGAACAGGAACTAGACAAGGATGTCCACTTTCACCACTTTTATCCAACAAAGTATTGGAAGTTAAAGCAATAAGACAAGAAAAAGGAAAGAAGGCATCCAAATTAAAAAGAAGTAAAACTCATCATTTGCAGATGACATGATACTATATAGAGGGAACCCTGAAGATTACACCGATAAACTATTAGAACTGAGAAATTAATTCAGTAAAGCAGGATACAAAATTAATATTCAGAAATCGGTTACATTTTTATACACCAATAATGAACTATCGGAAAGAGAAATTTTAAAAAATCCCATTTATAACTGTATCAAAAAGAATAAAAAATATAGGAATAAATTTAAGCAAGAAAGTGTAAGAAGATCTATACTTGAAAAACTATGACACTGAAGAAAGAAACCGAAGAAGATACAAATAAATATAAGCTTATACCATATTCATGGATAGGAAGAATTAACATTGTTAAATGTTAAAATGTCTAGATTACCTAATCTACAGATTCAATGCAATCCTTATTAAAATACCAATGGCAGTTTTCATGGAATTAGAACAAATAATCTGAAAATTTATATGGAACCACAAAAAAACCCCAAAGAGCCAAAGCAGTCTTGAGAAAGTAGGAAAAAGGTGGAAGTATCACTCTACTCAATATCAAACTATACTACAAGACTACACTAATCAAAACAGCATGGTGCTAGCATAAAAACAGACACACAGATTAATGGAACAGAATAGAGAGCTCAGAAATAAACCCATGCCTATACAGTCAATTAAGCTATGACAAAGGAGGCGAGAGTATACAAATTGGGTAGAGTCTCTTCAATAAATGGTGCTGGGAAAACTGGACATATATATGCAAAATATATATGTATATGAATCTAAACCACTTTCTTACACCATATACAATAAACTCAGATTAAAGACTTAAATGTAAAGAAACATGGCAGAGTGATAGATGTCCCAGATCTCTCCCCTTGAAATAATAAGCTGAACATCTAAAAATGAACAAAAAACACCCAAACTGCACACCAGCACATCTGAGCGTGGGATCTGCGCATAAGAGCTACCACAGGTCAGAATCCCGGGAGTCGGGAGGGAGTCGGGAGTCTGGCGGTGGTATACTGTGAGAAACAAAGAAGCTGCCTCTCTGAAGCTAGAGCTCCCAAGTAGGAGGAGGGAGAGGAGAGGAGGTATGGTGAGTTCCCTGAACAGCCCTGCCTTAGAGAGCTCTGAGTTCCATGTGGCCGGAGGCAGTGCCCAATCATCAGGGCAGAAAGCAGAGAAGTGGGGACAGCAGAGAAGGTGGGATGGCAGAAAAACAACAGTTGATTATTACCAGCTGCCACTGCAAAAAAGAAGGCTGAGCCACAGACACAGCCCCCATCCTTCACCCAGAGTGCCCCTCCCCCATATACTCTGAGATCGAACTCTGCGGAGCCCCAGGTGAATCTGAGCAAACGCTACCGAAACTGTCGTGAACAACGACAGGGACTCAGACTGAGGGTAGCAAGCATGATTGAATATAAGGAGAAAAAAAGGCATTATTAAGACTATATAAAGCAGGGATCCAAGAGGCTTAGACACCACCTACTGGAAAACAAAAGAAAAATGTCTTCTTTGTAACAGGTTAAAGAGAGATCTATATATAATAAACCTTTCTGGGGAGGCGGTGGGGGGTGGAGGGGAGCAGAATACACTTCCATTAGTGCCCAGGTGGAGAAATAGTCCATTAAACACCATGAACAACGAAGGTGACAAGGCATCTCAGAAAGAAAGAGAAAAATCTCCGGAAAATAAGCTTAAAGACATAGAAATATGCAAATTAAATGACAGAGAATTCAGGATGGTACTTCTGAAAAAAACTCAGTGAGATCCAAAACAACTCATATCAACAATTTCAGGAATTGAAAAAATAACTAGATAAGCAGAATGAGTTCTTTAGCAAGGAGACTGAAACCCTCAAAAAGAACCAAAAAGAACTTCTGAAGATGAAGAACTGAAAGATGAAAAATGAAATAGCAAGCTTGGTATATAGAGTGGGCCAAATGGAGGAAATGATCAGTGATATCTAAGACAGAAATCTAGAAATAAATCAGAAAGAAGAAGAGAGAAACCAAAGAATGAAAAATAATTAAAGAGATACAAGAACTAGCTAATACCATCAGGAAAAGAAATGTAAGAATAATGGGATTCTCAAAGGGGAAGAAAAGGAGCAGGGTTTAGAAAGCATTTTCAAATAGTTGATGAGAATTTCCCAAATCTGAGGAATGAGCTGGAACATGGAATTCAACAAGTCAATAGAACACCCAATTATCTCAACCCAAAAAGGCCCTCTCCAAGACACACTGTATTAAAATGATCAAAAATGAAAAACAAAGCATTCTCAGGGCAGCCAGGGAAAAGAAGGTAATCTATAAAGGAAAACCCATTAGATTATCATCAAACTTTTCAGTACAAACCTTATAAGCCAGAATGGAGTGGAATCAAATATTCAAGCTATTAAAAGAAAGGAACCACCAGTCAAGAATAATGTAGCCAGCAAAGCTCTCCTTTAGATATGAAGGAGAAATAAGACATACAAAAACTGAGGGAATTCTCCACTACAAGGCCTGCATTACAGGAAATACTGAAAGGGGTCAACTCACCTAAAACAAAATGACAAAAAAAAAAAAAAAACATAACTAGGAGTAAGGCGACTCGCAGGCAGATAGAAGCAGAGGAGTGCAGCAACCCTTACTAGGAACATGGCATTATAAGCTTAAACAATAAGAAGAGAATTGCTATAGCAAGATAGTAATGAACATTCAGCATACATAGGGACAAATTGAGACAACAATGATTGAAAAGGGGATGATTCAAAGATCCAAATTCGCAAAGGGGAATGGAGATAAAGCATGCACAGAAGAAAAAGGACGACTGTATATATATATAACTATCCTTTACATATTCGTAATGGTAATCACGAGCCAAGATTCTGAACCAAAGTATATAACATAAAACAAGAAAGACCAGAGGGAAAACCCACAAAATCCAACCAAAATAAGGAAAACAAAAGCACAACAAGGAAGCAATGGAAGCACTGAGCTACCAGAAAGCAAAAGATAAAATGGCTATAAGAAGACCATATATTTCAATAATTACCCTAAATGTAAATGGAATGAACTCACCAATAAAAAGGCACAGAGTTGCAGAATAGATCAAAAAACAAAACCCAACCATTTGCTGCCTCCAGAAGACACTTCTCAGTTCCAAAGACAAATATAGACTCAAAGTGAAAGGGTGGATAATGATATTTCAAGCAAATGGCATTCAGAGAAAAGTACGAGTAGCGGTACTAATATAAGATGAAACAGACTTCAAAATAAAAAAAGGTAAAGAAAGATACAGAGGGATACTTCAGAATGATAAAAGGAATCCTGCACCAAGAAGACATAACACTTATTAATATCTATGCTCCCAACAGGGAGCCCCAAAAAGCATTTACTAACAAAACTAAAGGGAGAAACAGACCAAAGTACTATCGTAGTATGGGAACCTAAATACCCCACTGTCAGATATGGACAGATCATCCAAACAGAAAATCAATAAGGAAATAACATCCTTAAATGACACATTAGACTAACTGGACATAATTGACATTTACAGAGTATTCCATCCCAAAGCAGCTGCTTATACATTCTTCTCCAGTGCACACGGAACATTCTCAAGAAATGACCACATACTGGGACACAGAGATGGCCTCAACAAATACAAGAGGGCAGAGGACCTGAACGGACACTTCTCCCTAGAGGACATACAAATAAATGGCCAACAAATATTTGAAAAGATACCCAGCATCACTAGCTATTAGGCAAATGCAAATCAAAACCATAATGATATACCATCTCACACTTGTTAGAATAGTTATAATCAACAGGACAAGTAATAACAAATGGTGGAGAGGATGTGGAGAAAAAGGACCCCTGATACACTGCTGGTGGGACTGCAAGCTGGTACAGCCACTATGGAAAAGAGTACAAAGGTTCCTCAAAAACCTAAGAATTGATCTACCATGTGATCCAGCATGGTAGTAAATCCCTTTACTAGGTATTTACCCCAAAGGCTTGAAAACCCATATCCGAAAAGATATTCGCACAGCGATGTTCATAGCAGCATTATTCATGGTGGCCAGGACATGGAAGCAACCAAAGTGTCCTACGAAAGATGACTGGATAAAGAAGCTGTGGCGCATATATACGAGGGAATATTAGCCATAAGAAGAGATGAAATACTGCCATTTGGGATAATATGGATGGACCTCGAGATAATAATGCTAAACAAAATAAACCAGACAGAAAAGATGAAAACTGCATATCACTTATTTGTATGATGTAAACCTAAAAGCAACAAATGAACAAGACAAACAAACAGATTCATGGACATGGACTATAGACCAGTGGTTACCAGAGCAGTAGCGGGGAGGGGGAAGGTAGATGAGGTAAAAGGGGTCAAATATGTGGTGACAAAAAGAAATCTAACTATGGGAGGTGAACACACAATGTAAACATATATATATAGTGCCTTACTGTTAAAATGTACAGCTGAAAGTTACTGAATTTTGTTAAACAATGTCACCATAAAATAAATAAATAACAACAACAACAAGAAAGACTTAAATGTAAGGCGCAAAACCATAAAACTCCTAGAAGAAAACATAGGCAATAATTTCTTTGACATTGCTCTTAGCAATATGTTTTTTGGTATGTTTCCTTGGGCAAGGGAAAAGAAAAAATGGAACTACATCACGCTAATGAGTTTTTGCAATGTGAAAAAAACCATAAACAAAACAAAAAGACAAACTACTGAATGGGAGAAGATATCTGCCAATGATATATCTAATAAGGGGTTAATATTAAAAATATATAAAGAACTCGTACCACTCAATGCCAATATAATAAACAACGCTATTAACAAATGAGCAGATGACCTGAATAGGCATTTCTCCAAAGAGGATATACAGATAGCTAAAATACATTATGAAAAGATGCTCAAGATCACGAATCATCAGGGAAATGCAAATTAAATCACAATGAGCTATCACCTCACATCTGTCAGAATGGCTATGATCAATAAATCAACAAACGAGTGTTGGCTAGGAGGTGGAGAAAACAGGACCCTTGTACAATATTGAGATTGTAAACTGGTGCAGCAACTATGGAAAATAGTATGGAGGGTCCTCAAAAAAATTAAAAATAGAACTACCATATTACCCAGAAATCCCATTTTGAGGGTATTTATCTGAAGAAATCCAAAACACTAATTCAAAAAGATATATGCACCCCCTTACGTTCACTGTAACATTATTGGCAATATTCAAGATACAAAAGTAACCTAAGTATCCACAGATGAATGGACAAAGAATATGTGGCACATGTATACAATGGAATATTAAAAAAACAATGGAATATTACTCAACCATAAAAAGGATTAAATCTTGCCATTGGTGACAACATGGATAGACCTAGAAGGTGTTATGCCAAGTAAAATAAGTCAGAGAAAGATAAATACCATATGACTTCACTTATATGTAGAATCTAAAAAATAAAATGAACAAACAAAACAAAAACTCGTTACTGAGAACTGATGGTTACCAGATAGGAGAGCGGTTAGGGCAATGAGTGAATAAGGTGAAGGGATTAAGAAGTACAAATTGGCATTTATAAAAATCGTCATGGGGATCTAAAGCACAATAGAGGAAATACAGTCAATAACAGTGAATAACTATGTATGGTGTCAGATGGGTACTAGATTTATTGGGGTACTCATTTCGTAAGTTACATAAATGTCTAATCATTATGTTGTACACCTGAACCTAATATACTATTATATGTCAACTGTAATTGAAAAATGAATAAAAAACAACAAAAAAGTGAAACCACTTGGGAAAGAAAAAAGTAGTTTCCAATTGGTTTTCAAAGGGTGATCATGCTTAAAATTTTGTTTCTCATAAGCATTCCTTACCTGAATTGTTTTACCTATAGAAAATTCCTATGAAAATGTTCCACTGCCGTGGGCCCCAAAATTAAAGTCAAGACCTGTGGTGTGTGTACATTTTTCTCCATCAATACATAGGAAAAGTTTGTCAGATGAGGGTGAGGGTGGTTGTAAAAATGATACTGAAGATACTTCCTGGATAAAAAGAGTATTATAAGTTGTCAATTACACATAAATTAATCTCAAAATTCAACAACTTTTTTGGGGGGGTATGGATAAAATAATATAAAGTTTCACATTAAATAAACTTCTAAGAAGAGCAAGATAAATCTGTGGGAAAAAAGAATATTAAAACTTTATAAAATTAGTTATAAAAAGTAGTTTGCTGGCAAAGAGAAAAAGATCAACAAAGGAAAAAAGAACCTAGACATAGAACAACTACATATGGGAATAAAGTACATGAAAAAAGTGGCACGCCACAACAGTGGAAAAATGGATTATTCCATAAATGGTGGTGGGCCAACAAGGTTAGCTTTTGAGGATGTCACTCACAGGCATGGGGATGGGAGCTAGATCGCCTCCTGTGATACCAGATTTAAATGTAATAAAATGAAACCATGAGTATACTAGGATAGAAGGATAAATTTTTTTAAATTAATTTTTGAAGTGGGAAAGGTATTTATAAACAAAGATCCAGAAGCCATAAAGAAAAACACTGATAAATATGACCACATAAATATCGTGGCATAAAGTTACCATCAACATACTCATTAAAAGATAAACAGGGAGAAAATATTTACTGCAAATGCTAGACAAAGGGCTAACTTTCTTAGTATACATGAAATTCTTATAAATCAGTAAAAAAAGATGGAAAACACAAAATAAAAACTGGCAAAGAATACAAACAGGCAGTTCTCAGAAAAATCAAAATGACCACTAATATTAAAAGATGCTCAATTTCATTTGGAATCAATGCATAAAAAAATGCAATTTTTAAATTATTATGTTGAAAAAGATGAAAAAGTACAATACAAAGATGGCAAGGATGTGGGGAAATTAACATTCTCACACCTGATTGGTGGGGGTATGAATTCATAAAGCCTTAAGAGAAGGCAATTTGGCAGCATATTTTATAATCCAACTTTGACTCAGAAAGTTATACAAATGTATCCTACAGGTATATTTTCACAGCTAATATATCCTCACAAAGATGTTCACTGTAGCAATGTTTGTAACAGAAAAACAAAAACAAGCAAAAAAATAAAAATAAAAAAAATTATAACCAATGAATGCCACCAGAGAATGGATAATAAATTAGAGGTACATTTATCAAGTAAAAGGCTATACAGGCACTAATAAGAAGAGATAGCTATGTACTGATAGGGTAAGTTCTTCAAAACCATATAAGTAAAAGAGCAAGATTCATAGTAGTATATATAATATCATCCCATTTATTTAAAATATAAAGATTACATATTTGCTTATTATTAAAATTTTCTGAAGATTACAAAAGAAACTGTTAAGAGGTTACTTCTGGGGAATAGAACTAGGGGTAAGATGCAAAGGTGAGGTTTTTATTTTTTAGCCTTCCATACTGTTTTGAGTTTTTTTCTTTACCATATATACTTTTTTAAATGTAAAATTGAGTGATCCTTCTACTCAAAGATTGTGAACCATTCTTTTGTATATGTTTCTCCAAAATCTACATTTGATTTTTTTCAAGGCAAACTCACCTGAGGTACTCCAAGTTTTTGCGAATATGTTTCTAATAGTTATTAGTAGGGTCACACTCATTTGAGTTTTTTGTTTTTAAATCATGTATTGCTATATTTTTAAAGATGACAAACTCTAACTTAAATGGGATGCTGGATTTTTCTTTTTCAAGCACACTTTTTAAATTACTGAAGTAATATGATCATTGCAAAAACTTGAGAGAACATATATAAGGGTTCAAAAAAGAGAACTAAAATCACATATAACCACTCAGTGTTTGGTGTGTTTTCTTTTTTCTTTACATTATGTTAATAGATAGTAGTATCTATATATAAAGTGTGGTTACAAAGCTAAGAGCATACTGTACACCAATAGCTCTGTATCCTGCTTTTTCTCCCCAACATGTAACATATAATTGTTGAGTTAATATTGTACCATTTCTCCACATCGAAAGTTAATCATTTCTGCACAAGGCATTTAGTTGGTTTCTAGTTCTTAGGTAAAATAAATACCACTTAATGAATATATTTATGCCTAAATTTTGTCTGCATTTATGATTGTTCCTTAGAAAAAACTGTTGGATCAAACAGTATGAAATGTTTGTTTCTCATAATGTTTTTCAAAAAGGTTATACCAGCTTTCACTCCAACCACCAGCAGAGCCTGTTTCCTTGCCAACGATGACTACTACCATTTTAAAAAAAAATCATTGTTATTTCATAGGTGAAAAAAAGTTTGCTGAGAAAATTTCTTCCTCTCATTACAAAATATAAAGTCAGGGTCCTTTCTACATGTTCACTCAAGTGATATGTCTCCATCTAAAAGCAGAATGTTAAAAGAGGAACTGTCGAGTTCACTCCCTTTTTCAAACATTATTAGTTTAGTGGACTCCACTCCCCAAAACATATGGTAAAGTACCATTTGAGATTAAGACTCTCTTTAAAGTTCTTAAGAGTAACCAAATGAGCAAAAGGCATATCTTTATTCCATACTTCTTGTCCTACACTACAAGTACTTTAGGTCTTTGAAGTAGGATCGAGAGCAAAAATTTATAAAATTAAGGGGACTAGTTGTAGATTAGCTGTTGTTTTGCATTTGATGAGAACAAAGACCAGAACATTATGCAAAGTGATGCCTTGTTGACTTAGGATAGTAACATAACATCAATGTGTGTCAAAAAATTTCTTCCTTCAGTGATATTTAAAGGTAAGGTGGTCAGCTACTTTCCTGACAGCTCCAGGGCAGTATTAAGGGTTAAAAACCAGACACGTGACCTCAACAGAGCCCTGTGCAACAAAAAGATGCGAGGATAACAAAACTTAAAGCAAAAATAAGGTCATTACAATTTTTGGAAAAGATTTTTTATTCAGTGTTTAAGATTAAAAACTACAAGATTTTGCTTGCAGCTGATGAGCAAAAAGAAAAAAACATAAATTACTATCTGATTGGCTAGTTAAAATGCTCTCACTCAGTCAAATTACTCAGTGACATATGTTACTTTGTGTGTGGGCTTATAGAGTTCTGGAGCAAAATAGTTTAAACAAAACATATCATCCGAGAGCACAGGACTAATGGGTATATGAAATACTGAATAAGAAAGCTTATGAAAGGAGGCTGTGGAAGACCTTTTGATTCTTTTAGGCTTCTAGTAGCTGGTTACCATATGCAAGGACCTAGCAGCCAGTTATTTTATCTCTTGACTTGTCTGAGTTAAAACAACTTTAACCCACTAAGTGGGAATAAAGAGACACTTTATAGATCAGTTGGAAAAAATAAAGCAGTTCCACCTCTCCAGCAGAATTTTAGTTGAATTAAATCATAAGAGAAACAATGATTATTGCACATACTGTACTTGTCACACTACATCTGTTGAGTAGAATTCCCATTCCAAGTGTTATTTTCATCTTCACCATCATCTTGAGTCCTCAATCTATATATCTTCCCCTCCTTTTTAAAGTCTTCCCCCCGTTTCTCCAGCACTCTTTTTCTGACTGGTTCCCTGATACAACAAAAGAGGGAGAAAAGACAAGATAACATAAAATGAAAACAGCAATAATACAAAACTGTTTCCCTTATAATTCCATTAGTATAAGCAACAATACTTTAAGTTACAGAAGATAATTATATCTACTATGGCAGTACTAGACTTCATAAGTTTTTAGCAGTTTAACTTCAGCTTTTCTCCAAGCCAAACCAGCCAAATCATATTTTCCACTTCATTTTTTAAAATAATTTTTTATTAATAAAAATAATGTATTATTTTTTATTTTTTTAATTTTATTTTTCAGTTATAGTTGGCATACAACACTATATCAGTTTCAGATATACAACATGGTGAGTAGATATCTATATAACTCACAAAGTGATTACTCCAATAAATCTAGTACTCCTCTAATATTATTGGCCATATTCCTTATGCTATACTTTCTATCTCCATGACTATGTGTAACTACCAATTTGTACTTCTTAATCCCCTCTCCCTTTTTCAACGATCCCATCAACCCCCCTTTGATTTGGTAATCCTCAAAATATTCTCTGTATCTATGAGTTTGTTTCTGTTTTGTTCTTTAGATTCCACATATACATGCAATCATATGGCATTTATCTTCCTCTAGGTTCATCACACAATTTCTTTTCCCATTCCTTTTAGTCTGAGTGTCTTTTAATTTGAAGTGAGTCTCTCATGGGAAGGATATGTAAAAGTCTTGTTTTCTTGTCCATTTAGCCACCCTATCTTTTGGTTGCAGCACTTAACTCTTTCATTTGAAGAACTTACTAATACTTATGGTATTAATTGTACTTATTGCCATTTTTTATTCATATTTTTGCTATGTATTTTTTCTTCTTCTTAAAGAAGTCCGTCCAACATTTCCTGTAATACTGGCTTGGTGATGATGAACTCCTTTAGCTTTTTCTTGTCTGGGAAGCTCTTTATCTGTTCTTTGACTCTAAATGATAGCTTTGCTAGTAAAGTAATCTTGGTTGTAGATCCTGCGTTTTCATCACTTTGACTAATTTGGGACAAGCCCTTCTGTCCTGAAAAGTTTCTTTTGAGAAATCAGCTGACAGTCTTATGGGATGTCTCTTGTAGGTAACTGCTTTTCTCTTGCTGCTTTTAAGATTCTTTGTATTATATCTTTGGCATTTTAATTATGCTGTGTCGTGGTGTGGGCCTCTTTGGGTTCATCTTTTTGGGGACTCTCATCTTTTTGGGTTGTATGTCTATTTCCTTCCCCAGGTTAGGGAAGTTTTCCATCATTACATCTTCAAATAGGTTTTCAATTATTGTTCTTCTCCTTCTGTTACATCTGATATTATCCCATAGGCTCCTTATATTATCTTCATTATTTTGGATTTTTTTTGTAGTTGTCGTTCTGACTGGGTGTCCTCTGCTACCACATCCTCTATATTGATGATTTGATCCTCCGTTTCCTCCACTCTGTTGATTCCTTCTAATATACTCTTCACCTCAGACACTGTATTCTTCATTTCTGACTGGTTCCCTTTCATAATTTCGATCCCCATTTTTACGTTTTTTTCTCTTTGTTAAAATTCTGAGTTCGTCTACTTTTCCCCTAAGTTCCTTGAGCAGCCTTATAACGAGTGTTTTGAACTCTGCATCTGGTATATTCCTTGTCTCTATTTTGGTGAATTTTTCTGAAGCTTTGTTTTGTTCTTTCAAGTGAGACATGACTGTTTCCCCATTCTGGCTGTCTCCCTGTGTCTATTTCTACGTATTAGGTACAACTCCTAAGTCTCTCAGTCTTAGCAGAGTGGCTTTATGCAAAATGTGTGCGTGGGCCCCTTGGCACAAATCTGAGAGGGGTCCAGCTGCGAGCCAAGTTCAGCCACAGCCTATGTACCTCCAGGGCCACCTGTTAAGTATCACCAAGCAATCTACATACGGCAGCCACCCATGCTAGGCTTATAGGTGCCTCAAGGTGCCACTAGTGTAGGGTTTGGGGCTGCTCAGCAAGAGGTACAGAACACACCGAGGCCAGATGCTGCTTCTTTGGGTTTTATGAGCCTTTAAAAGATTATTAAAATTCGCAGCAGGAGCCAAGACAGCCCGTTTGTATGGAATAAAATCAATGCAAGTGGCTTGCGTGGGCCCACAAATTAGGAGAGGTGGAATCTCAGAGAATCCCCTGGGTAGAGCGACCTGTGTTCTCCAGGTTGTTGGTGCCTGTGTGGCTGGGAAGGAGGAGGGCTCAACAAAGGAACAAAGGCTTCTGCCTATACCTCCGTCCAGGAGCAAACCGCCCCTTTAGCCCTCACCCTGAAACCCAACAGCTCAGTACCTCCCCATATGTCCCTGGTGCCCCTCACGCAGTTGCTCCAGCACTGGAGCTCAGAGCCAGTGAGTCTGTCAGCAAGTAAGGACAGGTGTGGGCCCATCAAGAGGAAGGTCTCTGTTTCCCTCCATTTCACTCAGTCACAGCCTCTGTTGGTTTTCACAGCCAGAGGTTGGAGAGACTTTTCTCGGCACTGGAACCCTGGGGTGGGAGCCCAGTGTACATCAGCCCCCTCACTCCTCAGGTAGGGGAGGAGGCTCTGCAGCCAAGATAGCCCTCTTGATACTCAATTGCCACTCCAGTTGTGGGACTGGGCCATTTGGCATCTCCGCCCCATTTACCATTTTGAGGTGATCTGTTATTTGAGGTGACCTAGTTGTAGGGTTTCTATTCAGCCAGACCTCTGGTGATTCCACGTACTGGTTGCTCTGTAGTTTTGTTGTAATTTTAGTGTGGTAGCTAGAGGACGCATGTAGAGCCTTTATCTTCTACGCCATCTTGAATCTCTTCCTTTAATATTTATGCAAGCCGACATAGCTTCTAAAACAATTATGCTTTACACAGTACCCTAGAAGCTATCCAAAGCTCCATTCATAGCCTAATTGACAGAAATGGTCAATTAGCAATTTTTAATCCTTTTGTAATCTTTAATTACTTATACAATTAAGAATGGGATTTCAATCCAAAATAGGAAGGAAACAGGAGTTAAATTTAAGCTAATATATTCTCCAACTCTAGAGGGGGACAGAGAGAGCGAAAAGAAATAAAGGAAAACCAATAGTGGAACACAAAGTTTTGCCCTCTCAGAGACAGTCATCCCATCCTTTGCCCAAACCCAAGTCCTCTTCTCTTATTTGAAAAGTTTTAAAAACCTACACAGCAAGCTATCCCATATTATAGTAATTCAGGATTAAATGCTTCCACCCATTGCTCAGTAAGATTTCTAATTCAGCACTAATAAGGCCTAGTTTGAATGCTGTTCTAACACTAGAGAAGAATATCCCTCTGTCTCCACTTGAGCAATGTACTAAGGATATAATTGGTCTTCCTGCCTAACAGCTAAGGAAGAAATCAAGATAAAAGTTAAATCAGCCCAATCACAGTATCTACACAAATCTTAATCTAGGAGTCACTAGGACTCATGACTAGGATCTCCTTACTGATGGAAAGGATTTTCACTACTTGTCACATAGGATTAGTGTGACAATTTGCTATAATGGTTACTAATGGCCTAATAGAGTGTTTAACAGTAGTAGATATATCGTGTTATAAATTGTGCTATTATATAATCTCATCTTCTAGAAAACTACTTCCTGTTATCCTGTTAAAAAATGCAAAATCTTAAACAGAGGTATGAGTTAAAATGATTAACCTTGGCCATCTGCAATAAAAGTAAGGCATCTTGGTTAAGGGACTAGTCCAAATAACTCTCCAAACAACTGGATAGTCCAAATAACTATCCAGTTTTCTCAGCTTGGTCCTTCTCTAAATGGCCCAGAGAAAACTCTCAAGAATACAATCCCTCTAAAGAAATTACACAAGATGATTGTGAGAAATTAAGGGAATATCTTGTCAGACAAAACATGGCTAGCAAGAAAAATATAACTATATAGGACTGAAGAAAATCTACTTTTCTAATTATGGGATGAAGAAAATTCAATAAATAAAATAATAAAACCAAAAGAAGTGAAGTAGCTTTCCATGGAAGAGGTTTTAGGAAGAAGGCTGAGAAAACACAGATAGGTGAGCTTCCCCGGAGAGATGATATAATAAATGCTCAGAACATCTGGGTTTTTTTTTCCCTTATACAGAAAGAAAATGAAGTACCTAAAACAAAATTTCTCATTCTGAATAAGGTATTGGGCATTACTAACATTTTGCAAACAGGAAAAACACAGATACCTTTTTTCTGAATTGCTGGAAGATGCAAGGGTTGAGGATTCTGAAGCTGCTGCTCTCACTGAGGTCTGTGCAGGAGGAGGATTACTAAATAAGAAGTTGCTAATCAGTCTCCAAATGGCAAGGAATGGGTAAAGTACTGTTCCCAACAATGTCCAAAAGTCTCCACTGGAAGAATGTACCATGGATGTAGCTGGTCTTCCTGCCTAAAAATTAAAAAATTATCCTAGATAAAGACTACATCAGCCCAATCACATCACACTCAAGGTTCTAGGTGAATCTTGTATTTGAAAAAGAAAGTCTCATTGATTTCAATTTACTACAAGAAGGGAAATTACCAACTTTCGCTGTTTTTCAAGTGTATATAAACTTCTGGACATTCCTGAAGCTCTGTTTTTTTTAAAGAAGCAACCATAACATAGAAACCAGAAAGTTCTCGGTGAAATGAACCAATTATTTTTAAGAGAACTTTTCTACTGAAATTAGTAACTTTGATAAGAAAAGTCTTTCTTGATGATTGAAAAAAAGGGAAAAGTTTCAAATCTCAGTGAATGCAATTAATCCTGATTATTGGAGGGATAACTGTTTTAGGTGTGAGGCTCTAGTTCAGATCAAGGGAAACTAGACTAACTCAGGCACAAAAGACCCAGGCTCTCATCCAAGTTCCAGCATTTAAGGTGGCACCTTGTCAAAGTCATTTAAGCTTTCGGAGCCTCTTCATATTATTTTAAGAATCAAATGGAATTAATGTTAAAAATGAATATTTTCATGTTAAAATGATTTTTAAAAACCTGGTGAACAGTAGAGTCATACACAAATAAAAGACACTAAGTCTAAAGATTAGACACTGTTTTTTTTCTACTGGTCATTTTTTGTACATGAAAATAGGTGAGGTAAAAAGCTGAAAATTAATCTATTTACTCAATGTCTCACTAATAATAAAAATACATAAAGCATGGGATAATAGAACAATAAATTGATCTAACATTTTTGAATAATTTGGATTTTAATTATCCATAGTATATAGCTTTCATCTTATCTTCCATTTATTATAAGAAACAATCAAGAGTAGAACAAATTATTAGAAAAAAAAATATGTATATACATACTGGTAAGAGTACCACTGAAGCACTTGGGGCAAGTTCCAAATCCAGTAACTTCTTTTTATAATCTTCTTTGGTAAATTCTCTCCTGGGAAACATGGTTGCTAATGAAAAATTACCGTATGTGTTGCCAACAGTCTGTAACATAACAATAAGTTTACAAACGTTAAAATGGTTCCTTTTCAAAGTAAGGTATTACATACTCATATGCATCCAAAATGACTGTTTTAATTAAAAGTGCCTTAATTTAAAAAGTTCATTTAAATGTAAACTCAAAGAATATTAAAAACTTTGTGCTTCAAAAAGTAGCTGAAAGCTGTCAAATCCAAATAGTATTTAAAAGCTTTTATAATTCAAAAATAACCTCAGCAAAAATATAGTTCCTAAGACCATATAAACAAGCTGAATAAAAATGAACAATTAGATATCTCTTTTAAGTATGGCTGCAATTTGCCATGAGTTTTCATTATCCTTTGGCAAACATATTACTATCTCACAAGTACACATTTGGATTATAGATATTCCATATTAAAAATTCAGAACAGATCTCATATATGTAACATCAGGGATTTCTGCCTCTTTGTCTCAAAGAATAAATGGTCCAAAATCAATCCACACAATACATAAAATACCCAGATTCAGGAAATTACATTGAGCAGCATCACAATAACTCACAATTTTAAATCACCTATACTTATACAATCTTAGACAATTGTTTAACCAGAGGATTTCAAAGAAAGAGACTAACACTTTTGTTTTTTTGTAATTTTCCACTATAGGTCATATACATACCTACCATTCTCACTCTAACATAAGGACATACACAAACACAAAATTAGGTCATTCTACTGAAGCGAAGTTCTAAAAAGACTGATGAGATAGATCTTTTATTCCCCACCCACTCCAATGTGCCTCCCCTTCTTTACTTACCTGTGGCAGAAGCAATAAGACTCAGGCCAGGGGTACCCCTTTTTGGGAGGCCCCAGGTAGGGCTCCAAGGCAAAAGAATGAAACTGGCTGGGTTGGTTACTATAAAGCTTAGGGAAAAGGGTCCTTAAAGTAAGTGTGTATATTGCCCAGCCCAGCTCAGCAGTGGAGGAAGACAGATAGCTTTTTAGGTATCCTTCTCTTGGGACTCATAAGTGAGGTAGCAGACTAAATGCAGAGAAGAGATCTAGCTAAAAGATTTAAACTCTAATTTTAACCTGGAAGTGATATATGAGACAGATACTGGTACATATAATGGGCCTAGATAATAAAGGACATCTGATGCCTAGAATACATTTTGAGTAAGGCTACTTTCTGGAAGTAAATTCCTAAAGAAGATATTTGTTGCCAAATAAAGATTACTGATCTACAGACTTGGACAACTGGCAGATGGTGGTAAAATGGTCATCCCCAAAGCACTGTAAGCAACCAGCAGAAAATGTGCAGGACCAAGAAGAACCACATCTTTTTTACAGGAGACAACTCAGATTAGACCTCTGGAAAATCACTTGCTTTTCACTCCTCCAGTTGAGTGTACTAAACAGTGAAAAGGTTTCCAGAACCTGTTGTACAATATCAGCAAATTCCTATTTTTGCTCAACAAGCAGCTATGCTGTTTTTATGTGGCATTAATACACGAAAGAAGCTCCACAATACCCCAGAGGTCCCGTGCCTCCCTCCTGGGTATAAGTCATGACTTATTCACATTTTTCAAATTCTGCTTGAAAATTTCCCCTCCTATATTTTAATAACCTATTCATATAACTTTATTACAATTCAAGACATAAACTTACCTGTGCAGCAAACTGCCTTGCCTCTTCTAGAGGAGCATCAGAAGAGAACTGATTTGTAAAGGAAGAACCATCGGGAAGACGAAACTGAATTCTTGCAATGGTGCTGTGAAAGCAAAAAATTTAAATAAGCATCTTTACCTCTACATATTCTCAAATAATACCTAAAGTTGCAGAAACGAAGTGGAAATGCAATGAAAATAGGTATTTTCCCCACAATGTCAGATCTTTTCACTTTTTAATTTTGATCGGGGGGGGGGGGGTTCACATCTAAGAATCCATTACCTATTCCAAGGTCTTAAGATTTCTTCATTTTTTCCCTAAGAGTAAGAGTTATACTTTTAACTTTTAAACTAAGGTCGATGATCCATTATGAGTTAATCTTTTATATGGTATGAGGCAAGGGTCCAAATTCATTCTTTGGCATATATCTACTTGTCCAAGCACCATTTGTTAAAGAGACTATTCTTTCCTCATTGAATGGTCTTGGTACCCTTTTTAAAAATCAATTGATCAAAAATGTAAGTTTATTTCTGGAGACTCAATTCTATTACATGATCCATACGTCCATCTTTATGCCAATTCCACAATGTCTTGGTTATTGTAGCTTTGTATTAAGTTTTAAAATCAGAAAATCTGAGTCTTTCAATTTCATTTTTTTTCCAGACTGTTTTGAGTATTCTGGGTCCCTTTAATTTCCCTATGAGTTTTAGGATCAGGTCCCTGAAAAAATATTGACAGAAAAACTAGCTAGGATTTTGATAGGGACCGTGTTGAACCTATAAATCAGTTTGGGAAGTAGTACTGACATCTTAACAAAAGTGTTAAGACTTGTACACTGAAAACTAGAGAACACTGTTGAAAGAATTAAAACCTAAATACATGGAAAGACATTCTGTGTTCCACAGATCAGAAGATTTAATATTTTTAAGTATATTCTTAAAGTATTTTAAAATGTTAGAAAGTTTTTTAAAATTTTTTATAATTATGAAGTAATGCTTATTAATTTCTTAATATGGAAAATACAGAAAGTATAGAGAAGAAAATAAATATTAACCACAATCCAACTAACAGGATATACTGGAAATCTCAATTGTTTTTGCAACATACTTCTGTTTTGGGAATTGCCTTATCCCTGTTACATGTCATTCATTCTGGTATGATTATCAATAACATTTCTTCTACTGAGGGCTTAACAACTACCCCAACCAGAGAACCCACATGAAGTGACTGTGTCTGGAGGTGGCCACATCATGCAAGCAGAGTCGATCAGAATTCTCCTCAGTGAATGACATGAGCTTTGGGAGAAACAGTTCATTTCTCCTTTTTTGGGATCAGGAACTCAAGGTCCTGAAAGTGCCATGAGGCCCTGGGTTCTCCTAATACCATCTAAGGAGTTTCTCTGAGATTAAAGTTAAAATAGAAGAAATCAGGAAATTAAAAAGAGAAAGAGAAAAAAATCCTAAGGATATCCTTTAGAACCCTGGACCTAACTATGCTTAACTAAATTCATCACTGGAACTCTCAATTGCAGAGCAGATAGATTCTCTCTTTTGCTTAATCCTATTTGATTTGAGATAGGACAACTAAAGAATGCTAATACACAAGATAATTACGATAAATCATTTTGATGTATGTGCTGTTTTTTGACAGAGATTTCTTGAGCCCTCTTTATAAGTCATTTACAGATGCTCATCTTAAAATGTGGTTACATCCCAATAAACCCACTGTAAATTGAAAACTTAATACACCTAATCTACTAAACATCATAGCTAGGCCTAGGTTACCTTAAACATGCTCACAACACTTACATTAGCCTACAGTAGGGCAAAATCATCTTAATGCAATGAATACACGGTAGAGCACCAGTGGTTTACCCTCATGATAGTGTGCCTAACTGGGAGCTGAAGGTCTCTGCTGCTGCCCAGCATCACAAGAGTAGCATAGCACATATCACTACACCAGTAAAAGATCTGAAGCATAGTTTCTCCTGAATGCTTATCACTTTCACACCATTGTAAAATTGAAAAATCCTAAGTCAAACCATCATAAGTTGGGGACTGTCTTTATTTTGTAAATTCATATACAATAACAAACACCATTGGCAGCTGCCAAATTGGTCAATATGTCCTTCTGGAACTACTTATTATAGTCACAGCATACAACAGTTTTAAAAAGCAGCCTACAACCACTATTCTCCTCAGCTACCACATACATACAGATGTTTAAACAAGAAATAAAGTACCTTCTTTCTCTTGCAGAAGCATCCCTTTTCATTTCCATTTCTGCTTGTTTGGCCAGCAAGGCAGCAGCTTTAGCAGCTTCTACTTCTTCTTTTGTCTTTGCAAAACGAGCTGCTCTCTCTGCACGATCCTTTAAAACAGTTGTTAGACATTAATTATTTTTCGCTGCCAGAATGGTGTAATTTACATATTTCTAAACAAAAGGAACAAACACATACATGTATGAAATTCCTTAAAGCCATACGTTAACTTTATCACTCTGGATCTGGTATTTTTTTTTAGTTTTATCAACTGCCAAGGACCAGAGCTGTTACTAAACAAACAGGGACTTGATTTTGGTCACTACTGTATCTCCAGAGCCCAGAATAGGTCTGGCACATAGTAGGTTATTTGTTGAATGAACAAATGAACAAACAATATTAAGGTAGGCATGGTTTTCACAAGCATTACAACTGTTCAATTCCAAAAGCAATTGTTGCAAAACCATCCTAAGCTTCTACTTATGTGTCTAAATCCTCTGAATGTCCCAAAAAAGAATGCTTATGACTAGAGGAGACTGTTAGGTAACCACCAATTCTTAGCTTCTTTTCTAGGGAATCTTTGAAAACTATCTTCTGACTACTGATTAAATTCAAAACATAACATGGAGAAAAATTACTTTGAAAAAAATCTCAATTTTATTTTTGAATTTTCTTTGTTTTTATTTTTTAAAGATTTTTTATTAAAATATAGCTAGCATATAATATTATATTAGTTTCAGGTGCATACACCATAGTTATGCAACACTTATATGCCTGAAGAAGTGATCATCATAATATATTCAGCAGCCATCTGACAACATACAATGCTATTATAAGATTATTGACTATATTCCCCATGCCGTATACCACATCCCCACAACTTGTTTGTTTTATACCTGGAAATCTAAACTTATTCCTCTTCCCCTCCCCACCCCTTTTTAAATCACAGTTGACCTTCAATATTATTTTATATTAGTTTCAGGTGTATAGCGTAGTGCTTAGACATTTATAAAATTTACAAAGTAATAAATCATCTCAATTTTAATCTTAACCATATTTTAATTCAATATACAATTTTCAGTAAAAGGAAGCTGAGAATGGTACTCTGAGTCACTAAAACCCACAGTTTTTGTGTGCATTTGTCTGGTAAAAAAACCAAAATCACTGTGCATAGAAAAACAACTTCATGAATGTTCTAGAGTCAAGCATTAAAAAGAAACTTAATACTCACCAATGCAATCTGCTGTTTTATACGTTCTCGAGCTGCCCTATCTTCTGCCTTTTCTCTGTTTCTTTCCTCTAACATTCTTTTTGTTAATTCTTCTTCTTGCTTTCTTTTATAATCCAACATTTCTTTTCCAGTTTTTCTCCTCTCAATTTCCTTTTTAATCTCTCTCTAAATTAAAGAGAAAGTAATTAGTTTTATGAGCCAAAAACACAATTTAATAATCTACCCTAGATACTATTCTGTATGCAAAAAAGCTGGTTGTAGGGTACAACGAAAGGAATAAAACGACTTTATAAAATTAAGGGCTGAGTAGAATTTATTACCAACATGGGTTAATGGTCAAATGTTTATCAATTTATGAATCTTTGCCAGTGGTTCTATTAAGATTATGATGTGGTCAATGCAATTTGGAAACAAACAGAATTATAGGTCTTTGGTTTCTAAGATGAATACATTACCTTCCAAAGACAACAAGTCAGTCATTTATGTGGCTTGAAAAAATGATAACCTTCCTATATTAGAATCCCAAAGAGATACTACAGTTTATATACACATGATGAGAAAAATGAATGGTGCATTAGAATGCAGCAAAACTAGAGGAAAAAATCAGCACAATGTCTACAAATTTCTTCTTCACACAAAAGAACTAAAAGTTTGATCCGCGTCAAACAAAAAATTTTAGTTCAAGTCCATTTATTATTAGTGTAGAAAACACATAGCAGAGGGAGAAATAATAAGCCAATTTATTCCTAGCAATTTACAAAAAAAAAAAAAAAACACACAAAAAAGGTATACACTATGATACTACTAAAGATGACAAATAATTCCCTTCATTACTACAACATTGTCCTATAAACAGGAAGCCACCCTAGGTCTGCCAACGGAATAGGGAATCAAACATTCCCTACCTAATGAAAGATTAAAACAATGCTTCGTATAGGAACTTTACCTGTTCTTCCTCTTTCCTTTTCTCTTCTCTCCTTTCTTCAAGTTTTTTGGTTAGTCTATATTTAAAAAAAATTTTTTTAAAACACATTAACTGAAACACATCATAGTAACATAAAATATATTTAGGAGATTTATTTAGCTAAAAATAACTGGGGAAATGTAGAAACAAACAAAAGCTCCTGAAGGAAAAGCAACAATTTATCTGCTTGACCCTGGCCCTTAGAAAAATCCATGATGAGTCAGTGGAAGCCAACCAGAAGCCTGGCTCCAGTTCTACGTGCCTTACCTCCTACTTACCATTGGTTCCCTTTCCCCACCCCAATCCACATCTTCAAATAAATATATAAATCAATGACTTACAAATGCTTTACTCCTTATACATAAGTAAACAGGAATATGGCAGAAAGTTATTAAAAAAGCAAAAAAACTGAAACAAATAATACCAAGACTAATTCCCAACTGTAAGAAATTCATCGATTAAAAACTAATGATTCTGAAAGCAGACAGTGGTAAAGGCTGCACAACCTTGTGAACATATTAAAATCCACTGAACTGTATACTGTGAGCTCAACAACTTGTGCCAGAAATCAAGAGAGTGTTCAAAGAATGATGGTATGTATGTCAAAAGGACAGAAGACCCAGCATAAAGGGGATTCTACTAGCCAAATTTAGGGCAAAAATAATCATAAGAGAAATCAACTGTAACACAGTAAAGAAAAAAAGGATTCATAAAACATTTTACTATTGAAGAGACATAAATTGGCATTAAGCACTCTGGAAAACTGGCCAGTATCTATGACTCACTCCTACATATTCCCACTCCTACAAATACATCCAAAAGACATGTTCACCAAGACATGTACAAGAATGTTCATAGTGCCCTATTCATAACAGCCCCAAAGTGAAAACAATTCAAATATCCATCAAGAGTAAAATGGACAAATTGTGGTACAAAGAATACGATGAAGCAATGAGAGTGCACCAACTATTGTCACATGCAACAACACAGAAGAGCCTCACAAATACAATGCTGAGCAAAGGAGAACAGACACAAGGAGTACACGAGATATGATTCCATTATGATGTTTACAAATAGAAAAACTCATCTGTGGTGTTAGATTCAGGATAGTGGTTATCTCTGAGAGGGAAGCAGGAACTAAGGAAGGGGCATGAGGCCCCCAGTGCTTGCTGTACACTGGTAATTTCCTAATTCTGGATCTGAATGCTGGTGTCCAATATGAAGTTTACTGGAAAAAATGGGAGGAGGGGTGTAGAAACTAGGAAGTGAATCATAGCACTTTTCTATAGAAGAATGAAAGCTAGCTAATAAATGTAAAAGAAAAAGAATTAGAAAAAAAAATCCACCATTTCTAACTACCAATGAAATAACTAATGGATATCAAATATCCAAATATTTGATGGATATCCAAATATCAATGAATGCCAAAATCACTGGTGAAAGTTTTTGAGGAATAGTATATTCACTGTTTCAAAGAATCATCCCATAGATAACTCCTTAATTAGGGAAAAGGGTCTTTTTAATGAAAAAATACAACAGATATCATAACCAATGATTAAACTTAACATCACTAATAATGCATACATCTCATATCAGTTGCTTCCTGATGAGAATAATGAGAAGGACAAAACATCACCTAGGTAATGTTCTCATTAAAGTTTAACTTCAGTCTAGAATGACAGAACAGAGAGCAGATCAAGGGACATTCTAGAAACAACTAGCCTAGACTCAAAATTTATCCAAGTCATAAAAAATGAAAACAAAACAACAACAAAAAACAAAGAGGATGTTTTGGATTAAAGGAGACTAAACTAAATTCAATGAAATGACCCTGGATTAGATCCTGAATAAGGGGGAAGAAAGTTATAAAGGACATTATTAGTATAACCGGGGTACTTTAAATATGATAGAATATTAGATAATCTTACTGTATCAATTTATAATTTTAGTGTGATAATGGTTTGTTTAGTGTGATTATTAATAAATAAAATCTGAAAATGTCTTCTTTAATTATATACCACCTATAGAATTCTCTTCTGAGAAAAAGAGATGTAATTTTTTTCTAATTTGGTTGAAAAGCCCACTGCATCTTAATGACAAATCAACTATTTCAACATGCCTGCATCTGGGAATCTACTACTTAATTTTATTGGCCTGAGCATAGGTCAGTGGGTATAGACTCCAGGCTCCAACCTAGGCTGGAGACTCGGCTCAGAGTCAACAGAACCTCAGGCAGTGTTTTTATTATTAGGAGATACATCCTCAAGTATTTGGAGTAAAATGAAATGATTCCTTCAATTTTCAAATGGATCAGCAAAAAGGGTTGTCATTATACCATTCTTTCAACTTTTTGAGGCTGAAATCTTTCCAAATTAAAGATTAGAATTGATAAGATAATTCTGCCAATTTTTAAACATAATGACATGAACAAAATAATGCATTTTAAAATATTTGTATTTCACATCTTTCAGCTTTAAAAACAGAAAAAACACTATATTTAATTAGTATTAAATATTTTTTTGAGTCTCACAGTTACAAATCATCAATCCATTTTTTTTAAAAAAATCAGGTTTACTTCCTCAGAAGGCAGTTCAACACAGAAAGTCGCCTTTTTCCCTAACAAGATTACTTTTCCTTCAAACTAAATGAGAAAAAATCCTAAGATCTAGTATGGAATAATTAGTTTTCTAAAAACTAGGTCTCTGGAAAGAGACAGCCTAGTTACAGCCTAAGAGGAAAGTTAGAATCCTATATTTACTAATCCATACTGCCTAATTTTATGCCTAAATTTTTAATTTGTATGAAATATATTTTAAAATATCATCAAAGTTAGAGAAAAAGGCATAAATTTTTGCTTTACAGAGCCTGGTATTACATAATTGTATAAATACCGGAATATATTACAGGGATTAATGAGTCCAACTTACATGGACAGAGAAAAAGCACTGCAGTTCAATTCTCTTAGACAGGGAAACTAGCAGCACGTTAGGGTCCAATAACCCTACAGAGGATGAGTCAGAGGCACCAAAGCATCAGAGAGTCTATGATGGGACAGTGGAGATGACAGCAACCTTAAGGGTATAACAATGATAAGTGAAGGGGACATCTGGGGGACATCTGGAATCGGAATGTTATATAGGTTGACGTTTTTAGTTAT
Organism: Eidolon dupreanum; assembly: GCA_028627145.1. Lineage (NCBI taxonomy): Eukaryota > Metazoa > Chordata > Mammalia > Chiroptera > Pteropodidae > Eidolon > Eidolon dupreanum. Next base: position 96,471,841 of record CM053503.1, on the reverse strand, counting down.
TGTCACTGTCAATGACTCAGATTCCACAAAAGAACAAAATTCCTAACTGAGAACTCAAATGAATAATATGCAGGACATCAAGTGAATTAATTAGTATCAAGACCTAGGCTTTATTGGTTGAATCTGATAAATCAATCTCAGCAATCTCAAGTAGTTACATGATTTTAATTATATGACTATAACTTGAATTAAACTAAGCAGTTAGTTACTTCCCAATGAAAACTGTTTCATTAAGAGTTTGTCAACATTTCACCCAATTTCAATATTAGCAGCCTTTTTTAAAAGACCCCAGCCCACATATATTTCATATAACAGACCTAACAACACAAACTTCTTAAAAAATTGCATAAAGTGCACATCTCCAAAAGCACTATAAAGTTTTTTTTCAGTTTAAGGTATCTCAAACAATTATAGACCCACTCTGACCTGATATGCTAATTATAAAAGTAATAGTGCTCTGTGAAGAAAATTTAGCAACCTGAGAACGAAGCAAAGGACAACCCCCAATTCCTTTTTCATAGATACTAGTATAAACATTTTGTTGTAGGTCTTAAAATGTCTTTATCTGACTCACTATACTAACATATACACCAGTGTGTGTACATATAACTTTTTAAAATTAAAATGGTATATTACATTTGTAGAATCATATAGGCAGACACAGCAGATATTCTCTTACATGAGAAGAGAAGCTATTAAGAAACAACAGGAGGGGAGGTGATGGGATGAGTGAAAAAGGTGAAAGGGATTAAGATGTACAAACTGCCAGTTATAAAAATAGACACAGGAATATAAAGAACAGCATGTGGAATATAGTCAATAATACTGTAAAAACTATGTATCTTGTCAGATGAGCACTAGACTTATCAGGGTATGGTGATCATTTTTAAGGCATATAAATGGCTAATCACTATGTTGCACACCTGAAACTAATATAACATTGTATGTCAACTGTAACTGAAAAATAAAGAAAAAAACAACAGAAATTTCCCTTTCCCATTGCAATTAAATAGCGCCTGACTCCCTCCTACGATAAAGGGCTACCTGCTGTGTTTCTTCTCATTCCCCCCCAAGTTTCCAAATCCTTTTCTGATTTCTGATTTGTACTTCACCCCAGGGTGGTACAAGCAAGGGTGCCCAGTGGTAGGATCATTATTAGCAAAACAGAAGGAAAAAAAAAAGATGAGCCTCTGGGAAACTCTGGTTCCCTGGAGCCATTCTTCCAGCCTTATTATACCATTTCTCACCACTGTGAGAGGATCTATCCTGCTTTTTACCTCAAGATCCTGGCCTTGCCTTAACTCTTACAAAGAATAATCAGAATCTAGGTTTTGCTAAAATGAAGCTGATCTTTATAATCATGAGTGAACCCAAATACCCAGAAGTCAGCAATCATTTTGAACCTGTTACTTTATAGTTCTATGTGAACAAGAAAACGTCAAGTCTCTATAGAACTTTTAACTTTCATATAACACTAAGTGGTTCTAAGTCAAGATTAAGTAATATTCCTGTTTATCCACTTACCATTAACTCATACAACTTCTAAGAATCTTAGTATAAAAGACTATGATTTGCTAATTACTACACCATTAAAAATATTAAACTAGAAACTATAAAAAGTCAGAAGTTTGTATCTGATTATTAGACCAACTTATAACACATGACACTTAATAGACATCCACTTATACAGAACCCAGGCTCAGTATTTAGTCATAAAATTAGATGAAGTTCTTGCTCATCTGGAACTTATTATCCTATAGCATAGAGAGATAAAAGCAGAAGTGACAGATGGAAACACACATGTACCAAAATGCCAGAGGAAAAAAGACTCTTAGAATGATAAGACCTAAAACTGACTGATCACTTCAGAGATACAGAAGAATTTTACTTTTATAATGTTATCTTTATGGATATAAAAGTTGGCCCTCTAATAAAAAATTTCAACCCAGAATTCTGAAACTTCATTTGTTTAATTTTCGCTTTTACTTGAAATAATCAAATAACTAAAAACCACTGTCTTTTTAACAAAAATACTACTGCAAAAATAAAAGCAAACCTTTCCACTCTGACAGTGAGGTCCTCTGCAGGTCTCTGATTTGAACATCCATTAGTCTCCTGAGATGGAGTGGCATGATCTAAACTTCCTCCTCCTTATTAAATAAAAAGAAAAATATTGCATTTAATGCCAATTTTTAAAAGGTATAAATCTTTTCAGTTACAACATTTGTTAATCTTGTTTCTTAAACATTACATATGTTCCTTAAGAAAGGTGCAGGAGATAAGAAATCAGTGATTACTAATTCTGAAGTTTGGATCTGGACACAACAGTATATAAATAGGAAATAAGGCAGTTAACGAGTTGAGGGCCACCAACGTAAAGGTCAGAGGGAAAACATGAAGAAATATAAATCTGACAAGAGGAGTACAACAGAAGTAAGGTAAGCATGACTGGCCAATGGATAGGCTTCACTCTAGAGCAACATTGTCCAATATCTATGTTGTCTAGTTACAGGAGCCACCAGCCACATGTGGTTATTGAGCACTTCATATAAGGCTAATGTAGGTGAGAGACTATATTTTTTTAATAGTATTTAAATTAAAACAGCCACACATGGCTGTGGCTATAGTACTCAACAGCGAAGCTCTAAAGGCAAAGTTTGGTCCTGCATATCACTCTAGACTTACACTGGCCCAAAAGATGATTCTGCAGACCAGAGGGATTCCTTAGAGAAGCCGCTTTTTGTATGTATCTTCACTAGTATTCTCTTAAGAATTTCCTGAAGGATAGAATTTTGTCCTGGCCTGTTGCAGAGGATAGCTATAGTCTGGTACTTCTAGAACCTCTACCATTTCCTTCTTTACCACTCACTACCAACTTGATTCCTCTTTACATTTTTGATCTTTGTATAAGCAAGAACTAAGGAGTAACAAAGTCTGCATTTAAGACCTATTCTGTCACTTCAGTAAATTAATCTGTGTCTCATCTGTGAAATGGGAATAGTAACTTCATAGAATTATTATGAGAAATGTGTTAATAGAAGTAAAATGCTTAAGTTTTTACTAAGATTGGCCCATAAGTCTTTAGTTACTATAGTCAAAGTGAAAATATTAGAATTACTAAGTAGAGCCAATGGTGCACATCTCTTCCTACCTTTACATTTACCTAGACAGCTTGAAATCAGCCATAGTAGGAGTATTTACACCTTGGAAAATAGCAAACACTACAAATAAAGGATTTTTCCCCCCAAAGAGCCTTTGTTAAATATTTAACAGGACACCGCTGAATGCAACCCTTGGATAAGCTGATAAGCTATTTCATCCATAAAGTTATGTCTATATTCTGCATTTTCAAGTCATTTACAAAATGTCAAAGACAGAGAACTCTGTGGCATACCATTAGAAATCTTCCTCTATTTGACACGTATCCATTTTTCTTTATGAGTCATAAATCTATCTAACTATATTGTTATACAGCACTTTTTCAGTTTGTCCACAGGGTATCTTTAAAAGTTTTAAATTTTTTGCTGTTATCAAGATATGAATATCCTTCGCATTAATTTATTTACTAAAGAAAAGTGATTAATTTCCTACTGAACACACACTTAGAAAAGTTTTTTGATTTTATGATAGTGCAAAAGCAATACATAGTTAATAGAAACCATACCTCAAATTTTGAATTTTGATCTCTTCCTGAGCTAGTGATATGCAGTAAGTTACTGTTCTGTGACACTGGGCAGCAGTGGCCAGCCACAATTCCCGGTCAGATAGGCAATCATGAGAGTAAACAACAAATATTCTACCATATTCTGTGTTGACTGTGTTTTTTTGAAATTGTGTTCTGAGCACGTTTAAGGTAGGCTAGGTCTAAGCTATGTTGTTCAGTAGGTTAAGTGTATTAAATGCATTTCCAACTTAGACATTTTCAACTTTGTTGAGACATAACCCCATAGTAAGTCAAAGAACATTTGTATTCAATTCAAAATCAAAAGGGAGTGAAAAGTTTTGAAAATAATAGGTAAATGTAAAAGATAACTATTCTGCTATACACCTAAATGGACTACATTCGTAAGAGTCCCCCAGTCCTGTTTGCATCAAGAATTTTTGTGATCTATGCATGTAAAATCCTTAAAATGAGACTACTGAGAAAGGATCTGAAAGCCGCTCTTCAAATATTCAAAACTTGTTATGCATAACTCCATAAGCAGCACTAAAGCAATGGAAAATTATAGGTCATCAAATTTCAGCTAAATATTAGGAAGAATTTTTCTAAAAACTAGGGCTTCAAAAACAGAATAGGCTTCCTAGACATGGTAATGCCTCTTCCTGTCATTAAATGTATTCGAATAGAGGCTTGATGATTATCCAGGATGATGGAGTAGGATCATCTTTTAGGATATGAATGTTCTAACTTCTTGATTTATCTAACCTAATGTTATTTAATACAAAGCTGTATTACACCAAACTCTGACCACAATCTCTAATATACAATATAAAATTTCTTTTGCCTTTTCTGTCACATCCCCCCTTCAGTCACACCTCTATTTCTTCAAGTTTTATTTTACAATTACCTTTTAATTCTAATTTTAAAATTCTAAAATTCTTAAATATGCATAGTATTTTATAGGTTAAAAAAACAATTCCAGATACATTAGTTTATTTGGACCTTTCAAAATCCTCTGGCTGGGACGAGATTTATAAAACTGCTGTCAGGATGACAGTCCCTGAACCATAGCACAGTTACAGAAATTACAAATCAACTAGTCTGGACTGTTGCATATTTGAGTTTAAAGGACATATTCACTGATTTTATCCTCTTCTGTTACTAAATGACACACATATATATTTAAGATCATCCCTAAATTTTAAGTTAAATGATGAGGGGAAAACACAAAATTTTTATTTTTTAAGGGTAGTAATCCATGGCCTTTAAAATAAAGTGAAGGCATACTTCCCCTGCACCCGAAAGAATATACTAAAAATTACCTGTTGCAGAATCTGACTGTGTATCAGAAGTGGGTAATGTCTCACAAAGCTCTACATTTCTAGACTGAGAGTGTTCAGAAATGTTGTCGGGTTCAAATGAGGTGGATGGAGAAGACACTGAACTTTCTGAGTGACTGCCATTTGCCACTGATGTTTCACCTTTTAATGAGTGCATCTAGGGAGAAAACACATTAAAATTTAATTAACAGATAAAAATCTAAATTTACCATGGCAGATAAGACCAAAATATAAATGGACAGGTACTCTATACTTTCTAAGTAGATAAATCTGAAATATATAATCCTAAACATGACAAAATCATATTATGGAATTCTATTGCAAGGTGATAAAAACATAAAAAGATTTTTAAAAGTACATTGCTTTTCCTTCAAATTATAGTTCAAGGGAAAAAGCTATATTAGCTGTGCACCCAAAGAGGATGCAAATGAGAAATTGAGTAAGGTCTTTAACCCATGTCAAGCAATATACCACTAGGTACCTTAATGTGACAGTAACTCTCCTGCTACACAGAGAGTAATGTGCATTATGTGACTGGGTGAGGTAGGAAAAGAGAAGGGAAAATAAGGAATCATTCAAGTATTAGGTACAGGCACTTCTAACTTCATACTGTTATTTTCAAAACCAGTCCAGGAAGAGAGTACTTACTACCTTTCAAGTTTAATGGTATGGCAAGTTCCCGAACATGCAGAGCAGCTCCAAAAATATTCCAATGTCAAGTGCCTGACATAATTTTCACGTTTATACAAAGAAAAATTCTGTTCCTTCTCACCTGCCGGACTTTGTGAATTCTAGTCACAAGTTCATCTGCTGAAACACTTCCTGCTATTACTTCCAAGGGAATTCCACTGTCTCCAATAAAGAAACTGGATGGAACACACACTACAGGATCTGTATAGTTTAATTAAGTCTAACAATTAATGGGAAACAAGGGATTACTTTTATAAAACACAACTAATAAAGCAAAACATCTGTTAATTTCACAATATAATCAGCTAATGTGTTTACAAAATTGCAACTACTGCATCATTATGCCTGTAGTGCATATGTCAACTGACCTGATCAATACTGCATAGTGGAGTGAACTTCCACTACATTCCCCTCTATCATAACTTTTATATCTATCTTGCCTTTTGCTAGCTACTTCTAACATTCCAACCAAACTGCTCCATACTGCCTTCTAGATGTTCACAATTAAAAAAACTCTCTATGATTCCATTTGCTACATTGTATTGTTTCAAAGGACACTTAATAATATAAAGTTCCCTTAAACAAGAATGCATGAGTTCTAAATAAAAATGAGTGATTAGTAAATGTCATGAATTAACCAAGAGAAAGGTAAATCTTAAAGCAAAATATGTATAAAACTGATTCTCCACTGAAAGGATACAGATTTGTGAAAACTGTAGGCAGGCTTCACTGTAAAACAAAATCAAACAGAAAGTCACAAGATGAATACGAATGTTTCCCAAATACTGAGCTGCTTTTATAAGAATTCACTGTACCAACTACAAGTATTTTTATGAAATAGCCATCAGCTAGAAAAAAAAACATGTAATTATTCACAGACCTTTTTTGGTTTTATAATTTCATATTAAAGAACTTTCTCTTGCACCCCACTAACTGGTAGTTGGATTTTGTGGCTAATACTCAAGTCAATATCTGCCATGCTGCTTCCTTAGCAGCAAGTATACCTGAATTTAATATCTTAACTTGTTTCAAGAAGATATTAATGCTGCTGACTACTTATGCAAGCAATACTATATCTTGTAATAACAAAGGATTCAAAATAACCTAAATATCGACAAATAAAAACTAATTATGCAATCATAAAGAAGAAAAATGGTACGAAAAATATGTCAACATGCTACCATTTTTGTAAAAAAAAAAGGGGAGAAAAACAAATATAAATGTATTTTCTTGATTTAGTGCCCCTAGAGAAGGGAACTGGGTAGTTAAGGACAGGGATGAGAGACTTTATACTATAATAAGAGATACTGCTCAATGCAGATGAGTAAATCTAAGAATTAATGCTTCTAAGAACTAGAATTTTGTTACTTTTTTTAATATAAAACATGATTACCAAAAAAAATCTGAAAAAAGGAAAGTATAAAAAAAATTACCAAGAAATCTTTCTCTGAAATAATCACTGTAAACTTCTGATGCACTTCCTACCAATTTCTTTTCAAAGCAAGCTACCTCCAAAATAAAGACGTTAAAATTGTAATTTTTTTATTATTGTATAATAAATTTTACTTTTCTAGCAGGCAGACCACAGTGAAACAAACATTAACCATCACTGTACACAGGTATCCTTATATCCACTAATAGAAATTTGTTTTTAAAAATGTTGCAAAATAAGTCTGTATATCATCTCCAGAATTCTGAAATTGTCATTTCTTCCACATTCCCAATAAAACCCAACATTCTTCCTGCAAGGTGCTTCTAGAAGGTAATGGACAATATGATAGAATATACATTAAAATGATAGGGTCTTTTTAAAAAAACTATTATAGCTCAATAGTTCAGTAACTATTGTGAAGCAGACTACAATTTGCTTTATGAAGTTTTTATTAATATTAAACATTTTTAAATAAAGTTTATAAACTTACAAGTAAATTTCTAAATATTTTAATCTTGATAGAAATTTTCAAACATTATTCATTTTGATATTGTCAATATCAAAAGGAGTGCCACTCTGCAATTAATATTGAATTAATGTTTCTAGGTACTGATCAATGAGGCTGCTGCTAACATCATAAAGACAGATAACGAGGCATTATGTGCCTTCTAACTGAAGACATATTACCATCTATAAAGTAGTCTGGGGGGAGGGGGAGAAATCACAGCTGAATCTGTCAGTTTACAGGAAATAAAGATAAAAACAAACTAAATAACACTAACAGGACTGAGACCAATAAAATACATACTGTAGGAAACTACAGAATAACTTGGTTTCTTCAAAAAATAAATTGCAAAGAAAAAGACACAGGGACATAGAGGGTAAGCCTATAGACTAAAAGACTTAAGAGGAATCAACACATGACAATGTGTGGACCTTCATGGATCCTGAACCAAACTGTAGTAAGTTAAATTTAAAAACTATGACTCTGATGAGACAATTAAAAATTTGAACATTGGTGGGTATTTGATATTAAGAAATTGTTTTATTTTTTAAGTATTACAGTTATGTCAAAAAATTAAGAATCCTTATCTTTCAGAGACATACTAAAATATTTATAGATGATGACTGAGATTTGTTTCAAAATTATATGGATGAGTGGAAATGGGTGAAGGTATAGATGAAATAAGACTACCATGAGATGATAATTTTCAAAGTAAGCTGACAAGTACATAGGGGTTCATTATACTCCCTGTTACTTTTGTAACATTTTAAAGGGAAGGAGGAGAGATGGATTAACAAAACAAACTTGTGGATATCAGGTACTATGAGGGACCTATAAATGTCCCTATTTCTACTGAATCAAACGACTTCATTCTGAAAAATGGTATCCAAAAAAGTGGTCAACCTTTCAGAGATGTTCAATGTATGATTTACAATTACTTCTAAGTTCTCAGAAGCTGGGGACCACAGTTCTTTTGTATTCCTACTTGTAAACTAGGAGAACTTAAGTTTTTCAGCAAGATATAAAGATGAATTTGGAAAATAGCAATTGGAATTCAAGTCCCCAATATGCCTTGGACAAAAATCAATACTGTTATCATCTAAGAACACCACCATAAATCACAACCAGACACTATGGTTATATTTTTTAAAAATGAAAGATTAAAACATAAGCAAACCTTTTGGTATCGATTTTAATAGCAACAAAACTGTTTGAAGACGCTTCTGTCACTTTCTCATCTTCCCAACTTGCAGCCATCTGTGTAGACTGCTCATCATCACCTATAAAACATTTTGAGGATTCTTATAAGGCCAGTATCTATTGATTCTTTTCTCTGGAAATCTGGAACTTCAGATAAAATGTAATTCCATGAACACTATTTTGCACCAAATTTGAAAACTGAATTTTTTCCTAAAAATAAAGTGTGACTATATGCAGTTTACATAAAAAAAAAAAAATACTGCCATTCGGATTATACACAGCATTTTCTAAAAGATATCCAAATTATACAAATAGTATTCACAGTAATTATATGGGTAGAAACGTACAGTGACTATTTTGGCTTTTGTACACGATTTTATGTAGCACTTTTTTCTTGAGTTCAATGTCCTGTACGGCATAGCATTTATTCTCCAGAATTCCTCCAAGGTAAATGGAGGCAGGTATATTCTATTTGCAGTCTTGGACTTCCTTTTTATCACAGACATGCTAATCATAAAAGTTATTTTGACCTGAAAAAATCTACGGTGATAAAATTCAGCATAGTGGCTACCTTGGTGGAGGTGCTACTGATTGGAAAGAGCATGAAGGAGTCTTCTAGGCTGTTGGAAATGTTTACATCTTATTGGATGATGGTTAAACAGGTATATTCATGTGTAAAAATTCATCAAGCTGTTCACTTAATATATTTTACTTCATATAATGTATGTTATACCTCAATGACTAAATGTTTTATAAGTTATTAACTATCAAGAGATTGTTTCCATTTTAGAACTGTAATGTCTAGATTTTGGCATAACCACTTACAGGTGGGCAGCGGGAAACTTACCTGAGTGTCACTGAAAAATATTTCTGAAGTTAGCAGAGCTAAGCGATTCCTCAAAGGTAAGTGACTTTGACCGATACACAAATAAGTTTTCAGGCCACATATTTCACTGTACAAAAATGAGACCATTCTATACATACTCTTTTGTAAACTGCTTTCTTCCCATGGATACCCCACTTCCCCAATTTAATCCAGCCTCGGCCTCCCCCATCTGTTATCTGTTCATAACTCCATCCTTTCAGTTCTCAGGCCAAAGAACTTTAGTTATCCTTGACTACAGATGGCTCTATCTCAAAAATACAGTTCACCGTTGAAGAACACAGGGGATGGTGTGCCCCAGCATGCACACACAGAGTGTCAAAAATCCACATATAACTTTTGACTACATATTTTTTGGAAAAAAAAATCGACATTATGGACCCATGCAATTCAACCTATGCTGCTGTTCAAGGGTCAACTGTATATCCAGAATGTAACTACTTCTTACCACTTTCACTGCTACCACCCTGATTAATGCTGCCACATCTCACCTGGTAATTATAAGTCTCCTAACTGGTCTCCCTGCTTAATCTATTTTTAACACAGCAACTTTCCTTTAAAAGTCAGATCACATCAAATCTCTGCTCAAAATCCTACAATGGTTCCCTATTTTCCATCAAATTAAAAGCCAAAGTTCTTCCAAAGCCCAGTTACCTCGCAGACCTCATTTCCTTTTACTTTCTTGCTATTCTGCAAATATGAAAAGATACTCACTTTAAGGTCTTTGTACTAGTTGTTTACCCTCCTGGAATACTCTTCCCCCAGATATCTACATGGTTAAAGCTCAACTACCTTAAGTCCTTGTTCAAATGTTATCTTCTCAATAAAGCCTTCCCTAATCACCATTTTTAAATTACACCTTCAATTATTCACAAAAGTCCCTTCTTTCTTATTTTTTTAAATGTAATATTTATCACCTTCTAATAGACAATATTTTTTACTCATTATGTTTACTGTTGTCTGTCTCTCTCCACTAGAATGCAGGCTTTAGGAGGCCAAGGACAGTTCTTTTTATTTGTTGATATAACTCAAATGTCTGTAACAGAACCTGGCATATGATAAGTAAGTGAGTGGCATACAGCAGGCTCTCAATAACTATTTTGTGGAATGAACAGCCAAATTTTTAGTATAATTAAGTATCTTGGCAATTCTTAAAATACTTGACTAATACTGCACATGTGAGTGCATTTTGTGTGAGATGAGATCCAGGAATACCAGGAATAGGAGCTTGAGAAATTTGGCCATGGAAAAGTAAACAGCAACTAGAATGCAAACAAAGACCAAGACAAAAAAAAAAAAAAAAGGCAGCAGACTGATAGATGTTGAAGAAGCAAATAGAGAAAAGTATCACTTGCAATGAGATCATTCTGAGCACCTCTTGAGACATCATGGGATGCAGAAAACTGTAAAATTCCAAGTCAATGACAAGATCATCAACCTAGAAAACAGCTGTAAAGGAACACTCTAACTACAAACACTTCTTAGAGAAGACTCTGAGATCCTTTTTATTTATTCCTTCTTTCATACATTCACTACTTTATTCCACATTTACTTTGTGCTAGGCATTGGGCTATAAACTAAATATAAATTAAATAAATCACTGTCTGCCCTCAAGGAAGCTTAAAATCTAAAGGTACAAAAAAAAAATGCTTGTTTCATAAATAACTATATAGTAATAAATGCTGTGGAAAAACAACAGAACTCTGAGAAAAAAAAATGAGACCTCTTTAGATTGTTCTAGGAAGTCTGCTCTGTGGTGATATTTAAGGTTAAGACCAAAAGGATGAAAAGGTTTGAGCCATGCCAAGGGCCACAAGAATTCACTAAGCAGAAGGAAATGAGGTATAGGGGAAAGCCTGTGTGATTGGGAGAGTCATGAATAGGCAGAAGACAAAATGAACTGAAGAGTTAATAGAGTCAAAAATGATCCCCACACTTAGGGTTTATTCAATTGGATGTAAGGTGGTGCCATTTACTTAGATGTGAAACACTGGGGGAGAAAAAACAGGTTCAGGCAGTAAATACACTTTTAGGCTTGAGAATCCTAGGAGGCATCCAAGTAAGGATGTAGGTAGCTGGAAGTACAGATCTGCTACTTCTTAGAGGTTGGTGCTCTGCACTCCCTCATCTATGTTGTAGCATCATATGGTTAGGGTCCCAGATCTAACATCCCCACTAATAATGTCTGTCCATGATTCAGCCTGGTATCAGCAGAAGCTGCTGACCAAGAGGTATAAGGTTGAATGGAATTACTTAATTCAGTGAGAGCTATCTTATCACTAGTGAGTGGAATTATTAATAGCCAACTTCAGTACCTTTAGTTTCTTAGTTTTAATCAAATTCTGAACTATGCCATGGAGTAGGTGGGCCTAAGATTTTAGGAGATTTTAGTGGTATCAGCAGTAGTCAAAGTGAAGGTACTTAAAGAGAACAGTACAATACCAGAAGAGTTGCAGACCTAAATAGAGCCAATAATTCCAACCTAGAAAACTTCTACCAGTCCAACCTAAAGGCTTTAATGTTCTACTTTAAACAAAAAAGACAGTAAATAGTCTGTCGAGGAAATTTTAGCCCACTAGCAACACTAATCAGTGAACTGACACCTTTGCTTCAGGATTCTTGTCAGATTATTCTACTTTCCCAACAAAATCAAAATCTTTTCAGTTTTATTTCTTTTAGTTTACATAGCTGTAATACTTTGAAAATCCTTGTTAATTTGTTGGCTGAACTAGCAGTAATCTCTCCAGTTTCCTAACATCAATCCTACTATATTCTTTAATTCATCCATGAAAATTTTACTAAATAGGAACAACTTGCTTAAAATGTTTCCCTTTTGAGTTGTTGTTATAGGAACCAAAGTATACAATTATGACCAGCTATACAGATATCTTTTGAATTTTCTACTTCGTTAGTATATTATTGTTGAGGTCTCAGATCTAAGAAAATCATGAGTTCTATCATGTATTCTTCAGACTTCTGAACAAAGATCTAGGTAACCTGTTAAGTGTTGCAGTTTCATGACTCTATTGACTTCAAATTCCTGGAGTGACACTAATCCTATCTAGTCTTGGAGATTAACTTTCTAAAACTCTAGAACAGCCAACAGTATTTTGAACTGGTCAAGGGACAGTTTACTTATCTTATAGACTGCTAATGGTCTTCCTGCAAACATTCAACAGTCACTGATATTCTAAAAGCATGTAACGTGCTCACCAGTAAAAAGTTAATTGAGGAATGTACATATACAATGCTCCAAGGATCTATAACTTTATTTTACTATTGTAATAATTAGTACTGTTTCCAAATGGATTTCTAAATGTTTGTTAATTAAAGCTACCATTTCCTCTTTCAAATTAACTAGTTAGCCCAACAGTGCCTTCTAAGAACATTTGGACATGATCAATTGTGTTTTTTGTTTAAAAACATAGCTATCACAATCCTAATTTCCTGATTTCTACACAATTTCAATAACTACATAAAGTCTACGACTGTACGATTTTTTTCTTAAGAAACAAAAAAAGACAGTTTTTAAAGCTGCTTAAAAAAAGTTTATCAAGCAAGATGTAAATTCTTTTTGCAACACTGGTGCATGTCGCTTAACCACTGTGGACAGAAGCTTCCTCATCTATAAAATGGGGCAATAAAACCTGTTCTACCTACCACAAAAATCAAATGAAATATAACATAAATATAAAACAACTTAAAATGTCATAAAACTATTGTACTTTTAACAAGCACAGTACCTATCATTTAATTTCCCTTTCTTTTATTTTTTTTATTATTTAGGCGAAGCAACCCGTGGTTGACCTCAGCTTGCAAGGACCTTCTCAGTTTACAATCCCTTATTTTTTATTTTTACGCCTACAGCACCTGGTCTTCCTAGTTGGTCTCCCATTCAAGTACTAACCAGGCCCGACCCTGCTTAGCTTCCAGATCAGACAACACCCGGCTTGTTCAGGGTGGCATGGCCACAGACTTCCTTTCCTTTTTAATTCACTTTTTTCTTTACAGGATTACAGCAGTTATGTACGTGAAATATAAACTGTAAAACAGCATAAGAGAGTTATGAACTAACGAAACTCTTCAAATTAACAGCAATGGGCTAAAAATTTAGCATAACTTAAAACAATTATAAATTGCAAATTTAATGTTAAATGAAACATCAATTTATTCATACTGCCGTACATAAAGTTATACAGCTTTATGCAGTCTCCCAAGAGTCATGAGTTAAAAGTAAGTACAACGTTATTATACACAAATAGTTGAAATAATATGCCTCAAATTAAAGTTATCACGAACACTGATTTGGTTCACGTAACGAGAATAAGCAAATCCGCAGAGGCATAGGTTTACTGTAAATCTAGAAGACTTCAGTTAATAAAACAAAGGAGTAATAAAATACGGAACAAATTAACCCACAACAACCCAGGGTAAATGAGTTCATACACATTCTGGAAACTGTTGATACTAGATTAGGAAGACAACAAAATGAACCAAGGACTGAACGGCTACTTCTAAACGGTGAAAAACTTGCTACAAAGCAATTATTCCACATTAGGCTCCCCACTCCATCATTAAAAAAAAAAAAAAA
>CM053503.1:96291255-96457039 GCA_028627145.1 Eidolon dupreanum | reverse complement strand
CCCCCCCCAACCTCCCTCCCATTTAGTAGCCCTCAAAATATTCTCTGTCTCTTTGAGTTTGTTTCTGTTTTTGTTGTTTATTTTGTTATTTAGATTCCATATGTATGTGAAATCATGTAATATTTGTCTTTATCGAACTTACTTCATTCAGCACAAAACCCTCTAGATCCATCAAGGCAATATCTTTTTTCATCCCCTTCTTTTTAGTCTGCGTGTCTTTTAATCTGAAATGAGTCTCTTGTAGGCAACATGTGTAGGGGTCTTGTTTTCTTATCCATTCAGTCACCCTATCTTTTGGTTGGAGCACTTAATTCTTTTCCTTTTGAGGTGTTGTTGATAGGAATGTAGTTATTACTATTCTTTATTCATGTTTTTGATACATGATATTTCTTCTTAAAGTCCCTCCAACATTTCCTGTAATACTGGCTTGGTGTTAATAAGTTCCCTTAGCTTATTTTTGTCTAGGAAGCTCTTTATCTGTCCTTCATCTCTAAATGATAGCTTTGCTGGATAAAGAATTCTTGATTGTAGATCCTGGCTTTTCATCACTTTGAATATTTTGTGCCAAGACCTTGTGTTCTACATAGTTTCTTTTGAGAAATCAGCTGCCAGTCTTATGGGTGCCCTCTTGTAGGTGACTAACTACTTTTCTCTTGCTGCTTTTAAGATTCTCTCTTTGCATTTAAACTTTGGCATTTTAATTTAATTATAATGTGTCTTGGTGTGGGCCTCTTTGGGTTCATATTTTTGGGGACTCCCAGCTTCCTGGGGTTGTATGTCTGTGGGCACCAGGCCTTACTGGCCCAAGATCTGGCTGTGATCTAAGGTCTGGCTGTTATCCAAGGCCTGGCTGATCCAAAGCTGGCCCAAGGCCTGGCTGGCCCAAGGTCTGGCCAGTCCAAGGTCTGGCTGTGATCCAGGCCCGCAGCTAGAAAGAGGACCTCAGACTTAGAAAATATGTGAACATACTTCAGCTTATTGTATCATGCATGTGTGGCTGAATGCCACTTTTGTACTCTGCTATGTGAGGAGCCTTGCAGTCCCCTGGAGAGCAGAGAAGGAGAGAGCCAAGGGGAGAGAAGAAGGGGAGAGCAGGAAAGGGGAGCAGGAGAAGTGTGCACAAGACTGCGTGCCCTGTGCAATAGACTGCACTCCCCAATAGAACTGCAATTCCCATAAGAAGTGTACTCTGCACAATAAAGTTGGTGCCTGCCATTTCATACTCATGTCTGCCTCTTGTGCATTCATCCAGCTGGGCTTCCCACCATCGAACTTTCCCTTCTGGTTCAGCAATACCCCTGACCCTGACAATGTCTATTTCCTTCACTAAATTAGGGAAGTTTTTCATCATTATCTCTTCAAATAACTCTTCAACTTCTTGTTCTCCTTCAGGTACCTCTATGACCCAGATGTTTTTACACTAAATTCTGTCCCGAAGGCTCCTTAAATTATTATATTCTTGCTGTTCTGATTGGGTGTCCTTGGCTTCCTCATCCTCTATATCAGCAGTTCGATCCTCCTCTTTATCCACTCTGTTGGTTCCCTCTAGTATACTCTTCATCTCTGATAATGTTCTTCATTTCTGACTGGTTCTCTTTTAGAATTTCCATTTCCATTTTTATGTTTTTTTTTTTATCTCTTTGTTAATGTTCCCATTGAGTTCATCTACACTTCCCATAAATTCATTGAGCATCTTTATAACCAGTGTTTTGAACTCTGCATCTGTTAGGTTACTTGACTCCATTATTCCTGAATCTCTGTTCTGTTTTCTCATATGTTTTCTGCTTCTTTGTCTTCCTATTTTGGCTGCCTTTCTGTGTCTATTTCTATGTACTAAGCAAAGCTCCTAAGTCTCCTGGTCTTATTAGGATGGCTTTGTGTAGTAGGTGTCCAGTGGCACAGTCCTGAGAGAGTTCAGCTGCAGGACCAATTTAGCCCAAGCCTCTGCCCCTCTGGGGCCACCTGTTAAGATTCAGCAAGCAATCCACAGATGCTGTGCTTATAGTTACCTCAAGAGACCACACCAGAAACCAAGACCAGCTGTTACCACTGTGGAGCTTGGGGTTGGCTTGGTGAGGAATACCAGACTCAGGGAGTATACAACTGGATGTGGCATGAACTGGGAGAATTGGGGCTGTGAATTGGGGGAGGCAGAGTTTCAGGGAATCTTCTGGGAAAAATGACTTCTGTTATCCAGTTTGATGACATCTCAGCTATGGTGGTGCTGTGTCCTCACCCTGGGACAGGGGAGGACTCAACATAGTAATAGTGGATACTGCTGGCACTTCTGCCTAGGAGACAACCTCGCCTCCAGCCCTCGCTCCAACAATTCGGTGTACCCCTATAAGACCCTGGTTCCCCCTGAGCAGCCAACCCAGTGCTAGTGTTCAGAGTGAGCAAGTCCCTCACCACAAAAGTCTGGTTGCAGACATGATTCCTTTAAGAGGGGTCCAAAGCCATGGGCTGCCGATGTTGTAGTCTCTGTTCCACTCAGCTGCTTGTGACTAGGCAGCTTCGTGTCTTCACCTCCTCGTAGTTCCAATTGCTGCAGGTTGATTTCTGATTTCTCTCCCTAGTTGTAGTGCTTCTGTTCATCTAGATCCCAGGCAACTTTGCTTGCTGTTTGTTCTGTGTTTCTGTCACAACTTTGATGTTGCTATGTTTTGTTTTAGGTCACTGGTACCACCTTAATAATGAAGGTAACTCCAAAGTATCTCTCCAGATTTCAAACGCTGCCTTTCTTCTCTTGCCTTCTCTCTCCGTCAGTGCATACACTATTATATTATACATTCTACATCAATTAAATTTCTCCAACAGTATAAGCATTTGACAATCTTTGCAGGATTAAGGAGTACTACATGTGAAACTAACCCTTTCTTACAAATATTTAACCTAACAATAGCTAAGAGATTGCATTCCAATTTTTATTTACTTTTTTCAGTCAACCCTCTCATACAGTGTTATAAACTGAAACATAATACTGATTACAGACAGTTGCTCCTTATGTAGGATATAAGACCCTGTTCCTCAAGAATAATTCTTCCTGAGTTGTTCTTCAACATTAACTTTAAATTGATTTCTTGAAATTCAGTCAACTTATAAATTCCTTCAGTAGAGCAATGTCTTTAATTATTCCTCATGTTAGAATTAAATATTGTAAGAATCATAGTCTTTTATTCATTCATCTAATGTTTATTGCTCTTTTACTATGAGCTAGACATTGTATCTGGCATTGATAAGGAGGTAAGGCAGTCAAGCAAAGGCCCTGCCTTTGCGACTTTAGACTCTTCTAAAGAGGAAGGCAAACATTAAACAAGTGATTGTGAGTGATGATGAATGCTACAAGAGGGGTAATTCTGAGTACTTCAGAAGTGTGATGATGTGACCAAACATGGATAGCTGGGTTGGAAAAGGCCTTTCTGAGAAAATGAAATGTCAGGAGAAATCAAGCTAGGAGAAGGAGAAACCTATTCTAGGTAGAGGGAATGACAATGTAAAGTCTGTGAGGCAAATGAGAACAGTACATTTGAAAAACTAAAAAATGTCCCTGCAGCTAGAGCATAGAAAGGGGAGTGTAGCCCAAATGAGGCTAGAAAGATAAACAAGGGTTAGATCATACAGGGCCTTGGAGTCATGTTAAGAATTGCAGACATTTTTCTAAGAATTGTAGAAAGCCATCAAAAAATTTTAAACAGAGGAGTTACATATAAAATTTGTGTTTTTAATATGCAACCATGCTGCAGTTTAAATGGATTGGATTGGAAGTGAAACAGGTGGCTGTGAAGAGACTGGTTAAGAGGTTATTGTTCATGTGTAAGGGAGATGGAGAATATGTGAGGAGTATACGTGGAGGAAAATGGGAGAGTGTGATGCCAAAAAAGCCAAGGGTAGCTAGAGAAATTTTGAGAAGAAGGGAATGAGAAGAAGTTGTGCTGAATGCTGCTGTTGGGTCAACTTAAACAAGATTTTTAAATGTTTGTTGTTTTTAGCAACATAGAGGTGCTTATCAACTTAGCAAGAGGGGTTTTGGTGGGTTCCTCTGGGGGCAAGCCAGATGGCTTTGAAGGAAGCCAGATGGGTTGAAGGGTGAGAATGATAGAATAGAATATGGAAAGCCCTTGTGTCTATGATGACACAAGTCTTGTGAGATAATAACTGTCCTCATTGTTTAGGCTACTGTAAGTTGAATATTGCTTCCTGTAATCACAACCATTCTAAACAAGCTAGGATGGGATCCAGAGCACAGGCAGACAGAAAAGACACCCTTCCCATTTTAACAGGAACAAGAGAAGAAAAGAAAAGTAATTTTGGACATAAATAAGTTCATAAGTTTCAAAACAGTAAGTTTTTATCTAAAGGCTGACCTTTTCCCTGTGAAGGAGAGGTCATTTGCTGAGAGTGATAGGGGAGGTAAGGAAAGTGGCACCTTGAGAATAGGGGACAAGGTTTGAAATAATATCGATGAGTGCTGGGCAAGGACAGGGGTGAGAGATATAGAGTGCCAGGTAGTGCTGAGGGCCAGGTGAAACTAATGACCATGAATTTGCCCAATGGTGTGATTTTCTCCAGTGATCACTCAATCCCTGAGGCACAGGCATTGAGAAAGTGGAGGCCTGGATTTATCCAGGGCTGTGGATACTAGAGAGTGCGAGAAAGAACAAAGGAACAAGGGAATTTAGGATATCAGCAAGAGTAAGCAATGTGATGGAACATGGAATCTAAACTGAATGGGAGAGAAGTGAATGCAGAAAGAGGACAATGAATACAAAAAAGAGTGAGGAAGGGGTGGCAATGGCTTGGCGGGCAAGTGCAGGCAAAAGACTGGTCAGCAATTCAGGACTTTAAAATGTTAAATTTGGAGGTGGGGGAATATCAGTCAGGAAATATGAAAATTCCTGATTTCTTTGAGATTCCTGAGTTTTGAAGTCCGATATTGTCAAATTCAATTAGTCAGAACATACATAGTCCCTTCCTGAATCAACACACCCTTCTTTTTTCCATCACACAGAGTGAAACTACAGTCTCTTTCCTTTACTCTGTGTGCAACCAGCCACAGCAATCTTTCAATTCTTCTGTGTTATCTTAAATCCTTCTAATTTCAACATAGTAGGTATATGGCGCTCCATCCAGAGCCCTGCTTCAGAACCAGGGTACTTGCTCACCCCCACTGCTGGAGCTTTAGTTGCTAAAGCCTCAAAACTGTGTCTTTCTCTGAGAGTTGCACTCAGTTGCACCCAGCATAAAGACCTAGATCTTGGGCCTCATTTTGGCTCCAAATGGCCTCCTATCTCCAGCCTTCCCTGTGGGTCATCTTAGGCCTCTGTTACAACTGCATTTTACCAATACTGTTATCAGCATATTTCCTTCCCTATTAAACTTTCTGCAAGTAGATCTCAGTCTGTTTCTGTGAACCCAAATGAGGCAGAACCCTAATCGCTTGATTCATACAACTTTCCTATACTCTTTCTGCCTTCTCTTCCAGTCCATCCCACAGAATGATGTCATATCCATCTTTCCCCCCAAATTGTTGTGTTAGTTCCTGCTTAAATATCTTTACTGGCTCTGTAGTGCCTCCAAAAATAAAAATTCTGTAGCCCAACATTCAAAATCCTCTACAGTATGGCTCCAACTTACTTTTTCAATGTTTATTTCTTCTACTTCCCTGCCTAAGTTCTCTAGGCCAACCAAATTAATTTACTCTCTGTCCAGGCTATATTTCTCATGATCTCTATTTTTATTTGCATCATGCCTCTTGCATAGAATTCTCCCCTTTCTCTCAGTTAACAAATATTTATAAGATCAGGTGCTGTGAAAGAATTATATGTTAGTTGTTTGATGAGAGTAATTATTTTTGTCATGAAAAAGCTTGTCAGTGAGAGAAACGAGTACATAAATAGGTGTCCATAACGTATTGGTTTGGGTAAAATGAAAGAACCATATACAGGGTTTTGAAGAGAGGAAGGAAGGGACAGGAATGGCCTCCTAGAGGAATAGACCTGAATCACTGATGAAAAGTTAAAGTCCTTTTTGCAGTCAGACCCTTAAAACAGAAGTTTGATTATTGGTGTGCAGCAGACAAACTATGAAATGAGTTATATACTGTTCTCTCTCTTCTTATTACCACCCCTCAGTTCTCGAGATGAAAGACTTCCCATGAACTGGGCTCCCAGGCTTTATGGGCTTCTTTGATACAAAAGAGTGGTTTCCTTGCAATGTGCTCTTCTTTGAAGGATCTTAGCTATCAGGCCTGTTACCATTTCTAGAGGTAGTGAAGAGGAAGGTCAGGTTTCAGCTGGTATGTGTCTGACCATTGGAAGAATCCCCACCACAGCCGTGCAACTCACCTGCTTAACCCTAGTGTGAATTCAAAAAGTTGGGCTTCTTGCCATCCAAAACAGGTAATTCACAGAGGTTCTGGACTGAGATGGGGAACCAACCTATTTGGCTGACATAAACCCTCTGGCCTTCCACCTCTCAAAAATCTATCAGTTCTCTTCTGTAACCAATCACTATGTGCTGCTTCAGGTTTGATCCTGCAGCTGTTTACCCACGACAGGACCTATAATTCTGTTCACATCTTGGCAGTGTGAGATGTCAGACTTTTTGGTCCTACATTTGTGCTGGAGCCGACAGACTATATCTGGTCTCCTGCTGTTCTTGTTGGGCCTGCACAAGGTTTTAGAAAAGTCACGTCCACTCTAGCTGCCACAGCCCATCCTGCTTCAAAGCGTCACCCTTTTACTTACTTTCTGGCAATATCAAGTATTTGAGTTTGCCAACCCTGATGTATACATTCAGTTGGCATCAGATAGACATAAGTATACAAAAAAATATTGGCTGGTATTTCACCAACCTGCTTGGTACCAGCTTCTGCCTAAGAACCTGAAAGACAATTGGCCAGATAAAGTGGCATATCTGGAAGAAGTGTACATTTTCTCATGGTTATTTTATCCTGTGAATACTTTATTTTATACAGTTATTTAAATTTCTAGGTTTATGTCTTCTTTCCTCCAAAATATAAAAAACAGCAACTCTACTTAGTCTTCTTTCCATCCCCACAATGCCTTATTTCCTTTGTCAATTGAATGACTTATTAGTGTCTCGAGATCAAAGGCTTCTCACCACAAAGGTTCTATTTCAATTTGCACAGGTAAAAACCCATCAAAAACTGAATTCCTAACTCTGGTCATAAGAAGGTAAATGATTCAGTGCCAACTCTTTACAATTGCTGTAAAATTAAAAATAAATAAAAGTGTATTTCTTACTAAAGCCAGATTGGTAATATCACCTTGAAATATGAAGTCCCACACTATGCTTTAAAAAAAGAAAAAAAAAGACTTTTGTTGTTGTTGTTCTGTAGAACTTTGCACCTATGTACTACTAGAAGAAGCTATATGACTTAAATATTGCAAAGCCATTTATATAAAAAACATGTAGAGGAAAAATAATATTCTCTGTTCTTGTTTTTTCTTGAGTGAAAGAGTAAAAAATGTAAAAAGTAAATTGATTATGCAAAGCATAATCATTCACCTATTGATCAATAATAGTTTAGTTACTACATAAGACATATAGATGCATATAAAATTTAAAAAGGAAAAAAGGAAAACTTGAATATATTGTAAGCTTCACTCACAACAATTGAATTGTTATAGGTAAAGACAGGATGGCATTCCTTCCTGGCTTCTATAGATTCAGGTGCACAAGACAAATCAAAAATGTCAATTAGCATATTAGCATAGCAGTACCTTAAAAAGTTAAGCCCATAAACTCAGCCTGCCGGGTTCCTGTATACAGCCAACAATTAAACCATCTCTGTGACCTTGGGCAAATTTCCTCACCTCTCTGACACTTCAGTTGCCTTACTTCTAAACTTGAATAATATGGAACTTACCGTTTAGAGCTATTGCAATGATTAAATAGGGACCTTTATAAGTGCTTAGCAAGTGCTTGGCACATGGTATAGTTGATCCTTCCACAACCAGAAGGTTAGGGGCACTGACCCTCCACCCCCACTCCATGCAGTCAAAAATCTACATATAATTTTTGATTCCCCAAAAAGTAACTGCAGTTATCACTTGGTATCCACAGGGGGTAGGGGGTAGTGAGAGGGGTAGTCTCATGGTATCCAAATCAACTGATGCTCAAGTCTCTTATATAAAAGGGCATAGAATGATTCTTATAGTCAGCCCCTACATCTGCAGATTACCAACCGTGGATCAATAATACTGTTTTCCATCTGTGGTTGGTTGAATCTACAGATGTGAAACCAACATACAGAGGGCTAACTGTATATTTATTGAAAAAAATCTGCATATTAGTGGACTCCTGCAGCTCAAATCCGTGTTATTCAAGTGTCAACTGCAATCAACTGCTTTCAGAAATTTTAGGTGTTATTCCTGCTAAAACCGTGCTTCACACACACACACACACACACACACACACACACACACACACACCTTTTACCATCCAAAGCATTTGACTCATTCAGATCATTTCTTCATTTAATCACTCGACAAATATTTACTGAGAAAGGCACTGAAGATGTATTTGTAAACAAAAGCAACAGATATTTTTTCTGTCCTGAAGATTATATACTGATGGATAGAAAACGTTAACAACTAATTGGCCAGTTACTCATATAATTACCATCATGATTAATGCCTTGAAGAGGAAGTACAGGATATTGTTAGAGTTATTACTGGCAGAAATGACTTGGTCTAGAGGATTGAAAATAGGGAGTTCTGGAGGAAGAGCACACTACCTGAAGGAAGTAATATTTCGGGTAAGACCTGAAGTGTGAGTATGAATTAACCAGAAGTTGGAGGGTAGGGTGGGAATATTAAATGTTCCAGGCAGAACGTAAGTTACATGTGGCAAAAAACAATCCTCAAATTTAAGTGACTTAACACAAGAAAGGTTTATTTCTCATTCACTTTACACACTAATACCAGTCAGAGGTGTAAGGGGGTGTTAGTGCAAGGGTTTCTGCTCCATGCAGTGACTCTTTGTTTTCTTGACATCCCACAGATCTCTATTAGATCCTCTACATGCAGCCATCAAGCAAATTTCATGTCTACAAATCATCCGAAGATCTTATTAACGCAGATTCTGACTCAAGTAGGTCTGACCTTCTACATTTGTATCAAGCTCTCTAGTGATGCTGATAACTTCTGGTATCTAGTCCCCACTCTGATTACCAAGGGCAGGGAGAATCTCTTAGAAGGTTTAAGGGGCCAGGCGTGGAGGGGCATGCATCATTTTGCTTGTATTTCATTGGCTAAAACTCAGAACATAGGCTATCTAGTTGCAGGAAGCCTGGAAAACCTACCCTAATGATGTACAGAGAAAGAGATACACCCATTGCCTACCAAAGTTTGCTAAAACAACAACAACAACAACAACAACAACAACAACAACAACAACCACCAATCTCTGCCACCAGTGGAAAGAAACCCAGTGTCTGGTAGAAGATCACCACTGTATAGAACCTGGAGTCAAGATAGCATGGCATGTTTGAGAACCTTAGGAAGTCCAGTGTGACTAGAACCTAGGAAGGGGGAGGTTAAGTGCCAGGTAAGCTTGGAGAGGTAGATAGGCAAAGGTCAGAGAATGTAAGACCTGCAGATGAAGACAGTTTATCCTGATGATGTTGCAGAGCTCTTGGATCCAGCCATTCCTGAAGCATCTATTTCTGGTCTTTTCAATTACAGTGAGCCAATAAATTCCCTTGGTCCCTTTAGGCTCTTTGAGTTGGGTTTTTATAACTGTAAGCATTATAATGTCTAGCGCATACACGTTCGATAAGCATCGGCTGTTATTTTTATCCCAGTAGACTTGAGTAATCAGGTAATTCTTCATGGTAAAGCATACATAAGATTTGGATAGATTCTGTGCGAGAGGAAAGGAGAAATTGCAGGTAAGTATAGCAGTTGGGAGGCTACTGAAGTAATTAAGGAGTGAAACCTAAACTAGAGGGGTGGCAGTAAGACTAGAAAGAAACGGGTTAAGAAATTAAGAGGTCATGATAATTGATGCTTCATTCATTCATTCAGTAAACTTCTGCTAAGCACCTATTATGTGCTCAGTAGCACTCTAAGCACTGGAAGGACAGAATTGAATGTGACAGACTCTTGCTTTCTTAGCTTTTAGGCATCTACTCCTCTGCTAACTTTGCTTTTATTGGTCCTCTTCCAAGTGGCCTTGTCCTTCAGGGAAGCCTCCTGAGTCCCTCCCCTCCTCAAGAGGGTGAATCTCAGTTACTTCACGTAATTATAATGCTTCACTCCTCTTTATTTTCTTTAGGCAGTCATGTCCATGAGAAGTGAAATCTGTCAGTAACTTCTGGAAAAGCCATACTGCAGAGATGTTCCCATTTCTGCTTCTATATGTTGTCACCTGTAGGCGACACCTAGAACTGTAGTAGCTATGAGAGGAATCAGCCCAAAAGGACAAGTCGACATGTCTGAAAGATGTAAAGAAACTGGGTTCTTGGTGGTATACTTGAACTCCTTCATTAACAAACCCTGGGAGCACCCCACTTCAGGGCGTTGTGCTATGTGGAATAATGCATATGATTATTTTCCCGTGAATGGCAGTGAAAAGAATTCTCACAACCTGGTTGATACAGTGGGTAGGACATGGTCTCTGCCTTTGTGGAGACAGATACATGAACATGTAACTATAATTCAGGAAATAAGTAGAAGTTTGGTAATCAGTGGTCATAGAGAGTGTCATGAAAGTGCCAGGCGAAGGGCATGAGTTCTGTGGGAGGTTGGGAGGCCAGAAAGGCTATTGAGCACATAGAATCAATCATTCAGTGGAGGTCTTAAAAGCACTTTACTAAGCAGAAAGTGCTGGGTCTTTCTTCAGTGTAAACAAAGACACTAATAGGCATGTGGGTGCATGGTATAGTTGAGAAACAAGAAGTGTGCATACGGAGTGGCTGAAGGCAGTGACAGAATACAGGGCCAGGAGGCCAAAGGTAAACTAGAGATAGATTATATGGGATTTGAGCTTCATCCTATGGGAAATAGAGACTATTTAAGGCTTGTAAGAAAGGAAGTTCAAGTTCAAAATTGCTCTGACAAAAAGCTATTGCAATAGTTTGGGTGAAAAGCATTAAGGGCTTGAACTACAAATGATGCTGAGGAGGGGAGTCAAGAGAACCAAAATCTGAAATCTCAGAAAGTAAGATGGATTCCTGGTAGAAGAGAATAGTGATACAGAAGAATCTACTCTAGCCAGTATAAGCAGAGAACTGATGTACTCAAGGTTATTTGCTTACAAACTCTCAGGAGGATAAGGCTGAGAAGTTTTAAAATTTGCTGGAAGTCCACACAAAAACAATCTAACTACAACAGGAATTCTGTGTACTGCCTGCTTCTTCTCCTGTTCTCCTCCTGGTCAGATTCTCCCAGAAGTGATTTGGCTGGTGGAGTCCCAATCACATGCCTGGATCACGGCCATGCTGGGGCACAGCTTTTCTGAGCAAGAGAAGCTGGGAGTTAAGTCACCCTGGCTACTTTTTTGAGGCTTTTCCCAAATACAGAAAGGGAATTCAAAATGTGTCCAAATTTGACGAAGGGTGATATTTTGGTGAGGATTGAATGTAGGGTGATATAGACTACAATTAGAGAGGCATAGCTCCTGGACATTTATACTGATGTGACATTGTAAGGGCCAAATTATAAAATGAATATTTTGTTGGTTTTAGTTCTTGAATTAGTTGAAGAAGCTTGTTTCTTGGTTTCATGTGGTAAAGTAATCAAGCAAATGCTATACCATACCTGTATGATTTCTTCATAGTCTAGTATAATAATACCCTTTTTTGGAGGAAAAAAATGACATAGGTGATAGAGGTTCTGTTCATCCCTCTGGCGACCAAATCAAAATTGTGACAGAAACAAGAAGCAGCAGCAAAGAAAAATCACCTGAGATATAGATGAACAAGCCATATAACTAGGGAGAAATCTAAGACAGTAGTATCCTGCAATGGGGCTGCCCGGTCTCAAGAAGCTGAGATGGAGGCTGCCACAGCGGCAGCAGCAGAAGCTTCTTAAAGGGGCCGCATCCGTGATTGGATTTTCGTGGTGACAGACCTGCTCGCTCTGAGCACCAGTGCCGATTTGGCTGCATGCAGGGAGCACCGGAAACTTACAGGGAGACATTGTTGGAGGAAGGGTCTAGGCGAGACTGTACAGAAGTGTTGGCGGTACCCACTGTTCCTTGTTGAGCCCTCCCACCTTCCAGTTTGCCATGACTCAAACCCACCACAGCTCTGAGGTCATCAGACTGGATAACAGAGGTCACTCTGCCCAAAGAATTCCCTGAAACCCTGCTTTCCCAACACGAGGCCCCACCCAAGCCACATCCAGGTGTGTCCTACCTTAGGTGCCCCTTGCTGAATAGCGCCTAGACTCACACTGGAGGCAGCTGCCCTCAGTTTCTGGCTTGGCCTCTTGAAGCAACTATAAGCACAGCATCTGTGGATTGCTTGCTGAATCTTAACAGGTGACCCCGGAGGGGCAGAAGCTTGGGCTAAATTGGGCCTGCAGCTGAACCCCTCTCAGGACTGTGCCACTGGACACCTACTACACAAATCCACATTAATAAAACCTGGAGACTTAGGAGCTTTGCCTAGTACACAGAAACAGACACAGAAAAGCAGCCAAAATGGGATGACAAAGAAGCAGAAACCATATGAGAGAATAACAGAGATCCGGATATAATGGAGTCAAGTAACCTAACAGATGCAGAGTTCAAAACACTGGTTATAAAGATGCTCAATGAACTTTTGGGAAGTGTAGATAAATTCAGTGAGAACTTTAACAAAGAGATAAACGTAAAAATGGAAATGGAAATTATAAAAGGGAACTAGAGAAATGAAGAACATGTTATCTGAGATGAGAAGTATATTAAATGGAATAAACAAAGAAACAAAGTGAATAAATAAAAGGATCAAATGCTCTATCTAGGGGACGGGAAAGCTAAGGACACTCAATCAGAATGGCAAGAGTTAAGATGTCAAGAATATAAAAATAATTAAGGAGCATATGGGACACTATAAGGGTCCAAATATCCATCTGATCGGCATAACTAAAGAAAATCAAGATGTTGAACAGCTGTTTGAAGAAATAATGATGGAAAACTTCCCTAACCTGGTGAAGGAAATGGACATAAAACCCCAGGAAGCTCAGAGAATTCTAACATCAGGGATCCAAAGAGGCCCACACCAAGACAGATCATAATTAAAATGCCAATGCCAAAGGTTAAATACAAAGAAAGAATATTAAAAGCAGCAAGAGAAAAACAGATAGTTACCTATAAGGGAACACCCATGATACTGGGAGCTAATTTCTCAAAAGAAACTATGCAGGCCAGAAGGGCTTGGCAAATAATATTCAACAGGATGAAGACCCAGGATCTAGAACCGAGAATACTTTATCTAGCAAAGCAATCATTTAGAGTTGAAGGACAGATAAAGAGCTTCCCAGACAAAAATAAGCTAAAGAAATTTATTACCACTAAGCCAGAATTACAGGTAATATTGGAGGGACTTCTTTAAGAAGAAAATACAGGTATCAAAAACAGGAATAAAGAATGGTAACAACTATGTTCCTATCAATAAGTACCTTAAATGGCAAATAATTAAGTGCTCCAACCAAAAGATAGGGTGGCTGAAAGCCCCCTACATATGCTGCCTACAAAAGACTCACTTCAGATTAAGAGACATAGACTAAAAGAAAGGGGATAGAAAAATAATATTGCTTTGATGGACCTAGAAGGTATTTAAGTCAGACAGAGAAAGATAAACACTATATGATTTCACTTATATGCAGAATCTAAGGAATATAAAGAACAAACTAATCAAAAGCAGACTCACAAATATAGTGGGCAATTTGGTGATGGACAGAGAGGAGGAGTTTTAGGGGGCTGGGGGAATGGGGTGAAGGGTTAAAGAAGTACAAATTAGTAGCTGATGGATGGTCACGGGGATGGGGAGCATGGCTTAGGGAATGCAGTTAGCATTAATACATTGGCTAGGTAGAGGGTCAGGGGAGGGAGGGAGCTGTTGGGATCATTTTATGAACTATATAGATGTTTAACCAATGTATGGTATACTTGAAACTAATTAAAATAAATAAATTAAAAAAAATAATAATGCCCTCCTTTCAGGATATCTATGCAAGTCCCAGCTTTATCCCAGTTCTAACCATGTACTTTATTTCTCTAAAAATGGGGATGCCTTAGTGCTTTGTGATTCAAAAGTGTGGTCTGAGTACCAGCAGCATCATCAACTTGCTGAATCTTAAGCCTCACCCCAGACCTATTGAATCAGGATCTGCATTTTAACAAGATTGCCCAGGGGATTCATATGCACATTTTATTCAATTTCACCTTGTGACCAACCAGCACAAATCAGAAGACCAGTCCCACCTTATCCCAGCCCCAGCCTTTAAGGAACTAAGCATCAAGATAGCCAGAACAGGACATGTGAATTATGCTTCTATTCTGGCTCCCTCCCATCTGCTGATATCACTTAGGAGAGCTCCAGACCAGTGAAATAACCAGGTCTGGAAGGTGGGATTCTCCTGATCTTGTTTGTCATTAGTCAACAAATATTTGTTGAGCAACTAATAGTTCATCTCATGGGATTTATAGTCCAGTGGTGTAGACAGAAAATTAACAAAAGATCTGATAGTGATAATATGCAAAAATTGAGATAAAATGAGATTGTGATTGGGTGGCTAGACTGGGTGACAATTAACCCTCTCTGCTGAAGTGACATTTATATGAAAGATAAAAGGCAGTTTAGGCACAGTTCAGAGGGATAGCATTCCAGGTAGAGAAAACAGCAAGATGTTTTGGGGTGGTATAAGGTCAGAGATGAAAGTAGGGCTAGGTCACCTTGAGCTTTGTAAGCCAAAATAAAAAAAAAATATTTGCTATTTTAATAATAGAAAGCCATCGAGGAATTTTTGGCAGAGGAATTGTTACCGTTTGGGGGGCGATTTAAACTCCAGTGTTGCCCCAGTGGCATGGCGGGGGCGAGGGGAGGTAACAACGCAGAAGTGCAATTAACATTTTTCCTCAGTTCTTCCCTGCCGATGCAGCAAAAAATTATAGGTCAGCGAGATTTAGGCAAAGTAAGATTTATTAAAAGTATATTTTAGAAAGAGCTGGGCCATGCTAAGGAAGGCGGTAGCCCTGTGTAATTTGGCAAGTGAAAAGATAAAAGAGTACAGAGTAAGGTCTAAGGAAGGAGCAGATTCTCAGCGAAGAGGTCTGTAACAGCACAGAAGTGAGAAGGGCCATATTATATTAGGGCTGTGATGGGTGGTTCCAAAGGCATTCCTAGGTGATTGGCACCTGGCTGCTATATAACTCTCTGCCTAGAGTGCATGTGCTTACCCAGAATTCAGTCTGTTATAATTAGATTCAAAAACTTCATGCATAAACATGGTATTATAATGATGGTATAATGAGGCTGAGGTTATGGGTTAGGGTAGTACCTTCTGCTCAAGCATCTGTGGCCAGATTAAACCATATATAGAATTATGGCCCTACAGTCCTTTGTCTCTGGGGACATAGGAGGGGTTCTCTAACTACTAAGGGGGTGTTCTTTGGGTGGTCTCAATGCTGGGCCCCTATTCCTTTGTTCCCCTGTCACTCAGATCTGACTACCTAACAGAATGACATGAGCTGATTTTTTTGGGTCATTCCGGATCTGTGTGGATAGAAGAACAAGAGTGGAAGCTGGGAGACTGGTTAGAAAAGCCAGGTCAGTACAAGCACAGGATGATGATGGCTTGGTCCATGGTGGAGATAAAGAGAATCCTCACTATCCTGAGAGAAGCTTAGGTTTTGATTTGGAGGCAGAGTCAATGGGACATTTTGTGTATTTATTTGTTCTTGTGGTAAATCTTTTCCAAAGGTGACTGCAACC
Source organism: Eidolon dupreanum (assembly GCA_028627145.1). Classification (NCBI taxonomy): domain Eukaryota; kingdom Metazoa; phylum Chordata; class Mammalia; order Chiroptera; family Pteropodidae; genus Eidolon; species Eidolon dupreanum. Next base: position 96,441,093 of record CM053503.1, on the reverse strand, counting down.
TTATCTTCAATCCTACATGCCTTTTTGCCACTTCTCTCATCAAGAGGTGGGGTTTATTTCCTCTGCTGTGGGCAGGCCCTATGACTTTTTTTTTTTTTTCTCAAACCAATAGAATGCAACAAAAATGACATTCTGGGACTCTAAGACCAGATTTTAAGAGGCCTTTACTTATTCAGCCATAAAGAAAGGACACTCTGCCATTTGCAATAACATGAATGAACCCTGAGGGCATTATGCTAAGTAGTCAATCAGAGAAGACAAATACTGTATTATCTCACTAATGTGGAATCTAAAAAAAAAAAAATCCCAAATTTACACAGAGAGTAGATTGTTGGTTGTCAGGGGCAGGGGTTGGGGAGAATGGGCGAAGAGGGTTAAAGAGTACAGACTTCCAGTTTTAAGATGAGTAAGTTCTGGGGATCTAATGTACGACATAGTGACTATAAGTATAAGGCTATGCTGTTGGAAAGAGAAGCCACATGGACAGAGCTGCCTTGGAGGATGAGATAACCTTGAGAAGGTGTCTGCAGAGAATTGAGGCATCGTAGCAGAGCGAGTCAGCCCCTGGACCCCAGATATATGAGGTCCCAGGCATGAGACTGAAGCCTTTTTGGAACTTCCAGCCCAGCCCCGGCTGAGGGCAGCTGATATCAGCTGAAGAGCCAATCCATCCTCGCTGAGCTCAGCCCAAGCTCCTGACCCACAGGATTGTTGCCTTAAACCACTAAATTTTGGGTGGATTGTTAAACAGCAAGACTGAGCTTTTTTTTTTCCTCAGGGGGAGGGGAATTATGTAGCTAATGATTTATCTATTTCAATGCTTCTCTCTCTCCCTACAAAGAACTAAGTTTTATCAGTTTTCTGATTTATCAGTTTTCTGATTTTATCTGTTTTATTGCTTTTCAGTTCCTACTACCTTTTCATTATACTCCTCTAATATTCTTATGCTGGTAAAACCGAACCAAAATGAATCCAAGTGCAGACAGTAAAGGGAAAAATAACTAATGTGCAATCTGCAGCCTGAGCATATGTGGGCTTGGGTGTAGATTAAAGCACAGCCACATCTACTTGTTTCTCAGGCTGGTGAAGGTCTGTGGGCTGAATGGGTGGTGAACCTTTAGTTCTTTTTTAGCATTGGTGCATAAAGACTTCTAGAATTCCAAGCAACATGGGGCCAGCTTTGAATCATACTATCATGTATAGAGCACTTTCATGCTAGTGCCATACTGGGCACCAGAAGATGGAATCTGTGCTCTCTGCCTTAGAAGACTAGACATGGCATATCTTACTCCCCGTTGCGCAGGCAGTAGACTGGGACTGGGGCATCTGGCCACCTTTACAAAGGCCCTGCAGCTAGCCTCTGCTAAAGTCTTGCATTGTTCCTGTTGTTGACCTGTGAAGAACCCAACTCTTCACCAGCTTCCTTAGGTTGCTGCAGTTGTGCTGACTTGACTCTCTCCATACCACTCTGGCATTGTGGCCTCTACTGAGATTTGTTTTGTACCCTATTCACAGGCCACAGGTTCCTCTCTGGTGGGGTCGGAAAAAGAAATTTTTAGCTCGAGGTGGTGGTGGTGCTCAGATCATTACTTTAAGATCAGATAAGCTAGTTATTTTTAATTTCTGCTGGCATCATGGCAAACACACTTTGTGCTCTAGATTCACAAACATACCCATGTTTTTCATGGACTAAGGGTTTAAAACCCTAAGCTATATTCTCTGCTTTATAATATATAGAATAGCAGAAGTGGTCAGAAAGTTATTAAGGGACCTCTGTCATTCCCAAAGAAGGGGCTGCTTGAGCTGCTAATACTGGCACAGGTAAGAAAAGCCCATTTTATTTGTAAAAGGACCATCTGCCCCTAAATGTGGTCAGTGTTCTGGGAATAACCACAGCTAGGGCTGTAGGACATTTGAAGCTGTCCTTAAGATTTAAAGTCTGGGTCAAATCACATCTTAAATGCCTCCTGTGTATGCTTTCTCTTTTCCATAGGTGAAATCACATTCTAGAACAAAAAAACCAAGAAGGTAGTCTAGGGAATGCATGCACATTTTTGTAATATTGTTTTTTCTTTCTTGGAAATTTCATAACTATTTCCATGCGATTGTTAGTGAATAGGGGGATAGTGGTGGTGGTGGCTAAGAGCTGACTTAGCAATTGCCTTGCTCTGATTTCCTACCCATTTCCTCTGGGCCATCTTCAGGTCCTACAGGGTAAATCAGGGGTCTAAAGCAAAAATTTAGGTTTTAATGTACAGCATGGTAACTATAGTTAATATATTGTATTGTATATTTGAAAATTGCTAAAAGGCCCTTAAAAGCAAGAAAAAGAATTTTGTAACTGTTTAAGGTGAAAAACATAAACTAGACTTACTGTGATCATTTTGGAATATACACAAATATTGAATCAGTATGTCCTACACCTGAGGAAAATAAAATGTATGTCAATTATGCCTCAATTAAAAAAAAACTATGACTCAATTAAAAAAAAACACTTAGGTTTATTAGGATTCCTCCTGCAGGAGTTAAAGAAAATATTCAGAGAATTGAAATAAACCATAGGGTTGTGGGGGGTTTTTTGGACTCCACCCCTGTGTATAATTGAATAACAATTCTTGTTGCAATCATGGCCCTAATTACGTTATGTTCCCCATCTTTGAGTCTCTATGGTCAAAAATAATAAAAACTGAACAGGCCTTGGGAATGATTTTCAGTCCTCACTCTTACCTTTTCCTCTGTGTATGGCTCCTTAATCTGACATGATTCAAAGGCAGGTTCAATTTCTGCTCCCAGGAGAATAATATTCATAATTGGGAGGCACCAGCTTCTGGGGAGGCCTAGGATTCCCAGGGAACAAGTAGGACTTTGCAAATACCCTGGAGTGAGTGAGCATCTGTGCCAGAGTCTGATAGTACCCATCGCTCTTGAGCAATAAAGTAAACCTCTGCGCTGGGCTGGAAGCAAACCAGGCTCCAGGCAAGTTGCAGATGGCAGACCCCTCTCCCCCACCCCCCAAACACATACCTTTTGGGTCTCCCAACACTTTGCTCAGCTAACAAATGGAAAGCTTTCTATAAAACATTTGAGCTAAACTGGACTTGGGTGGTCAATGTATTGGCTAAAAATACAAATTCTTTACCTAACCAATGTTCTGTTTTCAGTTACATACTATGTTCATACTCAAAATTGTCTATAATTGATTGGTATTAACTTTGAAAGAACAAAATGACACAAACCACACTGACAAGATTCACTTAGAGAAAGCGCTGCTTTGTAAAACATTTGTACAATGAGGGATTTACTGTCTTTCATCTTGTTTAAGTCTGAAATTGAAATCTTCAAGACAGGTTTAAGTCTTTGATACTGACACTCATTTAAAAAGGTGATTTTAATTTACAAAAGACAAAGTGGGTCTATATTTGTAAACATTTATTCTCTTGAACTGAAAAAGGCTTGCATCAGCACACATTGTACAGCCTTGCAAATTACACAGAAATTGAAAAAAAGGTTCCTTGTTCATAAGTGCAATGAATCTTTGATGTCCAGTGATCCGCTGCAAACAATGAAAACAAATTTTAAACCACTTAAGAAGTTTCCAGCACTCATCAAATGTATTTCCTTAGGTGACAAAAAATCTACAAGGAGGGGAGGGGAATGCAAATAAGTGGCATTTAGTTATTGGAGGGACACTTAAAAAAATGTGGAAGTATTTTCCTGCTTAGAATGATTTCTATTCCCCTTTGAGTCTAAGTGGTTTAAGAGGTATTAAGAACATAATTTACTTTACACTTAATGTCCATACTACCTAAATGAATAAGCAAAGGACCCTATGAGGGAATTCTGTATTTTCTGGAAATTGTTTCTGTGTTTAGAGATACAGGGGAAGAGTAATCTATTTGTGGGCTCTCCTTAGTCACTACCTTCAGCCCCTCAAAAAGACAGCACATGGTTTTGACTTGGTCATTCCACTCCTGCATTCTTTTTCCCCCCAATTCTATGTTGGGTTACACTGTGCTGGCTGCAAAAAAGGAATACAGGTTGCAACTGGTTGTAATCATTTTGAAGAATAATTTGCTGTACAATAGAGCTTTGGATCTGATACAAGAATTCAGAAATATAAAACAAAATAACTATAAAAGTTAGGAGGCATTTGAACAGCATTTCCTCAGAAAAAGCTGCTAACTCTGTATCATTCTGATGTAAATTCCTACAGTCATTTGGGGTAAAGTGTGTATTTTTCCCCCACTTTGCTGAACACTGGCCTGTCTTCAAAAGCAGTAACGCCATGACCACACATTCTAGGAGTCTCTATCATGTTAACAGAAGCTCCAAATACCAAGCCAATTAAAGATGGGAGAGGACAGGGGGAATCATAAAGGCCAAGGGTCCCAAGTGGCTCTGTTACTGAGAACTTGCCCTTTCCAAAATGTGAAAGTCATAGTGCTTCTTGCTTGTTCTCAGTTTAAACTTGTTAACTGAGTTAATTTGTTTCTTCAATGCATTCTGCGCAGCTGAAATGGAAGGGAATGTGGCTAAGACGGTGTATGTGGAGGCCAAGTCACTGGGTTTAGAGCGTTCAGAATTGACAGTGTTGTCCCCACTACCACAGCAGAGGGGGTGACGACGCAACTGGGGCTGGGACTGGGGGTCCCGCAGCCACCGGATCTTGGCGCCAATTTTAAAGAGTTCCCCAAAAAGCTTCTCGGCTTCCATGCGAGTTATTCCATCTGGTAGTTCAGTAATTTCCAAGACCTTCCCAACAACTAGAATGGAAAAGGTATAGAATTAATAATCCCTGTTACCAAAGAGGTGGGCAAAAAGTCCTGGAGACCCAAATGACATAGAAAATGACAAGGTATTCTAAAACCACTCAGATACACAAAACTGTAATTGTTATGGCTGTCTTTTAAATTATTCCACTTACCCCTAAGGCAAGGGATATGTAGCTAATGATGCAAAACTACCCTTCTGTAGTCTTCACTGATAGTCGCACACAGGAAATGCGGCACTCTAGCTTCTCTAAATGAGGCACATGACCCTGGGCAGTTTCCTGAACTTCACATTACCATTGTAAAATAAAGATAATAGCACTTGCATACAGAGGCAAAGAGTTTCATTCTACCTGTTTCTCACACACTTCTTTTCCCTTTGGTCCCTTTTCCCCTCATAAACCTACCTGTACCTTACTATATACTCAAACCTGAAATGAGACAGGATTAAAAGAACATATTCAAGAACCCTATATTATAGACAGCATAATTTTCTATGACTTTTTGCAGGATTCCAGTAAGAGGGAAACTCATTTTTGTGCCGTGGTATAGTCTTAAAGACCACTGAACCTGTTGACAGTTTGTAGGACCACACCTGCTTTTGCCTCTCATGGACATACCTGCTTCTCCCGCACCAAGGTCAGTGGATGCGGCTTTTTTAGCTTGTCTCCTTCCTCGGTTTCCATGTCTGTTGCCAGACTGACCCTGAAAACCCACAAACAGATAAGAAGTAGGGTCAACAATACTGAAAAATGTGTTGGTAACGTTTAAACCCTTAACACCTAACCATATTCAGTTCGGGTTTTGTATTTCAGCAGGAAAAATTCAATTCCAGGCCTTGGAATTCTGCCTCCATGGCAATAGCACTGTTGTCCCTCACTGTGACCAGCCACCTGCTAATTACCTTTTATAAGCAAGAGCGCCCAACACCCCGACATCCACCTGGCTTTGGACAGCACTGCTGAATCACTGCTCAGCCAGGCAGCACACCACCTTCTCCCTTCCTCTGCTCTTGGAGGGGCCAGTGATGGCACTGATAAATAAGCCTGACTGAGGCACACTTATACAGTGTCCAGGGCCCCCCACACTCAGCAACAGAAGTTTGATGTTCTGCCAACAATGCTTGAGAAGTCAGGAGGCTGGTCGTCACACCTGTTGGGCTGGAATGTGTCCATGCAGAACAGCAGGAGGGTTGTACTGCAGTGGTTGGCCAAGTAATGGATATCTGGCATCTCCTGAAAGTCGACAGAAACATTTTTACATTTTTCTCTACTTAGTTATAAAGTACTTCCTGGAGTTTTCTAAACTATCTCACTTAAGATAAGTAGGGGAAACATATTTGGTAAAATAAAAAAGTATAAGTACTGACATATTTTTTAAAAGAATGAAAAGTTCCATATAACTTTGAAAGAGCTGGGATAAACTTTTCAGAGGACTAAGGACTAATGACAGTGGTTATAGAGGAGGGTATGTGGTAGTAACTGGGTAGATGTCTGGGACAGGATGAACAGAAACTTCTCTATGTACCTTAACATTCCATTGAAATCCACCAAAATAACTATGATACACATTCCACCCACTTGAGATGCTAAAAACCATATTTTCTCTGATGATTAAAAAAACTTACATATCAGAGAAAGGAAAAGACCCTGGAAAACCATTAAGCTCTCTATCTCCCCAAATTCACTATTAATTACTATGAATATGTGCATATATATATTTACAAATACGCACAGGAACACTTTTACAGTCTTAACCAATGGGTATATATTTACATTCTAAGTCACAGGTCTGCTCTTAAGCTCTCTTTAAGTGAAAGTTTGCATATATAATTTCAACTTGCTTAGAATGAGTGGCAAGTATCCCCTTCCTAAATCAATAAATGTGGGGTAGTCAGAATGGAGATCCTCCAATTTTCTTTCACTCAGGAGTGCCTAAAATTATCACATGAAAAGGGCTTAATAAGTGCTAACTGAAAATACCTTGTCCTGGAGAAGAACATTTTCATTTGTTACAATCTCATTTTAACTGTAAGCCCCCAAATTTAGCACAGTCTCTGTTTGGAGGAGTGTTATGGGTAGGTGCGACGAAAGCATCTTCAGGCAATCATATATCTATCTCCTTTTTCTCAAGAGTGCCGTAACAGAGAGGAGTGAGGCGTGCACTTCCTACCACTGTACGGGGCTCTTTTCTGATGAATGCTGTGAAGATGTCTGGGCAGCTCCCTGGCAGATACACTCATGACATACTTGCCACTTCCCATGCATTGCCTGAAGGGCAGATATGACACGTGGCTTAGCACTGTGATCAGAGATGCAATGTGAATGTGAAGATGTATAAAAAACAGTGCAAAGAAGTCAGAATTAAATTTAGGTCTATGGAGCAGTACTCTTTACCAGTATGGAGATGACACTGTAGTTAGTGGTAACCAAAGACTCCTCTTTATAGGCCATGCTGTGTACTCCTCTTGGGGCATTCATACTAGACCAGGTATCTCGATATTACTATATTGCCATACAGTTTCAATCTATATCCGGTTTCAATTTATTTTTTATAACACACCTTATCCTTCTAGATTATTAAAGCAACTGGCTTTATAGAAAATTGGAAAATAAAGAATTACGAAGGAGAAAATAAAAATCACCCTAGTAATTTCAATACTTCTAGCATCTGGGTGCGTATCTTTTTGGTCTTTGTTCCATACATGTGTGCTTACACATGTGTGTATATGTGTGTATTTAATAATTCTTAAAAAACTGAGATATAATTAACATAAAACAAAATGTACATCTTTAGTATTGGATTTGATAAATTCTAACAATTGTATCAGTTCATGTACCCATGACCTGAAAAAAGATAATAAACATTTCCATTTCCTGAAAAGTTCCAAGTTCATTCCTAGTCAACTCCATATCCCATCCATACCATTATCTGATTTCTAATATCAAAGTTGTTTGCCTATAGTTGGATTTCATATAATTAGAATCATATAGTATGTCTCCTTTTTGTGTCTTTTTTTTTTTTTTTTTTGCTTAACATAGCTCTGAGATTCATCCATGTTATTACATGTCAAGTAGTTTGCTTTTGTTCGTTTTCGTTGTTAAGTAGTATTCTGTTGCAAGGATACACTGCGGTTTGTTTATCCAGTACTTGTTGGTGGACATTTGGGTCATATCCAGTTTGGGGTATTATAATGTTTTTGTTTTCTTTTCTTGTTTTCTTTTCTCTTAGGTAAATACCTAGGAGTGGAACTGCTACATTGTAAGGTGATTAACTTTGTAAGAAATTGTTGAATTTTTTCTCGAGGTGGTTTTATCATTTTATACTTGCACACCAATGTGTGAGAATTTTAGGAGTTCTGTGTTGTCACCAACATTCTCTGTTGTTAGCCATTTTGATTACAGCCATTCTAGTGGGGGCATAGTGATGCTCAGTATACTTTCAAGGGCTTATTGGATACCTTCTTTTTCGAAATGTCCATGTAACTTACATACATAACTATAGTGGTTTTTTAAAATCACCTACCATACTGTGAATATTTCTTCTATTAATGATTCTTTAAAATACGCTTTTTAGATAACTGCATAGCATTCCTTAAGTGGATATACCATAATCTAACTAATCCTGACTAATGGACATTTAGGTTGTTTTCATTCATTCATTCATTCATTCATGCATTCATTTTTTTTTGTTATAGAATAAACTCTTCTGTGCATAAATCATTGTGTGCATTGACTATATGCATTTATCCTTACAATAAATTCTAGGAAACAAAATTAATAATTTTCATATTATTTTATAATCATCCACTTGCGTGTCTGTTCCTTCAACTAGACTGAGGGTTGGTAAGGATGAGGGCTTCACCTTATTCATTTTTGTACATCAAGGGCACAATAAGTCCTCAATAAATGTTTGTTGAATAAATTTTTGAATAAAATCTTGATATATATTACTCTAATATAAAAGTTAGAAAGATAGAACAAATAAGACATTGCATGTTACTACTATAGAGGAATGGAGTCTAAGTAAGAATGATAAGTAAAAGCCATTTTAACTGTCATGTAAGTAATTACTGAATGTAAGTAACTATTAAATTGTTAATTAGAAGTGAAACATTATCTCTCTGCATATACCATTTTTTTCTTATGGTATATTTGAGAATGAGTATATGATAACAAACAAATATACCTGGGTGGAGGTGAAAATATAGTCCTATAGAAAACTGAAAGGTAGCAGTACTAAGGTAAATCACAAAGTTACAGGGTCTTAAAATTCTATGACTAGTTTCGTGCATACTTACCTTGGCCGGGAATAAAAGGTCTAGAAAACTGAGGTATGATGGAAAGTGGTGGTCCAGAAGGACGGACAGTTTTCAGGGTGGATAGCTGAGCTGGTGCTGGTGACTGAGCTGGTGAAGTAATGGGGCTGCTGAGTTGAGGGCTGTGCTGCAATTATAGGAAGAAAATGAGTCAGCATTTTAGTGAGGCTTTTTGCCAATTTCCTTTTGAACAAAAATTTTTATTATTTCTGATTACAAATATGTACTTGTTATACTATTATAATATACACTTGTTATTAAAAAATTAAAATAGAAATTTATAATGTCCTGCTCCCAAAAGTAAACACAACAGATTATTTCTATGCATATACATCTATATGTCTTTGTTTTATAAAAATGGAAATAGACCATACATCCTATTTTTGAATCTTGCTTTTGTATCTTGACAATATTATAAATACTGCAAATAATTCTTGGACTTCATAATTGTTAATATTTTATTATACTAACTTTATCTCTCTCTGTACAAATTATTATTTTTTATGACCTATTAGAGTTGTTCACAATACCTCTCTATCCTAAAATAATTAATGTCTATTTTTTAAAAAAAGAAAATTTTCTTACATACTTAACTACAGCAGAATTGTCAAAATTAGGCAATTAACGATACAGTAATACTATTGAGTTTACGTAAATTTTGCCAGTTGTCCCACAAATGTATTTTATAGCAAAAAAAAAAAATTTTTTTTCCCCACTCCTAGTCCAAAATGCAATCTAGAATCAAGTGTTGCATTTAGTTCTCATGTCTCTTTTATCTTCTTTAATCTGGAACAGAGCTTCAGTCTTTCTTCTCTTTCATGGCTTTGACATTTTGAAGATCAGTTCCTGAAGGTCATTTTGAAGATAAGTTATTTTGTGGCATATTCCTCAATTTGGGTTTGCCTGCTTTTTTCTCATCAAAAAGTTCATGATATACATTTGATGAGGGAATACCAGATAAATGATGTGTCCTTCTCAGTGCATCATATGAGAGGGCACATGCTGTCCATTTGTCATCACAGTATCAGTGATTTTTATTTTACTGCTTGATTAAGGTGGTGTCTGCCAGATTTGTCCATTGCCAAGTTACTATTTTTTCCTTTCTAGTTTTAAGTGTCTTGTGGGGAGATCATATTATCTGCGAACAGAGATAATTTTACTTCTTTCTAATTTGAATGTCTTTTCTTTCTTTTTCTTGTCTAATTGCTCTGGGTGGAACTCCCAGTACAATGTTGCCTGGAGAAGGTACTTTGTATGATATCAATCTTTTAAAATTTATTGAGACAGTATATGGCCTAACATATGGTCTATCCTAAAAAATGTTCCAATGTGCCCCTGAGAAGAATATGTATGCTGTTGTTGTCTGGTAGAGTGTTCTGTATATGTTTGTTAGATCTAGTCAATTTACTGTGTTTAAATTCTCCATTTCCTTACTTCTGTTAGGTTGTTCTACTCATTATTGAGAGCGGGGTACTAAAGTCTCCAACTATTATTTTAGAACTACTTCTCCCTTCAATTGTGTATTTTTGCTTCATATATTTTGATGGCCTGTCATTAGGGGTGTGTTCATAATTGTCCTATCTTGTTGCTATGTTGAAACTTTTACTAATATATAATGTTCTTTGTATCTTGATAACTCTTTTGATCTAAAGTCTATTTTGTCTGATACCAGCAAAACTATCCTTGCTCTCTTTTGGTTATTATTTCCATGAAATATCTTTTTGCCTCCTTTTACTTTCAATCAATTCATGTCTTTGGATCTACAGTGAGTCTCTTGCAGACAGCATATAGTTAAAGCTTGTGTTTTCCCTACCCCTTTTGGTTTTTAGTGTCATTATATTACATTTTTATACATTGTGTGTCCCAAAACATAGACTAATAATTCTTTTAAGTGCATTAGTTTAAATTATATATTAAAAAATGTGGAGTTACAAACCAAAGTTACAATAATACTACCTTTCAGATAACTGTTTTTTAAAAAGTATATTAGTCTCTTAAATCTTGTAGAAAGCAAAAAGTGGAGTTATAAACCATTGGTGTAATACCATTAGCTTTTATAATTGCTTATGTGTTTGACTTAAATGAGTGCTTTATTTCTTCACATGGCTTTGTTACTGTCTAGTAACCTTGCATTTCACTCTCCAGGACTCCTTTGAGAATTTCTTGCAGGTGAGGGCTCAGCTTTTGTTTATCTGGGAATTCTTAATTTTCCTCTCCTTTTTGAAGGACAGTTTTGTCTGACGTAGGATCTTGGTTAACAGCCTTTTTTCCCTTTCAGCACTTTGAATATATTGGCCTGTTGCCTCTGGTCTCCAAAGTTTCTGATGAGAAATCTGCTGATAATCTTTTTGAGGATCCCTTGTATGTGATAAGTCATTCTTTCTTGCTATTTTAAACATTCTTTGTTTTTCGTAAGATTATAATGTGTCTCAGTGTGGGTCTCGTTGAGTTCACTTTAGAGTCAGTCAAGCTGCTTGACATACTTTATAGTCATGTCTTTTATTAAATTTGGGAAGTTTTCAGTTATAAGTACTTCAAATATTCTCTCTGCCCCCTTTTCTCTCTCTTCTCCTTCTGGGACACCCACAGTGTACATGCTGGTTCAACAGATGTCCCATAGGTCCCTTAGGCTGTTTACTTTTCTCCATTCTTTTTTTCTGTACCTTCTTCAGCCTCTTTATTTTCTACTGTTCAATTTTTAAGTACTGATTCTTCCTTGTGCCTGCTCAAATCTGCCACTGAATTCCTCTAGTGAATTTTTTCCATTTCAATTATTGTATTTTTGACTCTGGAATTATTTTTGGTTTCTTTTTTAGGTTTTCTATCTCTTTATGGATAATTCCATTTTGTTCATACATTGTTTTCTTTCCTCACATCTTCCTTTAGTTCTTTGACCATCCTTAAGACAGTTGTTTTTAAGTCTTTTTCTAGGATATCTGACATCAGGTCTTTTTTAAAGGACAGTTTCTGCTGATTTATTTTTTTCCTTTAAATGAGCCATAATTTCCTGTTTCTTTGTATACCTTGTGATTTCTTACTGAAATCTGGATATTTGAATCTAATAATCTGGTAACTGTGGAAACCAGATTCTCCCCTCTTCCCAAAGTTTGCTTTTCTTTTTCTTTTTTCTTTTCTTTTCTTTTCTTTTCTTTCCTTTCCTCCTTTCCTCCCTCCCTCCCTTCCTTCTTCATTGCTTTCACTTACTGATTGTTGCAAGCTGTTTCTGTGCCAAGGGTTGGCCTGAGGTGTAACCTTAAGGTCTTCTCTGGGGGTTCATTGAGCCTGTGCCTTTCCTTGGGCTTATGTAGTCACTTTCTAATTATTCCAATATATTCAGTTACTTTTGAATATCCTAGTCCTGAATGTCTTGCTCCCACAAGTGGTTAAAAGAGAAAAATGAAAGGAGGAAAAAGAGCCTTTTAAATCCCCCAAAAGATGGAGAGGGAGAGGTTTGCAACAATATAGGGAGGTGCAACAACAATAGCTACTGCCTCTTTGTCTGCATCTCTGTGATCAGAAGCAGAAATCCAGGATCAGAACATAAATCCTCTGTGTTTGGAGGACAGGGTCTTTTATGCTCACCCTGGCTCCTGTAAGCTGCTCTAGGAACATGTACACAGCCTATCATGGGACTAGGGGTAGGAGATGGGTTGTTGCTATTGTGCTAAGAGTTGAAATAGACTGAAATTACTGCAATTTATTGCCTAAGCTTTTCCATGGCAGATGCAAGCCTGCGATAGATTCTAGAGTTCCAAAATTGTTACATCAGGTAGATTCTAACCGTGCAATTATTTCTAGGTAGGAAGACAGATTCTTTGTGTTCCATACTCTACCATCTTTGTAGAATCCCTCTCCTCTAGTGATGATTTTTGGCTGGCGGTGATTTTCTAATTCCATCAATCCTTGCTTTTAGTGGAGAATGGTATTTAGAAACTACCAGCTGTTGGTAGATGTATTCCATTCTTCTTAGTATATAGCATTTTCCTAAATGGTATAGTAATTTACTTAATTAGCTACCTACTGCTGATTACCAGTTCCAGCTTTTAATGTTACAACAAGGTAGAAAGAAATATCCTTGTATACATATTTTTGTATAATTGCTCCACATATTTTACTGGTTCAAGTTCTAGAAGTGAATTTGTGGCTAAAAGGCTATGGATCATCTAGAGTTTGAAAAATGTCACTAAACTGCACTCCAAAAAGTGTTGTATCAATTTACAATCCCACCAAGAGTGAATACGAGAGTTTGTAACTAGATATCTCTGCCAACACTAAAAATTATTATTTTCCTAAATTTTCCCAGTTATATAGATAAAACATAATTTTAAAATATTTTTAATGCCCATTGGCCATTTGTTGTTTGTGAGCTAGCTTTTAAGTGATATTTGACTTTTTTATTCTGCAATAATTTTGTCATATGGATTGGAAATATTCTTTATCTTTTAAAAAATATTTCAAAAACCTTTTTATGCTGTAAACTTTCAAGTATATTAAAGTGTAGATAGACACAATGAACTTCCACATAACATCCTCCAATTTTGTTTGTGATTTCCTCTGCTTTCCCCCAACTAAAGCATTTAAAGCAAATCTCTAATATCATGGCATTTTACTTGAAAATGTTTCTGTATATAAATATTTCTAACATAGAAAAATGATTGTTTTAAAAATAAACCATTATCATACTAAAAAATTAATATATATAAATATCTTCTTTTTGCTCAGAAATGTCTTTTGATTTAGTATCGAAGAAAGATCCATATGTTGCATCTGATTATTACTTTTGAGTCTTTTTTAATCTACAATAGACTCAGCCTTCATTTCAAAATGCCACTTATCTGTTAAAGAAATGGGGTCAATTCCAGTAAAATATGGACATGGTTATCATACAAGTTTTTTTTTTTTCCTTCTTGGATTTTCTGTAAATTAATAGCTAGACTTAGAAACTTGATTAGATTTGGGTTCAATATTTTGTTGACAAATACATCATAGGATACTATGTATTTCCTTTACACCACATCAGGAAACAAATAACATTTGGCTGACCCACACTTAGTGATGCTGCAATTGATCAGTTGCTTCAAGTATCATCTGCCTGATCCCTCCATTTTAAAGTTCCCCATAAGCCTTTTCCTAATGTTTTTAGCATGTGTTGATTTTTCCTTGATCCATTTTTTCAGTAGGATTCTAAGAGAGTGATTTTAAATTCTACCATTGCTTTTACATTTATTAATTGTATTTCTTCTATAATAAAGAGTGTTTCCTCATCAACTTTCTGGTTACACTAAAATATAGTTTGTATGGAAAAGGTAAGATAACTGCGTAATTCTTTTTCTTTATTAAATTTTATTTTATTTTATTTTTTTTAAACATAATATATTTTATTTAACCCAAGATAACCAAAATATTTTTATTTTAACACACAATGAGAATTATTGTTTCTTTATTAAATTTTAGATTTAATTGATCTGCTGATTCATATCCTAAAATTTTTTAAATATGCAAAAGTTTGGAAATAATATTTAAGTCCTGATATAAACTTTGAATAAAAAGAACATTCAAACTTCTTCACTAATCTGTTTGAGATTTCAAATTCAGTGTGAAGCCTTTTAGGTCAACCTTCAGTGACTAAAATATTTAAAGTTTTAAAATTAAGCACCTTACCTGAACAATATTGTCTACATTGCTAAATTCCACACACTTCTGTCCTCTCTGGTGATCACAGTAATATTTGTTTTGCTTCCACTGAGGGGGTGAGTGGGCACGAGACTGTGGATTGTTTGGTACATTGAGCTGCATCATCACCATTCCTCCACCAGGTGGTAGAGGTGGAACAGCTGAAAATCAGAATTAGGATACTGCAATCAGTATACTTTATCAAATAGTTGGTATCTTTAAACATCAAAATAATAGATATGATTTTACATTTCTGAACAAAATTTTACTATTATATATGTAAGGCAGATTTAAACCCTAGTGCTTCTTGCAATAAGTGTTATGTGTTTAAAAAAGCATTAAAACTGACTCTGTAGACCTAAATATCTCACTTATCCTAAAAATTATAGGTCTATAGCTATTGAGGAAAGTCCAATTACCTACTATAGGAGCTCGTAGAGAGTAGCACAATTGAGACATGATCTATAAAAGTGCTTAATTTTTAAAATGAATTTTAAAATAGGCATTTTTTTCTAAATATACAAAGAAAGACAAAAATTAATATTCTACAGAAATTTTGAGATACAGTAAAAAAGTCATCTTTTAATTTCATGCTGCGGAAATGTATGGGACATGGGAATTAACAAAGCACAATTTCAGTACCCTGAAATGTCCTATGTATGACTCTGGGAAAATTATTTAACTTCTTTTATTGTGTTTTCTCATCTGAAAAGGGAGGCTAGGAAGATGTCCTTGGCAGACTTGAAAGAACTGTGATGATCACATGTATGTAAAATCACTTTGTTAACTGTACAGTAGGGACACGCAGACTACTGTATCTGTCTTCTTATCTGATTTTTTCTCTTGTGTATCAGTACTGCAGAACTACCAGTATTAGGCATGTATTTTGCTTGCCACTCTCCCCACTTTAGTGTAAGGTAAGGTAAGGAGGGATCCTGTGCCCTGCCTATAGGATATAGTTTGCACTGCAGCAACTGTAGTAGTTTCCAGTTCCCTAGAAACAGAATGAGCCTGACCTGGCTAGGCAAAGCACTGCTGACTGCTTAGGAACATTTAAATTCTCCTCAGCTGCAGCAGCCCATGCAGGATGCAGCCACTATTAGTCATTTATTTGACAATCATTTACTGTTTCTGTTTCTCATAGACTATATGTATCAACAAACTATTACAATAAAAAATGGTGTCATGATAAAAGGATTAAGACACTAAGGAAGCAGAGATAAAGCAACAAACTCAAGAACTGGGGAAGCCTTTGTAGAAAAGGTAATTTTGAGTCAAAATTTAAGGATGAGCAGGATTTTGGCAAACAGCAGATGGTGGACAGGCATTTCAGGCAGAGGAGGAACAGGTACAAAATATCTTTGGCATAAATAAGCACAGAAACGAAGTTCTGTGTGACTTTAGCAGATTATAAATAGGTGGCTTATTTGCTAGCGAGTTTATAGAGAATCTACATACATTTTTTTCATTCAGAGAAATGACATGAAGATACTTCTGTTTCAGGACAATAATTCTTGAACTGTCTGTATATGTGTTTGTGTGTTGGGGAGGAGAAAAGTTGGGTGAAGGGGAAACATGAAATAAGCAAAAACATTTAAGAGATTACTGAAAATAAGACATGAAAAAAATTGACCAAAAGTAGCAGCAGTAGGGAAGGAAAGGAAGTAGCAGATTTGAGGAAATGGTGACGGCATGAATGTGAAAGGGAAGAACAAAGACAGTTAATTATGACTTTGAACTTTTAGTCCCTAGATAGGTGAGTTAAGGGATGCATGAAGAGGGAGAAATATTAAATCTAAAATGCATTTGACATATTTGGTTAGGGATGTCTAGCAGGCAGCTAGCCATTGTCTTGTCTCAGCAGAAATAATATTTGGGAGGTGCTGGCAAAAAGCAGGCGAAATTTAGGAGGTGGATGGATTACCTACAAAGAGCTTGAAGAGCAATGACACAGAACCTAGGAAAGGATCCCAGAGAACATCAGTATTTGTAAGGCAAGGAAGGAGGAAGAGCCTAAGGAGGAGAAACAGGATAGAAGTGTTGTGTGTGGTGCAGCAGCAGAAAAGGAAGAAGTGGACTGGCTGAACCTGTTAACTTTGATTTTCCTGGCACCCTAAATATCCTGGGGATATCTCAGCATTACAACAAGTTGAAAACCGTTTTCTAGAAATGGCTACAGAACTTAGTTATTTCTCAAGTGGACAAACCATTACTTTTTTTGTTCAAGTATATATTCATACCTGCACACTGGTGGCTGTGAAGCTGCTGGGAACTGCATGGTGAAGTAGTTCGAGGAAACTGTACTTGTTCTGATCCTGGATGTTGCAAGTAACCTACTGATGAGCTATGGGGGGAAAGAATCAAACACACACAAAAACATAGCACAATGAGATGGAGATGACTGTAAAAATACTTTGAACGAACAGTCCTACAAATTTATTTAAATGAAATTATTTTTCAAATTGATTAGCAGTGAAAGTCAAATGTAACTCTCTTCTCTGTGAGTGACAAATAATTACCTTTTGGATAAAAATCACTATGTTTATGGAAATAATACCAATTTTTTAAACTAAGGAAAAAACTAATTCCATTAATCTCACTCTTTTCCAACTTATTCTAAATGTGCCTTTGTATTACTCAAATAATTATTTAAAAAAGAAAAATAATTCACTAAATTTTACAAAATAAAAAGGTAATTTATTTGGATTTCACAGTTATATTTTATAAAAGAGAATATGCAGTTTGACAACATGACTCAAAAAAATATTGCTTAAAAAATGTACTATCAGAGAATACAGGAAACAATAGAATATGATTCTGACATATTCTAACATAAATATCGACAAAAATAAAAAAGGCCTGTAATGTAAAACCATTAAGTCGTTGAGATTCTAATATACAATTGGTCATAATATGTCTTTAAAGTTTTCTTATTTTAGCAAATTCTTTCAGGAAAATAGTTTCAAATGAGAGCATGATACTATTAATTCTTTCTGGGACTTCTCAAGTAATCAGAAATCTTATTTTATATATAAAATCCTATTAGTTTCCAGTTTTTTCTCATCATTTAAATAAACTTTCTTTACATGGTATTATTTCTTAAGCTAGCTTTAACAACTTTTTACACTCACGTCTCATGTAATTGCACTAAAAATATGTTAGATCCAACTACTGAATTACAGAGACTATATTATAGGAAGACATGTTAAACACCACCATGATGATACAATTAGGAAGTCCAGACTATGGGACACTCTATAAGATAAATATGTAAAAACATAAGCAATATTTGTGGGGTAGCTGGAAATATAAATACCAACTGAATGACATAATTAAGAAATTAACTGTTACATTTTTTAAGGTGTAAAATATAACAATTACGTAGGTTATTAAAACACCTTTTAGGTATACCTAAACTGAAATACAGATGAATGAAATTATATGATATCTGAATTTCAAAATAATTTAAGAAGGATGAAATAGAAGTTTAGATGAAAGAGATTAGTCAGTTAATAACTGTAAAAGCTAAGTGATGGCTACATGAAGATTCAGCACTTTTGTTTACATTTATGTTTATTTAAAAATGTCCACAATAAAAAATTTAAAAATGATTCTCTAATTCAGGGTGAGAATTCTTCGATTAATAAGAATTTTAATAGAGTTTTATTGATTTTTAGCAGCAGTAACTCAGCGTGGTTAAATAAAATAGAAAAAAGAAAGAAATGTAAAGGGAAGATTTCATAAGTGGTTTTGGACCATATGATAAAAATGTAAAAATAGTAATTTCTGAAATTGATGTTAATTATGATCAGAATTCATTTACATGATATTATATTAGCTACCTGTGGAATAAAGCTTAAGACATGGTCTGTAAATGTGCGATTACTTGGGAGAATATAAAGTTTCACCATAAGGTTAAGGGATTTTTGGGTTGTTCTAACTGGGATAAATGATGCCTTAGACTGCAAAGTGCCTCTCCCCCTGATCTTGTTTACTAAGTACATTCCAATGACTTACTCAAGTTCTGAGGCACAAGGGTGACAGGAAGCCACTCTAAATAGGAACAAGAATATTCAGGTCACCAAAAAGAGTGATATATCCCATACCACTGAACTATATATAAATTGTTATTCCAGTTTACCACTACAGTGGATTTTAGTTTTATAATTAACATAAGTTGGTTTTCTAGCACTAGATCATCCTTTAGGTAAAGGAATTACAAAACTGAGTTCTAAGACTCTACTAACCTCCCCCAACAGACAAAAAGACACTTCAAGGGACACAGAGTGGGCAATAATTCTCTTAAATGCTCTATTTTCTATTATCATCTAATTTGTCTTCTATAAAGACAGAACTATAATGCATAGAAAGAAGAAAGGCATAAGAGTAAGCTTTTAAATATCACTCTCACTTTAAAACATATATACTCAGCTCTCTCATCATACCAAAAAGATAGTAACTTCAAAAATTTCTCCTTTGGAAGAAAGGATAGTAATAGAAATAAGGGGACATAGTAAAGTAAAACACCAGGCCTAATCCTTGAAGAAGTTTATAGTCTACCTTTGACCAAGAAAAAAAAAATGCCAATCTCATGAACCCATTTGGTTCCGAACTTCCTGAAAAGTTCTGGCTTACAACTATGAACATGTGAATTAAAACTAATTAATGATATAAACATCAAGGCATTATGAAACGTCACTGCAACACAAATTAGTCTTGCCACTTATACCAATTGTTTTGCCATACTTTTTAGGAGCTGCAGCTTCTCAGTGCATAGAACAGCCAATCAAACTGCTGTAAAATGCCTCCACAGGATCAATGGAGATTGAGAAAATACCCGTTTCTTCTGAGTTTTTCTTAATGTTTACCTTAACCCTATAATGTTCCATGATAATTCATAGGCAGAAATTCCCTTTTCCACCAGTCACTTATTTCCTCATTTTTACTGTTCAGTGGAATCAAAGCTATGATGAAAAAAATGATAAACGCATTACATATTTTTAAAATCAGAAATCTACTGTAGTCTAGCAAAGTATGAAGAACTAAAAAAAAAGTCGTGACCCTTTATGAATGCTTAAAATTGGCCTCTTAAGGGGTAGTGTTGATCCATTTTGATTAGATTATGGTAATCTACCTGATATACCACAGTATGAGTGAAAATTAATGCTTGGTATTAAGATATATTCACTAGACAATCTTGCAAATTCAAGTGATGTTAAACTGCTATTTTAATAGCTTTTGACACTTAATACCTAGTGAAAAGCACCAAGGATTTGGGTGTCAGGTGGCAGCACAGGTTTGAGTTCCAACTCCACTTATTTGTCATATGAGTTTGAAGACACTATGTGAATGTCAGCTCTCTCATCAATAAACAAGTGATTAATACCTGTCTTACCACATTATGATAAAAGACTTGGACAAATAATTCAAAATACAAATAATCTAACAAAAATATAAAAATTCATTAATAATCAGAGAGCCAAATTAAAATGAAGTATGTCACTAGTTATGAAACATGAAAAAAATGAAAATGAGTCAGTATCCACTTGGTCAAATGTACCAAGAACCTTAAAAAATCGTATCTTTTGACCTATTAATTCTCCTCTAAAGACTGTATGCCAAAGAAGAAATTCAAGTTGCCCACAAAATGGTTCAATAAAATGAAAAAAATGGATAAGACCTACATGTTTTGCAATAGGCTAAATATTTTATTGCATAGTCATAAAATTAAAGTGTGGTTAAAGATTATATTTACAAAGAAAATTTTAATGACATGAAAAAACACTACACCTACTGAACAAAATATATCCAGTAGGATCCCAGCTATGTTAAAACTATATATGAAAAGAAAAAAAAAAATAAAAAATATGAACATGACAACAGCAGTCAACTTAGGGTCGTGAAATATGGCTGATTCTTGATAATTTATACTTTTTTGTATGTTCCAAAAAGACACACATGCATTTGGTAATAATAAAAAAATAAAAACTGCCTGAAGAGTTATACTTTTAAATGTCATATCTGGGATTTAATTTCAACTTATAATCTGAATCTTCTTCAGACATCTTCAGCAGATATCAAGAGTGTGGCTAGGAGACAGTTCTACTGCAATTAATTTAATCCTTCAATTAATTTAAGGATCAGATGCTCAGACAGACTTGCTCTCTCTGGAAAAAAATATTAGCTTTCTGCCTTACGAACTTTTTGCAAGTCAAGATGATTTTTGCCTTATGTATTTCTGCGATAAGGTATCTAGGGCAATATAAACTCTTAACTAATTAGAATTTGACCAAACTGTATGCTCAATTAATGATATTAAATGTCGAATGAAACTTTCATTGCACAACATTTTGGGTTTTTCTTTAAATATAAATGGACTTTTTTCCTGGGTTTTCCTGTTAAATGCTCATTATTTATAGAAATATTCATTTTAAAATATTTTAAAAAATCAAATAGATTAAAAAACAGACAGTAAATATATAAAAGACAAAACAAAAAGGAGTGGGGACATTTGAGATAAGATTGTTGCTTTCATTGAGCACTGAATCTAGCTTTGTATTTCCTGGCAGCTAAGATAAAATGGTGAACCCAGAGGATTATACAACTCTGCAGGATGATTAAGAAGCAAGCATTTAAGCTTCTGGCAGGTGGTGGATTACAGACATTTCCTAATTGTAGTCTATGATGAATTTAAATCATGTAGTTAATTATAGTCTTTTGATATGAGATACGAAACACATTTCATATTTTACTAGGAAACTTAGGAGCTGGGGTGGAAATCTTGCCTGAAGAGAGGATTATTTCCTACTAGATAAATGAATAGGATGTAGAAGTGCCTGCAGTAAGCACTAATGTTTTCCTTAAAAATGAACTTTGTATTTTTCAAATACTTATATGAGTCTCCAGGGTCTACATTACACATTTCACATAAAAGATGCCTTTTGCTTGAGAACTTTAAGGGCAACTATTATGAAACACAATCAACCACAAAGATATTTCTGCTGCTCCTGGGAGAATGATTGACTTTGGGAAGGGCCATGCTCCGACACACTAGGATGAACCAGCTATCAACAAGCAGCTGTGTGAGACCTACTGGATATATAACTTCAGTAGCTCACTGAAGTGGTGGAAAACATCTACCAAACAATATTTTTATTTTAGTTTTAGTCCCAACTTGCTTTTTGGCAATAATCTAGCTACTTATTAAGTCTGCTCCTTGAGTGACACCATAAAATTGCCATTGGCATCAAGGACAGTGCTTACATACCTGTATGATGCATGGCAAAGAACATGCATCCAATCTCCCAAACTGCTTCATCAAATCTTTTAAATATAATTTCAAAAGACAGGATGCCAGAATACTATAATTTCATATTTTTAAAATCAAAATTTCACCTATTCAATATTGACTTCTGGCATGACACAGCATGAGTTTTGTTGACCTGCACCCCAGTGAAACTAGTGAAAACTATAAAAATGTAACTACTTAAAGCCACTGGAAATGGTCCTAAGGATGGAGAGCAAATAAGAACATCTATAAAAACCTAGTAAGAAAGGCGAATCTGGTTTTCGAACCAAGACTGCTTCCTCTTGCCCCCTCCCAGCTTTAGTGAGGTACAGGGTATACTCCAGACAGGTGTAGCCAAGAACACAGAGATCCCTCTCCCTGAAGCGCCCAGGTAAAGGATTTTCTTCCTAGGAAGAGTGGTATGTCAGCTCTCTCATCCTGCTCCCAGGTACCTATTGCTGAAGCTAAATCCAGGGTGAGTGAGGTTGATAGGTGAGAGCTGCTTTCCTTCAACCTCCACTTGTGGGTACGACATGCTGAGAATACTGGGAGCCTGACCTGATCACTTGTGCCCCAGTTCCTGAAGTGGTGATTCCATGTCTGGAGAGGTAAGCTGAGGACCCTAAGGCTGTGGTCCCCTTAACTTCCACCAAATGCTCAGCTCATAGGAGAGGGTGTCACTTTGAGAGAAGCTTACCATTGTCCACATTCCCAGCTCCAGATACCTGGCTCAGAGGAGAAAAGAGGCCATAAAACAGAAAGCACTTAATGTCTTCTCAAAAGGACTGTCTTCAATTCCCACAGAAGAGGTCAGAAGTTCAAGCTTATGGGTGCTCTCAAGAACAGTACAGGTGGTGATAAAGACAACTGAGAGGAGACTCAAGATTCTGGCTAAACAGTAGGCCTGCTAATTTGGTGGGAATCAGGTAAAAAGACAGATAAAAGAAGCCTTCCTGAGGTCAGAACAAAAATGAAACATTGACCCCAGAAACTTTTCTTTCAATTGAGCCAGATTTTAACTGGATTTCTTTGTAGAGCAATTTATGAGCCAGGGCACTGTTAAAAACAACAGGGCAATCAGCTGGCAGTTAGTGGAGTTTAACAGTTGGGTTCTGTCAAGAAAGAGAGCTACAGGGTCCTGCCAAAACCACTGTCATCCTAGGATGACTGTGAAAATACCTAAAGCTTTCTTTGCTTGAGAACAACATCAGGGGTTGAACACTTGGTGGTGTTAATGGTGGTGTAGGGGAAGGGAGGTTTAAATAGACTTCAGTAAAATAATTCAGTCAGTCTCTGTAAACAAATAAACAAGAGAACAGCAGAGTACCCAGAGTTACTACAATATATTACTCAAAATGTCCAATTAAAACAAATTACAAGGGATGCAAAGAAACAGGTAAGTATGACCCATACATTAAATAAAAGCAGGGAATAGAAACTACCTGTGAAAAAGAACAGATACTCATATTTATTAGAAAAAGACCATAAAGTAGCCATTATATGCATATTCATAGAACCAAAGGAAACCATGATTAAGGCAGTAAAGAAGGAGTGGTAACAATGTCGCATTAACAGAGAATATTAATAAAGATAGAAATTATCTATTGTGAACTGACAGAGATTATGTAAACTGAGGAACATAGAGACAAAACAAACAAACAAACAAACAAACAAAAAAGAACAGAGAAAAAACAGCCTCAGAGAAATGTGGAACATCATTAAATACACCAACTGTATAATGGGATTATGGAAAGGAAGAGAAGGGAGCAGAAAAAAGTATTTCAAGAAATAAAGGCTGAAAACAGCCCCAATTTATTGAAAAACAATACCCTACTCATCCAGGAGCCTCAGTGAACTCTGAGCAGGTTAAAAGCAAAGAAATCCAAAGAGATATCATATGGCTATCTGTACAGGTAATTATGTAACTGTAAAAAACAGTAGAAATGCACATTTTTCTCCTTATTTCTGGCTGATTTAAAAAGCAACTATGAAAATAATATGTACATAATGTAATGGGCCTATAATATATAGAAATATAATGTATTTGCTAATAATAGTACAAAGGAGGTAGGTGGGAGCAAAACTGTATTGGGCTAACAAAACAAAATGGCTACAGATCATAAGGTAACAATTATAACAGTTTTTTTGTTTGTAACATTAATATAATATGTACAACAATAACACCACAAAAAGCATGAAGAGAACAGAGCTTTATAAGAGTAACTTTTCTATATATTACTGGAATTAAGCTGGTATAAATTAGCGGCTGATTTGGGTAAGTTAAGATGTATACAGTACATCCTAGAGAAACTCGAAATACTCAAAAAAGTAAAAAAATCATTAAAGAGATTAAAATGCTACATTAGGAAATATTTGCTTAATGCAAAGGAAAACAGGAAAAGGAGGAATAAAACACATGAAATAGAAATCAAAAAGAAAAATGGCAGACATAAGTCAACATCATCAATAATTAACATTAAATGTAAATGGATTAAACAATTCAATCAAAAGACAGATTGTCAGAAGGGTAAGAAATAATCCAGTTATATGTTGTCTACAGGAGACTTAAAGTAAAAGGATGGAAAAAGATACATCATGTGAACAGTAACCATAAGAAAACTAAAGTGTTAATATCAGACGAAGTAGATTTTAAAACAAAAAATTTTTGAGAGATAAAAAACATTTCATAATGAAAAAGGGTCAATAATAAAAATAAAAGTTATAAACATATCATCCCCTAATAAGGAAGCACCAAAATACCTGAAACAAACACTGACGGAAATGGAGAAATAGGCAATTCAATGATAACTGGATACTTCAATAATGAACAGAACAACAATAGGAAATAGAAGACGTGGACAACACTTTAAGACAATAAAACCAAAATGATATCTACAAAACAGTCCATTCAACAAGAAAGTACACAATCTTTTCAAGTGCACAAAGAACATTGTCCAGGTAATAAAACGCACCTAAAAACTTAAAAAAATAGAAATAATACAAAGCATTTTTTTCAAACACAATGGTATGAAATTAAAAATCAACAGCAGAAAAAAATTTGAGACAAATTAAACAACACAATTCTAAACAACCAATAGATCAAAGAGAAAAATCAAAAACAGAAACCAGAAAATACTTTGACAAACCAAAACTTATGGGAAGCAGATATAGCAGTGCTTAGAAAGAAACTTATAGTTGTAAATGACTATATTAAGAAAGAAGGAAGATCTTAAATCAATAACCTACATTTTCATCTTAAGACATTGGGGGTGGGTGAAGCAAACCAAGCCTAAACCAAGCAGATGAAAGTAAATAATAAAAATTACAATGAAAATAAACAAAGTAGAGAAGAGAAAAACAAGAGAAAAAGTAATTAAAGCCAAAAGCTGGTGTATTGAAAAGAGCAACAAAATCGACATTTTGTTAGACTGACCAAGGAAAAAAATAAGAAAACTAAAATTATTAGAATCAGCAACGAAGAGAGGAGATTTTTATTGACTCTACAGAAATAAAAAGTATAACGAAGGAACACTATGGAAGCAACCAAAATGGCGACCAAATCAAAGCTGTGACGGAAACAAGCATCAGCAGCAAGGAAAAATCGCCTGGGATCTAGATGAACAAGCCAACAACTAGGGAGAAATTCAAGAAAGCACCCTGCAACTGCAGAAGGTAGGACGGGACAAGGACGCGGAACTGCCCGGTCCGAGCAGTTGAGTGAGATGGGAGGCTGCGGCAGCAGCAGAAGCCTCTTAAAGGGGCTGGGTCTGTGAGTGGATTTTCGCAGTGACGGACCTGCTCACTCTGAGCATCAGTGCCAATTAGGCTACAGGGGGACACTGTTAGAGTGAGGGCCGAGGGGAGACTAACTATATACAAAAGTGTCGGTGGTATCCATTGTTCCCTGTTGAGCCCTCCCTATTCCCAGTGCGTGGACACAGCACTACCATTACTGTGAGGTCATCAGACTGGATAACAGAGGTTGCTCTGCCCAGAGGATTCCCTGAAACCCAACCTCTCCCAACTCACGGCCTCACCCAAGCCACATCCAGGTGTGTCCTTGGCGGGTCAGGTGCTCCTTGCTGAGCAGCACATAGACTCACACTGGAGGCAGCTGGCCTCGGTTTCTGGCATGGCCTTTTGAGGCAACGATAAGCACAGCATCTGTGGATTGCTTGCTGAATCTTAACAGGTGGCCCTGGAGAAGTAGAGACTTGGACTAAGTTTGGCATGTAGCTGAGCCCCTCTCAAGACTGTGCTATTGGTTACCTACTTCACAAATCTATGCTAATAAGACCAGGAGACTTAGGAGCTTTGCTTAGCACACAGAAACAGACACAGAAATGCAGCCAAAAAGGGAAGACAAAGAAGCAGAAACCATATGAGAGAACAGAGATCCAGATATTATGGAGTCAAGCAATATAACAGATGCAGAGTTCAAAACACTGGTTATAAAGATGCTCAATGAACTTTTGGTTAAATTCAGTGAGAACTTCAACAAAGAGATAAAAAATATAAAAATGGAAATGGCAATTTAAAAGGGAACCAATCCGAAATGAAGGACACATTATCTGAGAAGTATATTAAATGGAATAAACAAAAGGATAAACAAAGTGAATAAAGAAAAGGATCAAATGCCCTATCTAGAGGACGGGAAAGCCAAGGACACTCAATCAGAATGGTGACAAGAGTTAAGATGTTAAGACTATAAAAATAATTAAGGGGTATATGGGACACTATAAGGGTCCAAGTATCTGTCTGATCAGCATAACTGAAGAAAATCAAGATGTTGAACAGCTGTTTGAAGAAATAATGATGGAAAACTTCCCTAACCTGGTGAAGGAAATGGACATAAAACCCCAGGAAGCTCAGAGAATTCCAAACATCAGGGATCCAAAGAGATCCACACCAAGACAGATCATAATTAAAATGCCAATGCCAAAGGTTAAATACAAAGAAAGAATATTAAAAGCAGCAAGAGAAAAACAGATAGTTATCTATAAGGGAACACCTATTATACTGGGAGCTGATTTCTCAAAAGAAACTATGCAGGCCAGAAGGGCTTGGCAAATAATATTCAACAGGATGAAGACCCAGGATCTACAACCGAGAATACTTTATCCAGCAAAGCTATCATTTATAGTTGAAGGACAGATAAAGAGCTTCCCAGACAAAAATAATCTAAAGGAATTTATTACCACCAAGCCAGTATTACAGAAAATGTTGGAGGGACTTCTTTAAGAAGAAAACACATGTATCAAAAACAGGAATAAAGAATGGTAACAACTATATTCCTACCAATAAGTACCTTAAATGGAAAAGCATTAAGTGCTCCAACTAAAAGAATGGATGAATGGAAAGGAAAACGAGACCTCTACATGTTGCCTATAAGAGACTCACTTCAGATTAAGAGACAAAGACTAAAAGAAAGGGGATGGAAAAGATATTGCTTTGATGGACCTAGAGAGTATTTAAGTCAGACAGAAAGATAAACACTATATGATTTCACTTAAATGCGGAATCTAATAAATAAAAAGAACAAATTAATCAAAAATAGATCACAAATATAGTGGACAATTTGGTGATGGACAGAAGGGAGGGGAGTTTGGGGAACTGGGAGAATGGAGTGAAGGGTTAAAGAAGTACAATTTAGCTGATGCATGGACACGGGGATGGGGAGCATGGCATAGGGAATACAATTAGAATGAATACATTGGCTAGATGGAGGGTCAAGGGAGGGAGGGCATAATTGAGGGGATCGTTTTACAAACTATATAGATGTCTAACCAATGTACTGTATACTTGAAACTAAAATTAAAAAAAAATAATTTTAAAAGAAAAAAGCAACACTATGAAAAACCACATACCCAAAAATTAGATCAAATTCCTAGAAATATACAAGCTACCAAAATGAACTGAAGGAGAAATGATAATCTGAATAACCCTATAACAAATATAGAGATTAAAGTAGTAATTAAAAACAACTTACACACACATACAGAAGCCCTGGCATAAAAGGTATTACCACTGAATTCTATCGAACATTTAAAGAACAATTCTTCATAAACGCTTCCAATGGGTAGAGAACACTTCCCAACTCATTCTATGAGGCTAGAATTATGGTAGTACTAACACAAGAAAACAACAGACCAATATTTCTTATGAATACAGGTGCAAAAGTCCTTAACAAAATATTAGCAAAATGAATCCAGCAATATATAAAAAGAATTATATACCAAGACCAAGTAGTATTTATCTCAAGAATGCCAGGGTCGTTTAATATCTGAAAATCAATTAATGTACTACATAGCAACAGAAAAAAAAATCACATGATCATCTCTATAGGTACAGAAAATATACTTAAAATCTAACACTCTTCCATGATAAAAATATTGAACAAACAATAGAAAGAAATTTCTTCAACCTGATACAAAGTATCTATGAAAAATCTATAGCTAACATCATACTTAAGGTGAAAAACTAATGCTCCTCCCTAAAATCATGAAGGCAAAAATGTCTATTCTTACTACTTTTATTGAACATTGTACTGAGGTTCTAGTCAGATCAATTAGGCAAGAAAAGGAAATAAAAGATACCCAGATTGAAAAAATAAATTAAACTATCTCTTCACAAACAACACTCTTCACAAATAACATGACCGTGTATATGGAAAATCCCAAGAAATCCATTCAAAAAGTATTATAATTAGTAAATGAGTTCAACAAAGTTACAGTATACAAGATCACTGTACAAAAATAAATTGCATTTCTATACACTTGCAATAAACAATCAAAGTGAAATTAAAACAATTCCATTTATACTGTCAAAAAGAATAAAATAGCTAGGAATAAATTTAATAAAAGAAGTGTAAAATTAACTGAAAACTATAGAAACGCTGTTGAAAGAAACTAAAGATCTAAATAACTGGAAAACATCCCATGTTCATGGAATAGGAGACAACATAGTTAAGATGCCAACACTCCAAATTAACCTATAGTTTCAAAGTAATACTCATTGAATCCCAGCTGACTTCCTTGTAGAAAATGACAAGCAGATTGTAACAACTGATATATAATTGCAAGGGACCCAGAATATCCAAAACAATCTTGATAACGAATAAGGAAGACTCGTACATCTCAATTTCAAAACTTCATCAATACAGTGTGGCACTGGCACAGGATAGACATATAATTTAACAGAATAGAACTGAGAGTCCAGGAATAAATCCAGACATCTACGATCATCTGATTTTCAATAAGGGGGTGTCTTTTTAACAAATGTTCTGGGATAGCCATGTGCAAAAGAATGAAATTGAATGCTTGTCTCATAACAAAGAAAATTAACTAAAAATAGATCAAAGATTTAAATGTCAGAACTAAAACTATAAATTTTTTAGAAGAAAATATAGACATAAAGACAAAGATAAAAATTACAAGATATTTGCAGGCTTGGATTTGATAATGAATTCTTTGATATGACAAAGAAAAAGAAAAATCAATAAACTAGACCTCAAAGTTAGAAATCCTTGTATTTGAAATGACTGCACACAAAAGTAAAAAGACAACCCACAAAATGAGAAAACATTTGCAAGTCATCTATCTGCTAAGGGACTTATATCAAAATATATGAAGAACTCTTACAATTCAATAACAAAAATACACATAATCAATTAATTGGGTAAAGGCCTGGAACAGATGTTTCTTCAAGGAAGATATATAAATGACTAATAAGCACATGAAAAGTTCATTAATATCATTAGTTGACCTAGAAATCAAAATCACAACGAGAAACCATTTTACACCCACTGGAATTGCTCTAATAAAAAAGTCAGATAATTAAAAAGTGTTGGCAAGGATGTGGAGAAATTGAATGATTCATAACACTGCTTATAGAAACGTAATATGGTACAGCTGCTTTGAAAAACAGTCTGACAGTTCCTTAAATGATTAAAACTGAGTTACCATATGACCCAGAGATTCCACTCCTACTAGGTATATACCTAAGAGAAATGAAAATGTATGTCCATATAAAAACTTACAAATTAATGTTTATAGCAGTACTATTCATAACAGTCAAAAGGTGGAAACAACCCAAATGTCCATCAAATGATGGATGGATAAACACAATGTGGTATATCCATACAATGTAATATTATTTAGCTTTTATAAAAAGAAACAAACTACTGTATGCTACCACATGGACGAAACTTAAAAACATGCTGAGTGAAAGCAACCCATCGCAAGACTACATATCATTCCATTCATAAGAAATGCCTATAACAGGGAGATCTATAGAGACAAAAGTTAGATTTGTGGCTGGGAGATGGTGGTGGTGGAGGGGTTGGAGGGTGATAGGGGAAAAGTAGAGAGTTTCTTCCCTTTTTTCTTCATTGGTATGTTCACATTAAAAAAATTCAGTTGTAGTGAAATACATATAATTTACCATCGTAAACATTCCTAAATGTGCAGTTCAGTGCCATTAGATACATTCACATTGTTGTATAGACATTACCACCATCCATCTCCAGAACTCTTTTCATCTTGCAAAACTGAAATTGTACCCATTAAACAGCAACTCCTCATTCTTCCTTTCCCCAACTCCTGGCAACCACCATCCTACTTTGTTTCTATGAATGTGGCTACTTTAGGTGCCTCACATAAGTAGACTCATATAATATCTGTCCTTTTGTGATTGACTGGCTTATTTTACAAAGCATAACATCTTCAAGATTTATTTAATTAAATTGTATACTTTAAGTGGGTAAACTGTTTGGTATGTGAATTTTTATCTCAACAATGTCACTGATAAATAAACAAGGAAATGGCAGAATGGACAAAAATGGTGTATAAAATGTATTCACAAAGAAGTCCTATTATATGAAACTGCCCACAAAAGGCTGATGATTTAGGAAAAAGTATGGGAAACTCTACATAAAAATGTTATTGCCACCACGCCTCTTTTCTTTATGGTTTTGAAAATATCATAATTGCTATTTCAAATTACTTATTTTTTTGATGGGAGAATAGGACCTTGTGTATTCTTCTCAAGCAATAATTAATTCATTTGAAATGCAAGTCCTACTTCTGCTACACCTTTCAGTGGCTACTAAAGTTGATGTCTTTGAAAATTTAGGGACAACTGGCAAGGTATGCTAGGAAGTCATTTGGTTTTCTGCCTTCTTAAACCACCTGATGTCTTATTGCCAATGATAGTTAAACAAGCTTCCTGCATTTAATAACATTACTTTGTAGACACATGCTGTGTTCCCTAAAGATGCTTTAAATAATCAATATAATCCATTCAGAGACTAGTAATTTGAATATCACACACTTAATTCTTGTTTTAAAGAGATTGTAGCAGTTAATGTAAAACACACACTTTGAAACTCATTGGTTCCAATATCTAATTTCCTACCTGTGACAAATAAACAAATTTCACTATAATTTAAACCAAATTTAATCAGGAGCAGAAAAAAAATGAAAATTGGAAGCTTAAACTATTCAAAAGTTATTCCATATTTCTTTTGGACCATTTTTGTTGAATTTTCCTATTAGTAGTAGCACCATTATAACTTGTTTTGCAGCAATTTTAATTGGGGGAAGGATTATATTTGTGGTAAATTTTTAGAGGCAGAACTGCAGAATAAAAAGTACTGCAGTTTTGCATTTCGTTAAATATTGTCAGACTGATTTACAGAAACATGAGCTTCATATGCCTAAGCAACCAGCAATGTTTGTCTCTATGCATAGTACTGTTAACTAGGTGTCTTATTCTCTCTCTTTTTTTTTTTGGTTAAAAGTGCCTTCATTCTCTTTTTTAGATTGCTGGTGAGAGTGAATATTTTCGCATGTCATAATTTACTATTAGTTTTCACTAAGTAAACTATTCCTCTTCATGACTTGTTTCTTTGTAGTCTCACTGTAGAAGTGATAACGATATTTCATGTAAGTTTTATCAGACACATTTGTCACATTTCCCCACATCTTGATGTTTTCTTTTTGAAATTTGTCTTAAAGTAATTGTACTGAATCTTTACACTAAAAAACAAAACAAAACAAAACTTTAAAACATTTATCTACTCTCTGATAGTGCACTTCATATCTAGAACCCTACATCAGTGAGAAAAGCAAAGCAATCAGAACAAAATTTTCATAAACCCTTCGCCACACCTATCCACATACTAATGTATGTGCCTGTGTACTCTACTTTTCCTCTATTTACAACACACAAACCCTCTGTACTCTTTATTTCAGGTTAACCCACTTCCATTTGAGTTTTGGCTCTCATTCTCCTTGGGGACCTTACAACTCACCCCTTTCTCCTGTACCAGCAAATCTCTTTCTACTGTCTTTCCCTTAAGGATACACTTTTTTCAACTAAGAAAAGGATGCTCTCTCCAAACCTCATTTCCTCCTCCCACAAACTACATCAATTCAATGCTCCTCTTTATGAAATCAATCTTCTCAAAAGTTATTCCTATTCACTGTCTCCAATTCCTCACCTCCCATTCTCCTGGCTTTTATCTCCTAAAGTCTTCCCCTATGGTTACTTTTTTGGGGGTTTAAAAAATATATATACAACAGGAATGCCCAGAAATTACTATACTCTTTAAAGAATTATAAAATGAAGAACTGTGAAGCCCATTTGAATTAAGATACAGAACATCACTAATATCTTAGAAGTCTCCATACCTTCCCCAATCATGTGCCTCTAGCTGCTGTAGAGGAGGTGCTCTAATGATACATCATAATATATTTATCCATTCTATTACATTCTATTTGGGCCGCTGCCAGTATTGGGGTAAACACTACTGCTACAAATATTCAAGTACAGGTGTCTGGTACACATCAGTGAAGATTTTTTTTTTTAAGGAAGAGGGCTGGCAAACTTTTTCTATAAAGGGCCAGCCTGTGTACATATTGATATTTCACAGGATATATATATGGTGTCTGCTACATAGTCTTTGATTATTTTTTAAAGTATCCTTTAAAAATTTAAAAACCATTCTTACCTTGTGTATCATATTTAGTTTGTGGGCCACTGCCAACTTCTATTTTAAGATATAAACCGAGTAGCATGAGGTGTTTAGTTTCAATGTTTTGTTTTCTTCATAGTTTTTACACATACTTTGTTGAAATTATTTTTAGGCATTTACTTTTAATGCTTAATTAAATTTTTTAAAAAATTTCCTTTTTAAAATGATTCTGTAACAGGTTTTAAAATCACTTAGTATTAGTTAATCTTTATTTCTGTTAAATGCCCTGTGGTATATTTTCCTTTAAAAATACTTGTTTTTAAAGATTTGTTGGTTTTACAGTTTTTCTTTCACTTTAAATAAAACTAGTTTTTGGTACAGAAAGATCAAGATTACTTTTACATGCTTTACTGAGGTATAAATGATGTCAAATAAACTGGGGTAAGCATATAATTTTGTAAGTTTTGACATATGTATGCACCACGAAACCGACACCAACCCCCAAATGTTTTGCCTTACGCTCCTTTGTAATCCTTCCCTCCTTTCTTTTCTATCAGCTCCACCCCAAATGTTTTCCTCAATCCCCAACAAACACTGATCTGCTTTCTGTCACCTAAGAGATTAGGTTACATTTTCTAGAATTTTATGTAAACAAAATCATGTATCTTTGGCCTTTCTTTACTCTGGATAATTGTGAGATTCACCCAAGTTGTTGTATGTATCAACAGTTAAATCTTTTTACTGCTAACTAATATGGCATTGATGAATACACCACAGTTTATTCATTCAGTTGTTGCTGGACATTTGGGTTGCTGCCAGTTTTCATTTTTCTTGGTTAAACATCTAGAAGTGGAGTGGTTGGATCATATGGTTGGTGTTAAGTTTACTTTTTAAACAACCTGTTTTCCAAGGTGTTCCCCCCCCCACTGAGGTTTGAGAATTCTTGATGTACTCCCTAACAAGTCCTTTTTCAGACATGTGATTTTCTAGCCTGTATGCTGCTTGATATTTCATTTTCTTCTTTTGTGTAGGGCCGGTTTCTATCTGGTATAATTTTCTTTCTGTTTGAAAGACTTTAACATTTCTTGAGTCTAGGTCAGCTGGGTGATTAATTTTCAGTTTTTGCATGTTTAAAGTCATCTTTATTTCACTTTAGTTTCTGAAAAATATTTTTATAGGTATAGAAATCTATGTTCTTTTTTTCCATCTTCTAATAAAGATGCTGTGACACCATTTTCTGGCTTGTATTTTTCCTAATAAGAAGTCAGATGCCATTCTTATCTTTGTTCCTCTATAATGTGTCATTTTTCTCTGGATGCTTTTACAATTTTCTCTTGATAACTTTTTTTTTGGAAGTTTTTTTCCTTCATGTTTCTTTCGCTTGGAGTTTATTGAACATTCAGGATCTATGGGTTTATAATGTTCATAAATCCTGAAAAATTACAGCCATTACTTATTACAAATACTTTTTGTTCCCCCCTTTCCTCTCTTTTGAGGGTGCCAACAGCACATGTATTAGGCCTCTTGAGGCACAGTGATGCTCTATTCATTTTTATCAGCCCTGTATCACTCTCTGAATTTTATATATTGGTACCGTTTCAGTTTCAATTGCCTGATTTTTCTCATTCGTGACCTTCAATTCCTACTTCTTTGCATGCTTGATAATTTTTTACTGGATGGTGGGCATTGTGAATTTAATCTTGTTGAGTGCTGGATATTCATGTATTCTTTAACAATATTTTTGAGCTTTGTCCTGGGCCAGTTAAGTTACCTGGAAATAATTTAATCTTTTTGGGTCTTGCTTTTTACAGACAGAGCCAGAGCAGCCTCTATTCTAGGGCTAATTTCCCCTATTACTGAGACAATATCCTTTGAAGTCTTCTACTCGATGCCTCATGCATTATAAAGTTTTGACACTCTGGCTGATAGGAACATAAACTATTCCTGTCCTTGTGTGAGCTCTAGGGATTGTCCTGCTTGCTCCTTTTGAGTGATTCTTTTCCTGGTCTTGTGTAGTTTTTGCACATACATGCAGTGATCGGCAATCAATTGAGACTCAAAAGGGCCCATCTGCAGATCACCACAGCTCTCTATGCAGCTCTCTCTTCTTCAGTTCTCTGGGCAAACTCTAGCCACCTTGGCTTCCTCTAACTCCTAACTCTAACGCCTTAACTTAGGGAGAGAGGCTCTGCTTGGGTTCCTCCTCCCTGAGCTACTATAGCTAGGATATTATCTCTAGGTAGGAGGCTGGGGAAATCATAAGACTCATTTTGTTTTCCAGGGTTTACAGTTCTTTGCTGCCTAATGAAAACTGCTGTTTCATGTTTGTTTGTTTGAAAGTTAAGGTAGGAGGATAAATCCGGTCTCTATTGCTTCATCTTGGCTGGACACAAAAGTCAAGAGGGTGTAGAATATTAAGATCCTTTCATCAACATGTCTCATACTGTCCCAACACCAGTAAGTAAAATACAGAAGTCAGTGCACTCTCAAGCCACAGAAATTATTCACAAAATAAATATACAGAATGTGTCAAGAAGGGTACTTTTAGGACAAACTTCTTTTGCTTCCTAAACTTGGCCTATCTCAGGGGATTGCTCATTATCTAGGTTACCTATGGCCTGGAGAAATATCAAATAAAATGGCAAGCCACTCAAAATCTTGGGCTGTGAATAAAGTCACTGTGCATTTTAAGAAATAATTTGGAAAAGGTTAAAATTTACTTGAGGAAGAAAGCTGTAAATTAATTCAAAAGTAGGCAGGGTAGATTAAAAGATTTACTCTCTCCCTTATGTTTTAAAAACGTATTTTTTATTATCTGAATTACTCATTTATACAAATTCTTTCCCTTCTATCTTTCAAAAAAGTACTACCTATTTTGAATAAATACTCTAGACCTTTTTTCCAGAAAACTTCATTAACTGTCTAAACTTGTCATTTCCTTCTTAGAGTTCTTTAATCTATTACATACTACTTGAAGGTTATAAATGACTTTTCGTGTTACATTTAATGTTCCTGCCCTTCATCCTCTCCAGCAACATCTGACTGCTAATCTTTAAAATCCTCTTGTATGTTGCCTCCCATAGCCCCTTTTCCCTATGCTGTCAGTCTTTATTTCAGACAATTTCCTCTTGATCTTTTTTTTTTGCTGTCTATTAATCACATAGTATAGCGGTTTGCAAACTCTGGCCACTTGGACAATTATGGCCTACTGTCTGATTGTGAATGGCCCACAAGCTAAGAATGGTTTTTACAGATAAACATTTGCAATCAATTTGATGACAGAGAACACTAACTTTGAACCTCAATTAAATGATATATTACTCACACCTAAGGTAAGTCCATTCATTAGTAGACCTGTATTAAAAAAATTGTGCTCAATTATTAAATTTTGAATTTTGTCAATAAAAATATCTGGAAATTTATTTTCTCTCTTCTTTATAAAAGTACCTAAAATAGTATTTACAGTTTCATATCTTGGCCTATAAAGTCTAAAATATTTCCTGTCTAGCCTGTTATGGAAAAGTTTGTTGACCCTAGATCTGTTAAGTATTTTAAAGTAAACAATACCCAAATTACAATCACATTAATCACCAACCCCAAGACTCTACTGTTGCTAGTGGGACATTCTTCATCAAGATATCTCACATTTTTCTTTAATCCTCATTTATAACATCACCAAATGTTCACTTCTTCTTTCAAAGTATCTCTCAGATGTATCCCCTTTCTACTGTCACCACCACAGTACAAGATCCTGTTACCTGATGCTTACATTATGACACCCTTCTGCCTGTGGTCTCTGCCCAATTAAAATCCACCTCAATAACTGCTACTAAATTCATTTTTATAAAGATAAACTTTATCACATCAATTTCAAGCCTGAGAAACCACAATTATTTGCTATTATTAAGAGTCTAAGATACAAATTCCTTAGCCTGACCTCTTATTCAAACTGATTTCTACCTATTCCAACTTAAAAGAAAAAATACAGATGCTCTGTACAAAGATGTTCAGGGATGATGTTTAATGAAACAAACAAACACGTTGTAGAATAAAATATTCATAAAAATAATTCTACACATGCAGAAAAATAGTGACACAAATAAAAACATTCTTAACTTCTCTACCTCAATAAGAAAAACACCAAACTACGACTTTTTGACACATATACTTAAAAGAAATAAGTGTTAGAAAGATACACACCAAACTCTAAACAGTGATTATTTTGGTAGCAGTAATTGCTTTGTACTAAGGGCAATGGGTAAGCCTGAACTTTAATATTTTATTCTATGTATTTTATTTGGTTTAATTTTTAGACCAGAGCTTATTAATAATACAATTAAAAATATAGAAAATACAGGGTTTAAAACACGAGTCATATATATGTACACTGAAAAATGAGTTGAGTGAAGTGCACCAAAATTTAACAATGATTATCTCTGGGTGGTGAGATTGCAGCTGATTTGCCTTATCACACTTTGTACATTTTGAAAATTTCTTCTATTTTCAAACTTTCTACAATGACTACATCATATGTATAATCAGAAAGACCCAAACAAGTTAAACAGTCAAAAGACTTTTAATAGACAAAATACGAATGTAGAAAATTTTGGGGGTGTTTCTCAACACTAGAAACTCATTGAGAGAGACTGAGGAAGAGCCACAAGTATGACCAGTTTACTTAGGCATAAAATGAAGAGCTTTTTGCATGAAATATTACCTTCCCCATCCCGATTCTTCAAAATAACTTCAATCTAAAATATCACCATTATCACTCATTTTTAGAGGGTTCATAAAAAATGAAATAGCTATAGCATCCTCTTCTCTTCTCATTTAACAATGTTTTTGTCAGTAAAACTTAATTTACTAATTAATTTTGCTGATAAATACATGCCTACAAAAATAGTAAAAAGCTGTTATACACAATGAACAAAAAAAGTGAATGTTCTAAAAGGCAATGTTCTAGCACCAAAAGTAACTTTTTAAAAATAAATGTATTTATTTAAATTAGTTTCAAGTCGAAAGTAACTTTCTTATTGTATTTTATTTCTCTAGGCTGTTAACAACTTCTTTTATATTAATACCAGAAGTGAAACTTCTCTAAAAGGTATGGTTCAGACTGAGACCTTGTTATCAACAATTATCTCAAAGGATGGCTGAGGCAAACAAAAAACTGAAAATGTATGCAGATTTTTTTTCAATAAATGCTGTAAATGTAAAAAAAAAATTAAATGTAAAAATAGAAGTTTGGGTGAAATAAAATGAATCCATAACAGGTTCAAGAAGTAGGACAAAGGACACACTAGAAGAATACTAGGATACAAAAATGAGGAAAAACAGACTGTGGGGAGAAAAAAGGGAAAGACTTAAAAGCAGATTTTTTTTCATTATTTCATAACAATTCTTTGAAGTGTTTTTTTAGAGAGTTCTAAGATATAAAGGTTATAGTCTCTAAGTTTTTCTCTCTATGCTAGTCCTTTGAGATGACAGATCAAAGACAAAGGTATATTCTCCTTTTGAGTTTCAAAATAAAAATGGAAAAATGCGTAAAAAAACCACCAAAATGAGAGCATTTTGAAGATATTCTCCAACTAGCTTGCTGCTTTTGAAGACTCTGTAGGAATGAAATTAATTTTCTCTCTGTATCAAAGACTGAGTAGATATCCCATGATTAACTGTAAGCCTAGTTTCTCTGACACATATGGCTAGCTGAAAGTGGTAAGATGCTCGGCTTGTATCAAGCTGTGCTAAGTCTTCATAGTGCACGTCAAAACACAATAAACGCAATTCAAAAAACACAATCTAAATAAAAAGTCACCAATAACTGAAAGGTTGGCCTCAAAACAAAAATAATTCAAATTCCACTTTTCTGCCTCTATAAGAAAGTGAGGCTGCTAAGCAACTCAAGCTAAGAAAGACTTTTTTTTCCCAAAATAAAAGTCTCATTTAGTGTTCTACAGAAATATTACTTCTTATGTTCTGGTAACAGGAGTGAAGGCCATTACAGTCTATTTGGTAAAAACATAAGACTGTTTGAATCAGGCCCATATAGCTCTAAACTCTGAAGTTTAAGATATACTTTCCATTTAACAAACTGGTATTTATTATACTTGGTATGGAATAATTTATAGTTTTATCTTGAGACACTGGGTCTTGGGTCAAAATTTACTAATAAGCAATGAAACACATTATGACTTTCTTGCAAATGTGTAAAATATTACTGGGTTATAGCTACTTGTGCACAGCTAAAGTCTGTGGATGAAAATAAGACTAGAGGGCTGGTTAGTGTAGGTCAGTTTTCTTAACTCTTGTTGCACGAAGAATCAACTGGAGGGCTTTAAAAAATACTGATGGTTCAGGCTTTTCATATCAGGCCCAGAGATAAAATGAGATTATAGAGAGCTGGGGTTATGATTAGAAGAGTACTACAGGTGATTCTAACATGCCGTCAAGATTAGGCATCACTGGATATTAATAAGGCAGCTTCCTAGAAATGAGAAAGAAGAGTTCAGGCCTTCAGGTTAAATTCTATGATTAACCTTTTGTTTCATACTCATTACATGTAAAATAACAATAAACACATGTTCTTGTCTTTTTCAGAAGGACACTGTGAAAGACAAAGTTCTAGATATGTAAAACTTTGGGCAAGAAAAAATTTTGGAAGGAAGGTTTTATTTGCATTTCTCAGCTTTCTGTAATAAAAATGCCATTTTAGTAGGAATGAAACTGAAGGTGAAGACTGGGCAGACAGAGCTCAAACTATAATGCTAATGTTATATAGCATTTGGTTAGCAAAATGCTTAGTATCTAGACATACTTTGTTCCTTAATACTCTCAAATTATCCCTACCTTACATTCATTTTGCATGACTTTCTAATTGTTTCATATGCATAAATTTAGCTTTCCCATAAAAACTATAGCTCTCTAAGGACAAGAACTATGTCCTCTCTTCCATATCTGAATATTTTTAACATGTAAATTCTTGCTGCAGTGAATCTTTGGCATTAGAGAGAAAAGCACACATTTTAGTGCTCTGCCAAGCAAAGGCTACAAATTTGTCAAATTTTATACTTTTTACTTGAACATCATGCTTTAGTAAGATTTAGTGGGCTTTTAACAGTGGAAATTACTAAAACGCTGAAACAATATGAATTCATATTGTTAATGGATTCTGCATATCTTTATGGTGACTAACACAGTATTAGGCATGAAAATTCAGTCAATTCTCATTATTTGTAACACTTATGTTCCATAAAGTCAACTGAACACTGAATTAGCAAATACTGAGTCATCATTCCTATGGGAAATACAGGTTTAGGTTACTGAGAGCCTTTGGTCACAATATTTTTGTCAAGTGATCATGCTCAAACTCATATTTACTCTATAAGACACATCACAGCCTTCCTGTGCTAAGGAACACTAGGAAGAACTTCAGCACTATTTTTGGGGGTCATTTAAAGCAGCAAAACCACCAAATAAGAGCATGAAAATGAAAAGAGCTGTAGTACTAAATAGAGTATGAAAAAGATACTTGCTTGTAGAATGACAGCTGAAATAAGGAGCAAAGTGTCAACTTGTTTGATCTCAGCTGAGAATGTGCATGTCAGGTGTCTAAAATTTTCACTGTTTTGTGCATGCCTGTGAATGACAGAAAGCACTGCAAATACCTATTTTATGATTACAAATAAATTTTAGTGAATAGGCAAGCTTGTAAATACAAATCCACAATGAGAATTAACTGTACATATTTTTCATTCTCATCTTGATAACACCCAAATAAAAGTATTTGCTGATTTTAGGAGAAACTAATGATGTTCTATAGTTTCTTCCAGGTTTCTTATTTGCTTTTCAAGGAAGTGTCTAGCCATAATAATCTGGAACAGAGCGCAGACCATGTAAGCACTAAAGGCACAAGAAATATTAAAACAGATGTCACAAATTCCTCAAAGACACCATGACCTTTTTTCATAGTAGAGTTCTCCAATATCTTACTCACAGCCTTTCTTTTAAAAACTTAGTTCTGGTAACTCCACTGCAGATTTAAAGCAGCTAAACTGACAATAACAGACAGTAAGGAAAGAGACTATATAAGTTTAGAAAGTGCAGTCAATCCTCAACATACAATGGTTCGACTTATGATTTTTTGACTCAATGATGGTGTAAAAGACATAAACATTCAGTAAAAACTGTACTTTGAATTTTGATCTTTTCCCAGGCTAGCGATATGCTGTACAATACGCTCTTACGATGCTGGGCAGCAGCAGCCAGCCATAGTGTCCAGTCAGGCACGTGAACCTGAGGGTAAACAACCAATACTCTATACTGTGTTCATTGTTTTAGATGATGCTGCCCAACTGTAAGCTAACATAAGTGTTCAACTAGGTTAGGCTAAGCTAAAATGTTTGGTAGGTTAGGTGTATTATATGCATTTTCGACCTACGATATTTTCAACTTAGGAGGGGTTTATCAGGATGTAACCCCACTGTAAGTCAAAGAGCATGTGTAAATAAAAAGACCCCCAACATGCTTCAAAATACTGGGGAGGGGGACACAATATAATCACTAATGGTTAAGATTATAGCTCTGAATCAGAAATAAATAGTTTCACTACTTTCAGTGTACTAAGAACACAGGCAAGTATATGTTTTAGAATATGTAATTTCCATATACAAAGTCCGAGACACATAACCTTACACACTATTCCTGTGAGGTATTATTTGTATTTCACAATGAGAAAACCAAGGTGCAAAAAGACCAACTTGCCTAAAGTCACACAGGCTTGAAGTCAGGTTTTGTTTGATTCCACAGCCTGTCTTTCTAACCATATCATGCTACCTGAAAACTAATGTTTAATGGCACGAAACTCAGTTATCTAAAAAGTAGCTAATTTAGACCATCTCGTACTCTGATCTATTAGTGAGATTCCATGATGAGGAGACTCAAGGAATATGGCATACACTTGGACTTCTGAGGAAATGATAGAATGATTAATAATGAGGCATGCATTTATAAGTACAGTGTGGTAAAATAAACAAAGAAACATAAGCTGGTAGAAAAAACTACTGTATCAGTTGTAATACTAAATTTGAATGAACTAAATTCTCTCACCATATATAACTATTGTAACCATATTCACAAAGATATACAACTACATAAAAAACAAAACCAAGCTGTAGACTAGTCTATATGTAAAATTATTTATAAACTCCACTTCATGTGCCTGTGCCAATCAATCTTACTCATGTTTCCATACCCATATCTATGCTAGTATATGATTAGGTGCAAGGAGAAAAAGGAAAAAGGATATAATCAAGGACAGAAACATGGGTTACCCAGCCTGTGTGTGTGTGGGGGAAATGATCAAAAAGGAAGGGATGGGGAGGGAGGAGGAAGTCAGAACAACAAAAAAACTACCTGAATGACATGATCCTATTTATGTAAAATTGTTTGGAAGAAATGAGAAAAACAATAACAACAAAAAAACCTGAACCAGAATGTTTTAGACTAATATTTACTCATCTAGTATTCATAATATATTACCAGGGAAAAATGCAAGATAATGTCTGTTTCATTAGAACCTACCAACCAATTCCAATATATGTGTATTTATACGTGCATATGTTTGTATGGGCAGGAGGCTAATACAAACAGAATGTATACCAGTTTGTAAGCAATGGTGACCCAGAGGTGGGGCAGAGTGGGAAACGACAATTAGCTTTCCTTTTACGCATCTTGTGCTGATTGCTTTACTTGTGTCCCAACAATTTATTTTGTAATAAAAAAAACCTAATGAAAAATTTAAAAAGTATATAGAGGTTACAAAAACAAAATAATAATATTAATGATAATAATATGGTACATAAATGAGAATTAATTACATATGCATACAAGCACATATGTGCAAGCTGGCCTTTGTTATTAAAGAAGTGTGTTCATTCAGTCTGGATTTACCAAGCTTCTTCTCTGGGCCAGGCCTGTTCTAGGTGTATGAGTATTCAGAAAAACCTCTGCTATGCATGTAAATATATCAGAATATGGAAGATAAAATATAAGGTATACAAGCTAGCAACTCTAGTTTTATGAAGGGATGGTCTGTATATATGAGCACTTAGATGGTAATTCAATGATCTGAATAATAATAAATGCCAACAATTAATCTTTAAGTTGGAAATCTGAAAAAATTATGGTCATTTATTAAATACTGCCCAGAATAAAATCTTCTGTAAAGAACGCTGTTACATTTTGAAAAAAATCATTAGTTAACAAATGTTCTTCACCCAATAGGTGAAATCAATTCTGTATGTGACCTGACTCCCTATCAAATTACTAGCATAAAAGGTATAGGATACAAGTCTGAGAGGATACATGTTACTGCTTTACATGCAACACATTTTATTTCTCACACTGGTAATCTGATCCAATGCCAGTTTGTTACATGGTAACCAATCACTACTCTCAATTACAGCTAGCTTATTTTAAATTTGTGTGCCTCATCAAGGTCACAGTCCTAAACCATGAGTAATTTTAAGGACTTTTCGTCAAGGTTCAAGTTAGAGGTTGCTGGAGAATCTCACTTATCTTTTAATTGCTATGCTTCCAAGCTATTCCTTAGGCCAAAGTTAGAAGTCCAAATTTTTATTTTCCTTGCAAAAGCAAGCCCAGAGACTAAAAATATGTATGGTTCATTCCAAAGTGTAGTCATCAGCATCTACCCGACAGCTTTTGAATTCTGCCATCATGCTTAAAATAAGACTGAAAGTAGAGGGGGTATGAAATTGTGCTCTCTCACCTCTACACACACGCCCAGGGCCAGCTCTCTAAGAAGTCAAGTAGTCAAGATCCTTTTTGTTTCAGAGGATTAATAAATGTAACAAACACAGGAATCTTTTAAGCCATGTTATGTAGAATCTGACAGGCTTCATCTCCTTCCTTCATGAAAACCTTTCCACCCGGCACATAGGCCTATGTAAGTAACTTATAAAACAGGTCTTTTGGTCTCAAATGAGTCACTGTATTAATACCTATTTCTCTCAGCCTCTGCCCTACAAAAGAATGATTACTGTGGTAATTTTCTTTCAGGTAAATGAAAGGTTAAACTTTGGCTTAAAAATCAAGTAATTCAGTACTTTTCGCATCTATTTCACCTGCTTTAGCACAAAATTCTGCCTTTAATTGACAATTCAGAACCTGAACTGGCTTTATGAACCCCAAACTTAGAAAAAGAGGCTCAGATTGAGAGTATAGAACTTAAACTCACATAACAAATGGGAAATTTAACGCAGTATATATTTCTATTTTTGCTGTATAGCAGCTCTACCTCAAAAGAGCTAAGACTCATTACAACACCAAACTTAAAACCTGCCTGAGAGATCCACAACCAACCTGCTGTTTAGAAAGCCTAAGCTGCTTCTTCAATCTGTGGCAGCCCACAGAGTCATGTGAGCTCCTCTGGTGTGTGCGTGTGGCCCCGACAATAAAATCACTGTCAAGTGCCCATTACCTAAGCAGATTCACTGAAGCAAGTATGTCAATCCCCTCTTTACCCCTAAATACTACTTGTAACCATAATTAGGTGACAACCTTTTACCAGCAATTGTAACTAAGGACCCTTTCTTAAGAAGAGCACCAAGGCCCCTCTGGCAAACTTACAGGGATGCTGTGAGAATAAATGAACTGTAATACATTCTGAACAACAAACTAAAGGTACCCAATTCAAAGGAAGATTGCTATTTTTAACACTGTAAACTTATCAGAGAAGCTTCTGCTCTTCCAAGTTGAAATAGCTAATGGAATACTACACGACTAGCTTTAATATAGAGCTACTATCATTTGTTTCTCTTATATACTTCCCTCCAGGTACAGATGAAAAATGACCTCCCCAGAGTCTGAAA
Organism: Eidolon dupreanum; assembly: GCA_028627145.1. Classification (NCBI taxonomy): domain Eukaryota; kingdom Metazoa; phylum Chordata; class Mammalia; order Chiroptera; family Pteropodidae; genus Eidolon; species Eidolon dupreanum. The sequence continues at coordinate 96,396,182 of CM053503.1, read as the reverse complement.
AATTTCAGCAAGATATCCTGCTGCGAAGGTAAAGGAAATACATTCTCCCCAAACTCCTACAAAAACCTTAAATATTAACACTCCGAACTTTATGGTCTATGGTCAACTATTTTATTCTATTTGGGCAAGTAAAAGGAGACTGGCCTAATTTTAAGAGAAAATCTGACTCTTCTTTAGTTTACATATGGAATCCTTTGCTTATACTGATTTTGTTAAAAGGAATACTAGAAAAATAGATTGTATCATAGTTTTTCTATTCTACATTAGACAGTGATCTCAGGTAATGCTTCTTACTTAGGCAACTTTAAAATCAGCAAGACCATAATCCTGATAAACAATGAGAAACTATAGTATTAGGTTTCTTAGTCATACTCACCTTAAATTATTTTGTTGGCTAGGTGGAATGACACTATAGTAAACTGGCATTCCTGTTGTGGGCATCGATCCTTGATTAGATTGATTAGAGAAAATAACAGGCTGTTGATAAGTCTGATGGGCAATTCCTTGAGAACCTTGAGGCAGTGAAACCTAAAGTTTGAAAGACAATTTACAGGGAAAAAGGTTCTTCAAAACCTTACCAATGTTAGCATCTCCAGTCTTCACAAGGCTTTTCAAGTATGAACAGTTAGGAATAAGCTAAAACTGCCGATAGGCTATCCTCATAAGTTAGCAATAGTACTACCACACTATCTCTATGTTCTTTTCATCTATCTATTGTTTTTGGCTAGTATTTATCAATTTACAGTAGGTTAGCGGCATTAAATTATTTTTAAAAAGCTGCTATGACTTACGTCCCTAAATAAAAGCTATTTTAAAAAAGAAACTTTCAAACTAAGGATACCATTTGACATACTAAGTAAAACCCAGTTAGGGCACTAGTGAGATATACTGGATTGGAAAGAGTGTGAGCTTTGAAGCTTAAGATATCTAGATGTGATATCAACTTCATTACTTTACTATCTATGGGACATTGGGCAAATGACTTAACTATCCTGATGTCCTTTAGTTCCTTATCTGAAAAAATGGGATGCCACCTCCATCTCAGGGGAGGTATTACCTTTATTATAATCTCCATTTACAGGTTCTAGCACAGTAGGCATTTGGTGAATAGTGGATCTTTCAATTCTGTTTTCTAAATCATCTACATAGAAGCCACAAGAACATTATGGATTCTTCTTTTCTGTATTTCAATTCTCTAGTTTCTATAGTCTCTAATATAGAAACCACATAGGCCTAATAGATTCTTAATTTACAAATGTGCCACGACATTAGTCAAATTAGAGTGATTCTGGTAAATAAAGCCAATATAATAAAGCTTCTGATGATTATAATGATGATGTTAGCAATAGAAGTAGCAATGATAATATTAGTGATAGTGATGACAATGAAAGTCGGCATTAATGAGTACTTACTACCATATTCAGGACCTGTTCTAAACATGTTATATGTATTATTACACCAAGTCTTCCTAACAATCCTAATAAGATACTTTTATCATACTTGTTTTATAGGTGGGGAAACTGAAGTTAAGTAACTTGCCCAAGGATGTATAGCTAGTAAGTAAGTCAGGATTTGAACCCATGCCCTCTGGCTCTAATCAAGTCATTATTCTCTATATCTGGGCCCTGCGATTAGATTAACTTCCCAGTCTTGCCTATCTAGCATATTTCAGAAATGTAACTAGTCCTTTCAAAACACACAGTAATCTCTTAATTACTGTCAATTTGGCTCAATGCTCAATTATTGCAAAGAGAAAATTACTGGTTTGATGTATCTAACTCTGTATAACACAATATAGTTCAGTCTTTTTGTCTACTTGAGGCAATGTAACATTTTGAGATTATTATTTCTGACTATATCTACATATGAAAAATGACAGCTCAATTTATATGACCGAATGACAGCTCAATTTATATGACCGAAGCTACAGAATAAACGTGTAACTAGTGGTAAAGAAAAAAAAAACAAAAATGAAAGAGGGTACAGTACTTGAGAATGTACAGCCACAGGATACACTCTACTGAGGACAGATGACTTTTCTGGCTTATTTTCTAGATAACAGTTTATCACTATCCAGTTTATCTATCAAATGTAGAATGAAATATAAAGCAGGCTGTCATTTATTGCTTGTCAGAGCAACACTTCTCCCATTCATTCACTCAGTGTGAGGATTACAAGAAATACCTTGAGAAAATAATTTATAGCTTGTAAAAAAGTATGCTATAGAAACTACAACTGTTTTGGAAACATTTTCAATATCTAGCTCCATTTTTAAAAATAATACTAACAGGGCTGTAATTCATTTAAAAATTATACTTCTTGCACTAGACTATGAGCCTCTAAAGGTTAAAGGTAGTTCTTATTTAAATAATGCCCGGGCATCTTATCTAATAGAAGCTCATTGTACTAGATTAGGGAGCATGACTACGGTTCTTGAGGAGGGAGAGTTCCTGGCATGGTACTGATCTTGTTTAATGTCTAGCTGTGGAGGAAGTAGGGAATGGGCAGTCTCATGTACCTAGGCTCACATACAGAGGATAAGGAGTTAAAAGCAAGGGGGATGTGAGAGAAACATGTGAAATCTGGTTTCATAATGTATCTTTTCTTTTTTCTTATTTGCTTTCTATAATAAAGGGACTTTGAAACTAGACATACCCTTAGTGCTTAAAAAAGAGTCCTTAACGATTCCACATTTTACATTTTAATTTCAACTTTAATTTTCTGGAATTAAATGGAATATGCTAGTACCTTTGCTCATCTACTTCTTCATCTCCATTCTTCACCAATTTATGCACATAATTTTCTTTTAAGAGCTAAAGGTTTATATCTTCCGAGAAGACCTCTGTATTACGTCTCTAATCTGTTCATGACTGTATTTCATAATTCCTTCAGTTATTGGTCTGTATACTGTCACTAATTATGTTTAAAATACATGAACATTTATCTTCCCAGCTAGACTGTTTTTACCTTGTTGAGATGAATGAAAATGGTCTTTGGATTTCTTAACATTAGAAAACCATGAGACTAATAAAACAAACCCATTCGCAACTTATTCCAGAAAGATGAAGGTAAAACAAATTTTTGAAAATGTGCCATATTATACTAAAGAACTCTGATTCATTTATGAAACAATAGGCATTTCTACTTTAGAACTATAAATTAAAATCCATGTCATATTTAATACATGGCATGTCATTCCTTTTTGGGATTTAGGTGGGGGAAAAATCAGTTCCAGCATGGGAAACTGCACAATCTTCTCTACCTTATGAACACTGATTTATAGTCTGTGCTCTATCTCACTATATCAAATACCTACTTCCACCTCCATTTTCTCTCCCATTCCACTTTCTCCTTAAAAGAAACTTTCTAAAGAGCTGAATCATAGAATGAGATACTTGCTTACATACTTATATATTTGGAAACAGAAACAATGCCAGACAAAATTTACTTGCCAATATCAATGTGGTTCAGATATTTTTTCTAAAAATTAATGAAGAGAATAACTAAAGTAATAAAATGAGGATAAAACAAAGCTGCTATGACTAATAAAACTATTAAGACTATAAAGTTATGGATTACAGAGCATTATTCCTCTGTTGAAAGAAGAGAGAAGATGCATTATAGCTATACATTATTTAAAATCATCTCTACCCAAAGTAGGTGAGAGGGGCAACATACCTGATATGATGGCACTGAAGGATAGGGGATGACCACTCCTTGAATCTGATTTCCAATGCCGTTTGGTTGGCCACCAATGAGGTTTTGACTCTGGGGTTGCTGAACTCCAACTATTCCTTGGTAGTTTTGTTGCTGGTTGGGCATAACTTGGTAACCTGTAATGGCACAATGAGTTAAATCCTGCTTTGAATTAAATTTATTTTATCTAATATGATATTTTTGTATTTTGGGCAAGTACTTCGTGTTCTAAAACAACAGAATTTTGTTTAAACAGCAAATCTCAAAAAACCCTTTATTATGAAACCTAACATTTAAAAGGTTTACTATGTAGGTAACCCAAGTCAATTTTTCTCTCATAAAACACATTCCAATATAAACTGTGTACAAAGATGTCCTCTGTAGTTGAGGAAATTTACGGTGTCAGAGATCTGGGTTACATAGACAATTACTTTTTAGTATGCTTTACCATCTACTATGACAACTAGTTTCTGGGGACCAGGACCGGCTATAGAATTTGGGGGTACAGTGTAACAGGAAAATGTAGGGCTCCTTGTTAAAAAAGTGTTGAAAATTTAGAGTTGGTATTAGAACATTACACCAAGCATGTTGGTAATATAAGTAGTCAGTTTTAAGAGTATAAATTTACTTTTATCAAGTGAATTTATCAGTTATTTAAATGAGAATCCACAATGATAAGTTTGAGTAGTCAATGTGAATTATATTTTGTCTCTTGATCCTAAGAAGATTCCTTAAGGTAAGCCAATTAGTTCAAAACTTAAGTAAATTACTAGAAGCTACAATAAATCCTTAAAAAGAAAAGAAACCAGATAAAAATAACTAACTTCATGGTAACTAACTAACTTTCTAGCTTCATGGTATTCAAAAAGTAACAAAGATGAACCAAACTATGGCACTGCCTATACAAACTTCCAAAACTAAACATCAATGAAATGATTTCTCTGATAACACCATAAACATATTTTGCTATCTTATAAATATCGGTTTTCATTTTCATCCTTATCAATTCCTAAAGTAACAGAAATGGCAAAGATCCCATCTCAGGTATCAACTGTAGATAATAGCATCACTGTAGTTGCCAGGAAGCCTTAATGATTCTGCTTAATGACTAAATAATTGAATAAAATCTAGCATCAACCTTCTCTAAAGACATAAAGACAAAGTATATCTGTGTACTTTGCAACTTATTAACAACAAAGTAAAAATCCAGTTACAGTGAATGCTTTAATAGTGAAGGGTTTTGTAAAATAATGGTATTTGTTTGGCAACACTGTTTATGGCTATGTTTCAAATGACCTCTCACCAATCTAACTCTGTACAACAAAAATGTATATTCTAATCCTTATCTGCAATAAAAGTGATTAATAATATGCTGTTCTTTAGACCATTTTCCCTGTGAATTTCCTAAAACAACTTAAACTTGTAGGCAGATAAAAGATGAGTGGAAGAAACTTCTTGCTTATTAGTAAAATAATTAACACTTAACCCTATTTTCAGTTTATCAAATGACAAGTATTTTGAATTGATAACCTAAATTCCAAACACTATCAAAAAATAGTTAAGACATTTCCACTCCTAGGAAAATAAGAGGCAGGAGTGAAAATGGGATGTGAATATAAGATATTTTGAGTTGGAAATGCCACCTCTGAATACACACACACATATCACCAAGTATATATTCCAGTATTAGAATTTGGGCTCAATTTTCTATATCCTGGGAAAGTAACTTCTTATAATGGACTTGTCAGAATTACAGTCCACTAAAATTAAAAAAGAAAAAATGTGGACACCTGGCAGAATTCACCGTAACATAATCTGACTAAAAATACCTACACTTAAATAGTAACACCCCCCTAAGAAACTTCAAATGTTTTTCATATTACTTTTGTAGTTTATTCACAATATAGTCAAAGTTATAAGTTGCTTTGAAAGATAATCATTAAAAAAAAAACAATTTATGCACAAAAGTGGTTCTGATTTTCTTTAAATTTACAAATTTTTGGAGATTCAACTAAAGAGGCTTACTGCCTAAAATTCTTATGAAAAGAAAGTTGGACAGAAAATTTTCAATAATAGCTATGGAGTTCATATCATACAGTTCTAATGTAGGGTCATTTGGACAGTACACCATAGAATTTGCATCAGTAAATTTGCAACAGTATTTTAGATTCCTTAATGTAACCTAATTTCCATTAATATTCATGACTACAAAACTCACGTACATTTTGAAAACTGTGACAACATAACATGAATTCTAAAACATCTGACTCTAGCACCTTGTCATTTATTAGAGAGAGTAGTAAAAAAGATGCTGTGAGTCCAGGATGTGTGTAGAGGGTGATATAAAGATAAGTAAGACATGGACCCGATCTGTGAAATTAGGTATTGTTAGCCATGACACCATATCAGAACAGCAGAATAAACAGGATCTTATGAAAATGAGAGAAAAATCAATCCTGTCTGATATTCACAGACGTAGTGACATTTGAGCTTGAATTTAAATAAAAACATCTAGAAAAAGTAAAAATGGATGTTTCAGGAATAGGGAACAAAGAGGAGTGGCTGGTTATGGTATATAAAGTGAAAAGTAGATGAATGTAGAATAGAATCCAGGTGGAGAATCAAAGATTTTACAAGTATTAGAGGATGGAGAATTAACCAGAAGTTCTAGATTTTAAAGATTGCGAAAGCAGAAAAACAACTATTAGTACTTCATTAAGCAGCAGCATAAAGAAGTTGGGAACATGACCTTAAATAATAGTGAAGCTTTAAAAATAAGAATGCTAAGCACTTAAAAAAAAAATCTCTTCCTTAAGAAACTCCCTTATTAATCATCTCATAATTTTTGTTTATTGCCCTATTTTTTAATTTTTCAGTTATAGCTGACATTTAATATTATTTTATATTAGTTTCAAGTGAATAGCATAGTGGTTAGACATTTACATAATTTACGAAGTGATCCCCCCAATTAGTCGAATACCCACCTGGTACTATACAGTATTGCAATTACTGACTATATTCCCTACACTGTACTTTACATTCCCATGATGATTTTCTAACTACCAATTTGTACCTTATCCCTTCAGCTTTTCACCCCCAACCCCCTTCCTATCTGGCAACAGTTTGTTCTTTATATCTGTGAGTTTGTTTGTTTTATTTTGTTCTTTAGATTCTACATATAGGTGAAATCATATATGGTATTTGTTTTTCTCTGACTTATTTCAATTAGCATAATACCCTCTAGGTCCATCTGTGTTGTTGTAAATGGTAAGATTTCACTTTTTTTAATGGTTAATATCCCATTGTATAAAGGTACCACTCTTCTTTATCCAAAAGTGTATTAATGGGCACTTAGGTTGCTTCCATATCTTGGCTATTATAAATAGTGCTGCAGTTAACATAGGGGTGCATAGACCTCTTCAAATTAGTGTTTCTGGATAAATACTCAGAAGTGAGATTGCTGGGTCATAAGGTAGTTCTATTTCTAATTTTTTGAGGAACTTCCATACTGTTTTCCATAGGGCTGTGCTAATTTGCAATTCCACCAACAGTGCCTGAGGGTTCCCTTTTCTCCACATCTTAGCTAACCTTTGTTTACTGATTGTTGATAGTCATTCTGTCAGGTATGAGGTAATATCACATTGTGGTTTTAACTTGCATTTCTCTGATGACTAGTGATGTTGAACACCTTTTCATATGTGTATTGGCCATCTGTATGTCCTCTTTAGAGAAATGCCTATTCGGGTCTTCTGCCCATTTTTTAATTGGGTAGTTCTTTTGGTGTTGAGTTGTATGAGTTATTTATAAATTTTGGATATTAATCCCTTATCAGATGTATCAGTGGTGACTATCTTCTCCCATTCAGTGGACTGTCTTTTTGTTTTGTTGATGGTTTCCTTTGCTGTGCAAAAAAATTGTTAGTTTGATGTAGTACCATGTGTTTATTATTTCCTTTGTTTCCTTTGCTTGAAGAGATACATTTGGAAAAATATTACTATGAGCAATGTTAGAGAGTTTACAGCCTATGTTTTCTTCTAGGAGTTTTATGTTTTCGGGTCTTACATTTAAGTCTTTAATCCATTTTGAGTTTGTTCTTGTATATGGTGTAAGGTGGTCCAGCTTCACTTTTTTGCAAGTCTGTTCAGTTTTCCCAGCACCATTTACTGAATAGACTGTAAATTCTTGCCTCCTTTGTCATATATTAAATGACCATATAAGCATGAGTTTATTTCTGGGCTCTCTATTTTCTTCCAACATAATCTCTGTGTCTGTTTTAATGCCAGTGACATGCTGTTTTGATTACTATGGCTTTGTACCGTAGTTTGATATCAGATAGCATGATACCTCCAACTTTGTTCCTCTTTCTCAAAATTGCCATGGCTCTTTGGGTTCTTTTATAGTTCTATATAAATTTTAGGATTATTTGTTCTGTGAAAAATGCCATTGGTATTTTGATAGGGATTACAATGAATCTATAGATTGCTTTGGGAAGTAGAAACATTTTAATGATGTTAATTCTATCCATGAGCACGGTATATGCTTCCATTTATTTATATCTTCTTCAATTTCTTTCATCAATGTCTTATAATTATCTGAGTACAGGTCTTTTACCTCAATGGCCCCCAACTCCTGGGCCCTGGAGCGGTACTGATCCGTGGCCTGTTAGGAACTGGGCTGCATAGCAGAAGGTGAGCAGCAGGTCAGCAAGAAAAGCTTCATTTGTATGTGCAGCCACTCCCCAGCACTAGCATCACTGCCTTGGCTCCACCTTAGATCATCAGGCATTAGATTCTCACAGGAGCCTGAACCCTACTGTGAACTGCACATGTGAGGGATCTAGGCTGCGTGCTCCTTATGAGAATCTAATGCCTGATTATCTGAAGTGCAGTTGAGGCAGTGATGCCATAGCTGGGGAGCAGCTGAAAATACATATTAACATTAGCAGAGAGGTTTGACTACACAGAGACCATAATAAATCAACTGCTTATAGACATATCAAAACCCTATCAGAGAGTAGCAAGTGACAATCTGCATCTGGTGGCAGGTGACTTGATGTACTTCAATTGTACAGCCGCATCTAGTGGCAGGCTTTAAGTCAGAATTCGACACTTTACCATTTCCATCCATGCCTTTTTCCCCACACTGTGTGCTTGTCTCAGTCACAATTTTGGTAAGCCCACAAGCTAACTCTAGATAAAATGAGTAAAAAACAAACATCTCTGGAGAGCTTCTTTAATAAAAGGGGAAATATGCAATAATGAGACAGAAAAAGATTCTAAGACCACCAACAAAAAGAAAGCTGCATTTAAAATACCAAGAGTCCTAAATTATAGGTTCGTTGCAACAGGTGATTCACATTCTCCAAGACTGCTTTGTATAATATGTGGTGACTGGCTATCTAACAAAGCCATGAAACCTTTGAAACTGCTTTGCCACATGGAGACCAGGCACCCTGCATTAAAAGACAAGCCTTTGGAGTTTTCAAAAGAAAAAAACATGAACACAAAAAACAAAAGCAATTATCAAAGGCTACTATTTCATCAAATGTGTCTACTCTAAGAGCATCATTCTTAGTGGCTAACCGCATTGTTAAAGCTCAGAAGCCCTTTACTAAAGGTGAGGAGTTGATCGTGCCTGCTGATAAGGACATTTGTCATGAACTTGTAGGAAAGACTGCAGTTCAAAGGGTGGCATGTGTTCCTCTTACGGCTAGCGCCATAACTAGATGAATTGATGAAATAGCAGAGGATACTGAGGCACAATTGTTAGAGAGGATTAATGAGTAACCGTGGTATGCAATCCAGGTTGATGAGTGCACAATAAATGTAAAGTGTTTGAATCATCCCCAAACCACTCCTCCCCCACCCAGTCCATAGAACAATTTGTCTTCCACAAAACAGGCCCCTGGTGCCAAAAAGATTGGGGACCAGTTTTACTTCCTTGGTTAAATTTATTCCTAGGTATTTTATTTTTTTGAATGCAATGGTAAACAAGATTGTTTCCATAATTTTTCTTTCTGAAAGTTTGTCATTGGTATATAAAAATGCAAACTACTTTTGAATATTAATTTTGTATGCTGCTACTTAACTGAAGTCATTTATTAGTTTTTTTTTTTTTTTTAGAATTGTTAGGGTTTTCATTATCTGGTATCATGTTGTTTGCAAAGAATGAGTTCTACTTCTTCCTTTCCAATTCAGATGTCTTTTATCTATTTTTTTTCTTGTTGGGTTGCTGTGGCTAGGACTTCCAATACTATGTCAAATAAAGCAGTGAAAGTGGACATCCTTGTCTCCTTATTGTTCTTAAAGAAAAATGCTTTTAGCTTTTCACGGTTGAGTATTGTTAGCTGTGGGTTTATCATATACGGCTGCTATTATGTTGAGGTAAGTTCCCTCTATTCCCACTTTGCTGAGAGCTTTTATCATAAATGGATGCTGGATTTTGTCAAACCCCTTTTCTGCATCTACTGATATGATCATATAATTTTTACCTCTTATTTTGTTTATGTGATATATCATGTTGATTTGCAGATATTGAACCAACCTTGCATCCCAGGAATAAATCCCACTTGATCATGGTGTATATGATCTTTTTAATGTCTTGATGAATTCGACTTGATCATATTTTTTTTGAGGATTTCTGCATCTATCTTCACCAGGGATATTAGCCTATAATTTTTTTTAAATAGTGCCTTTGGTTTTGGAATAAGGGTAACGGTGGCCTCATAGGATGCACCCGGGAGCCTTCCAGCCTCTTAAACGTTTTGGAATACTTTGAGAATTAAGTGTTAATTCTTCTTTGACTCTTTGGTAAAATTCACACGTGAAACCATCCAGTCTAGGACTTTGGTTTGGTGAGAGTTTTTTGATTATGGATTAAATTTTGTTTGCAGTAATTGGTCTGTTCAGAATTTCTGATTCTTCTTGATTCAGTCTTGGAAGATTATATGTCTCTCAGAATTTATCCGTTTCTTCCAGGTTCTCTAAGTTGACATATAACTGTTCACAGTACTTTCTTATAATCCTTTGTATTTCTGTGGTATCAATTGTCACTTCTCACTCCTGATTTTATTTATTTAAACCTTGTCTTTTTTTTTTTTTTGATGAGTTTGATTAAAGGTTTATTAATTTTATGTTTTTAAAGAACCAGTTCTTGGTTTCATTGGTCTTTTATAGTTAAATTTATAGTATTTTTTAGGCTTTATTTCGTTTACTTCTATTCTGATCTTTATTATTTTCTCCCTTCTACTTGCTTGGGCTTTATTTTCTCTTTTTCTACTTCCTTTAAGTGTGAAGTTAGATTATTTCCTTGAGATTTTTCTTGTTTCCTAAGGTAGGCCTGTATTGCTATGAATTTCCCTCTTAGGATTGCTTTTGTTGTGGGTCATTGTTTTCATTTTCACTTAAGGTAACTTTTAATTTCTTCTTTGATCTCATTGTTAACCTATTCATTGTTTAATACATAACTTAGCTTCCATGTGTTTGTGTATTTTTCCATTTTTTTTTTCTTGTAATTGATTTTTAATTTCATACCATTATGGTTGGAGAAGATGCTTAATATGATTTCAATCTTCTGAAATTTACTGAGACTTTTTTGTGGCCTAACATGTGGTCTCTCTGGGAAAAAGTGACATGTGCACTTGAGGAGAATGTATATTCTCCTGCTTTGGGGTGAAATGTTCTAAAAATATCAATTAAATCCAGCTGCTCTAGTGTGTTATATAAGGGTGCTGTTTCCTTGTTGGTTTTCTGTCTGGAAGATCTGTACACTGGTGTAAATGGAGAGTTAAAGTCCCCCACTATCCCTGTATTACTGTTGATGTCTTCCTTCATTGCTTTATTCCACATCTCTTAAAACTCTACAGGTAATATAAAATTCTTATTAATTTTTCTCTCATGGTTTGTGTATGCCTAAAAAAACTAAAATGGTGTGCTTTTTAAGGGTAAAATTAGAAAGTTTAACATTGTCTCCATTAAAAACAAACAAACCAACCCAAACCTCTATAAGCTATGACACAGCTAAGCCAAAAAAGTAAGCACTCGGTATTTATACTCACTAAATAAAGAGGGAAAAACTCAACATAATGGAATCAAAATAATACATGCTTCTACAAAGAACCAGGAGCTTCCTATGTGCTGATAGGCTGACTAAGAATGGCCAGTTTTCCAATGTCCACATTTAGTTGAATGGCTTCTGAGAGCAAAACTAAAGTTTTAAGGTGACATGTTTATAATAAGGTTAAACACACTAACTACCTTAATGCTAAGAATACAAATCACCTGTCTGGAATTCATGGCTCATTCCATTAAGCTTCTCAGTGAAAAATGCACAGCGGTTGAATCATAGATTTCATGTAATTAACCTCAAAGTGCTTATTTGATAAGGAAGAACACAGAAGTATTTTAGTTCATATCTAATATGTAAAGCTTGAAATGAAGGTTTTATTTGAACATTTCTGAAAAAACTAGACATTAAAATCCTTTAAAAATTTTTATTTGATTATAAAATAGGTTTTCATGGATGAAAATTTGAATACAAAAAAGAAAAACATTTAACCTCAAATTCCTATGCCTTTTCATTTAGAATACTACATAATTTTCATTTCTTCGATGGCACAACAAGGTAATATTAGTAGCTAAATTTACATGACATTTATTAGGTTTCAGGCACTGTTTTAATCACTGTACATATGTTAGCTCATTTAATGTAATCAATCTCATGAAATAGGTACAATTATTCCCATTTTTCAGATGAAGAAACAAAAGCATAGAGAGGTTCATACCTTGTCCAAAGTCACCAGATGGTAAGTGTTGTAGCTAGGATTTGCGCACAGCAGTCTGATTATAAACTTTACCTTTCTCAGGGACAAATGTTGAAGTAGAAAGAATATTCCAGGAATACTGCTCAAATCAGCAGAACACTAAACACCTGGCCCCTTTCCATTTCCTGAGAATTTTTGTTAACGAAAACTTTTACTGTAGTTTAACACATCTAAGTCTTAAGAAAAATTTATTTAGAGGAAAACAGAGAATTAGTGTAAATAATCAACCAAGAAACTTTTTTCATTTGAACTGAAGATTATTTGTGAGTATAAGCAATCCAAATTAAGAATCAGAGTGAAAGGTTGTTGAGCAGTTAGTCCAGATGGCAGCTATATGAACTTGGGCACTGAAAAAGACTAGGTGTCAAAGAGTTTACATGATCAGCCAATAATTTCCTCTTCCTGGGAAGGACTCTCCTTCACTTGTTTTGCTACTCCCAAGATACACTGTGACGTCTGCATTTCAAGGTTACACTTGCTTGCCCTATTATAATTAGATTTCACATGCATATAAGACGACTGGGAAGGGGAAGAGGAGGCTCAAATGGTGGCGTGTTTCAGGTTCCATGTCCCTTGGTCTGTCTCTCTAACACCAAAAGTATTTCCATGTCAATCTCCAATGTTCCTCTTTGGGTTTTAGCTTTGCTACTTTGCCTCAAAGAATGTCTTTGCTCAAAATGTATATTCTGTTGCCATATCCCACAAGAGATTTTTCTCTAGTAGAATTTTCATATATTTGGCTTTCTTTTTCACAAAGGTCAGTTGTTTTGCCTAGAGGTCAGACTTTACCCAGTGGGGCAATGCCAACTTTAACTTGAACATAGTGTGTATGAGGAGTATGTTCTGTATCATGGGTGAAGTCTTGAAGTTCTTGTGAAGCAATGGCTCTTTTCTATACACTGAGTAGCTTTACATTCATTTTTATATTCGAGGCAGGAAAACCCCCTCAATTTGACCCACAGTGATCAGGAAGCTGTTAGAGCCAGATGAATCTTTCTAAGGTTGTCACAGATTTTTTTTTTAAAAAGCATCATTTAATGTTTGATGCTCTGTATGACTGGTACCCCAGAAGGAAAATTCTACTGGCATTAGGACAGGTACCAAAACTGTTTTTTTCCAAAAGTCAAGATGAGATGGTTGATCATTCATTCTAATAATTATTACAAACAAACAACAACCTAGTAACTGTTACAAAATACATAATTTTTGAGTATACTCTCTGAAGAGCAGAATATTAAAAGTTGTAATAAGATTATTAGAATTTTTCAAGTGATATAAAACCATGGGATCTATGTTGGTTAAAGTTACTATAATCATAAGCAAAACTAGAAATATTCAGTTGGAAAGCGCTAAAAACCCAAAAATATCCAGAACACTATTCTACTAATCCAGTTAAAGATAGGAAGAACTTTACTATTGTCTATGTAAGACAAAATCATTAATAATTTATTAGCTAGAGAAATAAAGGGCCACATAATGATAAGCATGCCTTAATAAAATTTATGTGTACTTCCTTAATAAAGTTTATATCTTAAGGAAGTGTTCATGTTATTTACAAAATCCTCTGAACCTGTGTTTGAACATTCAGGATGCTGAGCATCAATTGTTACAGAACAGCACTTAAGAGAAGTGGCATGGTGGTTCAGGTTCATTATCTAATTATTCAGACAAAGGAAAGGGAAGTCGTGATAGTTTCAAAAGTATAGTTTGAAGACTGCCAAGTATGAGAAAAAAATCCAATGATCTGGAAAAGACGGAGAAGGTTGAATATTAGGAAGGATGAAGCAGATTCCTAGAGAATGAAAAGTATCATTATGTTTAAAAAATACTACCAGAAGAGATCCCCAGTATCCTCATGCTCACTATACCACCAACTTGGCTACTACCTAAATTATTCTTTCTTCAATAAAAAGTGTTTATCAGAATAATAAAAAAAAAATCCTTCCTGTGATATATCTGGATTTAACCTAGAAGTTAGGGGGAAACAAGTTATCTTTTACAGAAATTTGTGTCAATATTGTGGAAAAGCATCTGTTTTGTAATGTAAGCAATGCCTATTTAAATGATATCAAACAAGACAATAAACGTCCAGATCTCAATATAGGTGTTATTTAATACTGTCATTCTCCTTTGTTAAAGGACTGCACTGTTCCAATATTATTCCATTTCTTCCTGCACTTTCAGTGAAAAGCACAATCGATTCTGGAAGCTGAGAGAACTAGGACAATATAAACTGATGGCTCAGGCACTTCCCTGGAGGGCTCCAAAGAATATTCTATTTTTAACTCACTTCAACAGAGAACAAGAAGGAAATACAGTGTTCAGCAGAAAAGTATTGTCCAGGGTGTAATAGGCTGATTTTATTTTATATAGGTGATCTGAACAAGAATTTATGTTAAAGGAAAATATTCTTAATGCAGATTAGATATAATCAGAAAGAAAATACAAAGAACTGAAGAACTGCTTAGTTAGAATAGTCATAAATCTAAGATTCATTTAATAGTATTATTAAATTTTTTCAAGACCAACTTGTATAGCAGAAACACCATGAGGGCAGGTTTTTGTTTTTTATTTTGATGAGACATTTTACTAACTTGAAATTTTGCTAACTAGGTATTTACAAGACAATTTAGAATAATTGTTTCCATATCATCTAAATCTCAAGTTTGTAATCCTGGTCTATCTTACGTCTGGTGGCCCTACTTTAGTGAGCAGATACGTTCAATTTAATGATAGCCCCTTAGGTGAATTTGGAAGAAGACATAGTTGGCAGCACACCTTTACTATTCTTTCTCTTCTATCACCCTCTGCTCTCCTACTTCTATGCCTGAAATAAACATAAATACAAACACATACAAAAAACAAATCTAATAAAAACAGCCACCTAGAAGTTAAAGCTCACAGCAATTTAAATGACAGTCCTACGGAAGAGTCTATACAACTCAAGGAAATCTATGCGTACTTACCAGGCACATTTGGCTCCAGATATCAGTGGCGGCAGGTTAATGGAGAAGGGAAAAGGGAAATAGGTGGATTTGTAGGTATTATACAGTGTCTGAATCTGTGCTGGTCACAAAATACTAAGAAATGCTCACGGAATCAATGAAAAAACAGGGATAACTAGGGCCAACAACCTAGTAATATAAATACAAAATTACTATTACTCTACTGGAAAGTTGTCAGTAAAGAAATTGACTTTGTGCCTAGAGCTCCTATTTGACATTGCTAAATCCTTTATCAATATCAGCTTTCCCCTGCTTATCCAATAATGGTCTTTCTTTCTTGCTTTCATTTTATATCCCAGTTACTTTTAAATTTGCACCCTGCAAATATTGCCAATGTTCTGTGCATCTTACAGACTGTTTACCCTAAAATGTTCCTCCTACAGTGTAGTTCATCAGGACCCTACCATAGGCTACTGGTAATAAAGCTTAATCAGTCTGGAACCACATGGTTCTGACTTATTTGAAAAGGTAAGACTGAAGATATAATACACTGATATTCTTTGAATTTATCAATTCGTTGCAAAACTAAAATGTTATCTAGTTTTACAGAGTCATTTTGCTCCCTACATGCATATAATATCACAGTTTGGGAAAAAAAAAAAACCCCAAAACTGAATTATATCCTTGGGTAGAGCCCAAGTATCTGCAAATACTTTTAGGTATCTTATTTGATGGCATGCTTTTATGCATAATAATATTCCTAAAAAGTTATGTAGCAATAGGAAAAAGAGATGTATTTGACTTTTGCTAATGAGTTTGGCATACTTAAGACATCAAAATTTTAAGAAAAGCTCCAACCAAAATCAATCTGCCATCCAAATCTGTTTTGAAAAAGAAGTTAAAGCAAGAGCTTTCATAAATTTTTAAAAGGTAATTTACATTAAGCCAAGGTTGTCATTTAAATTCAAATCCCTATTACTGAGTATGATGCATGATTAAAGCCATTACAATTAATGGAAAATATAAGCAAATGTTAATACCTTAATACAGCATTAAAAAAGAAAAAAAGAAAAAAAGAAAAAAAAAAAGCAGTGGAAACCTGAGTAAAAAGAAGCCAGGAAGCAGCTGAAAAAGAGACCGGTTCACTGTGAGAAATGTAAACCTCTCAGACAGTGCTACGGCCCCGAATCCAACAGCTCAAGAACAAGGCCAATTATTGCAAAATATTAAACATATATGGTGAAGGTGCAAACTTTTCAAAAGAGTCATAAGAATGAATGAAAGCAGCTACACAGAAAACAGCCAGGGCTTTGAAAACCTAAAATCTTTGCCATGATTACTACCTGCAGGAAAGGTTTCTTTATAGTATACCAAGCTCCTTATACGTAGTATACTTTATAGCATTCAAGCTCTAAGTTTTATGATAAAGGGTTAAGAGAACAAATCCTTATTATTGCAACTGGTAAGTAACCAGATCTTCTGAAATTGTTGCTTAAATGACTCCAGTTCTTGACAGTAAGTAACTAAACTATGGTAAGCCAATTCTCCAATATTCTACCTTTCTGAACTAGAAATGACTCACATAAGATAGACACATAAAATCATGGAATTTTAGGGTACGCAGGGGCTTCGACAGACAATACAGTAAAACTCTCTTACTTTGAAAGTGAGTACAGTGAAACACAGCTTTAAATGATACACTTAATACCAGTTAAAAACAAATAAGGGCTCTCAGGATTTGACTTCTATTTTTCCTTTCACGTTATGCAATACATTATCTGAAAAGCCTTATGTAGCCAGACTTTCTTTTGTGGATAGGGGTTGACTCAAACCTGTTTTAAATTAAATGTTTTTAGTTTCATATTTAAATAAAAGATTTGTATATTCATTCCTTCCAGTAATGTTAGTACTGATTTCAATTCAGTTTCCACAACAGACTCAAGGTTTATTGTCAAAGAAAACCAATAACTATTGTGGTCCTCTGACATACACATAGATGGAAGACCAAAGAATTTTATCCTTGAGATATTTCCCCAACTTCCTCATTGCTCGAAAGGGTAAATAAAAGAAAACCCTATATTTTATTGTTCATACCCTCCCTGGTCTTAGAATACTTGATTCGATGGGTTTGTTAACTGAGGGCAAAATTTCTTTAAATTCATATACAAATATTTAAAAGTTCTTTGTGTTTTAATGAAGAAAAATTATTCCAAATCTATTAATGCTTTCATTATTTGGTTGAATAATTAGTTTCACCTTTTTACATAATAAAAGAAAATAATATGCTTGACTAAATGTTGTTTGACAAGACAAAAATATAAGATGTGAAAATTTCTACTTTTAATCAGATTGAGAGTGGAATGTAGGGAAATACAAGGAAAAAAAAGAAAAATCAAGAAAAGTATGATGTTTTATATATATATATACGTACATATATATACTCATATATATATACGTGTATATATACATATACATATATATATACACACACACACACATAAAAATTACGGAGTCAAATATTGCTATTCATCTGTGAAAAAAATCAGAAATAAAAACTGCCTTGTCTGTCTCCCAGGGTATTTTACTTTTCTATTAGGGTACATATAAACATAAATGCACACTTTTCTGCAAGCTTTGACATAAAAAAATAAGTATCAGCTAACGACAAAAAAGTCTTTAAGTTGTAACTTTAAAAAGTTTTCAAACCCTGCAAATTCTATAAAGTGGTTCAATATAATTACCAACACAATACTTGGCATTGGCACTACCAAACTTTTCTTCAAAGGGAAATTTCTATTGTACTTATTAGTATAAAAATTATATCCCGCTTATTCTTCAAACAAAATGAAATTCAACTAACCAAAGCTGTAAGAGGATATTATATAAAATAACTAGAAGGACCAACTCTAGTTATAAAGTGTTATTTTATGACTTACTCTGAGTCAAACACAATGTCAAAAACTATTCAGACGTTCTCTTTCTGTGCCTGCACTATCCAGATACAATCTAACTTACTGCTTCCTTCCTTCTCACCATAACTAGCATTAGAAAAAAACCCCAAATTAAAATGTGACTGATGATAAACACACGCTGTCACACAGATATTTTGGCTGTCAATTCGAACTGTCATTTTCAGCTGTTTTCCATTAAGTGGGAACATTTTTTGCAGAGATGCATTTGTACAAGCATATTGGTCCAACCTGTGATTACAAGTTTTAATTTTGTAGGCAATTTGACAAAAATTTAGCCATTAAAAACAACAAAACTAATAAGCCCACGTAAATACGGAACAAAGGATCTTTGCTTGTCCATTAATAGTGTATTGATGAACTAATTAATTAGTCACACACAAGGTATCTGAATGGGTAACATGAGGCAAATTTTTTTTTTTAATTATCATGACATTAACTATAATCTATATTATAATTTTGGAAGAAAAAATTAAAACAAAAACAGTATGAAAAATCAGTAACAGGCTAAAAAAAACTCAGAAAATAATTGCTTAAATAAAACAACAATGTATTAAAGCTAATGAGCAGTGTCACAACCAATGTTTCTATGTATAAAGAACAACTTTCGATGCCCTTCAAAATTATGGTATTATATTAGTTTATATTATAAGTGGACTGTATAATTAAACTTCAGGAAAACCTGAAATTAAAGAGTCATATTTGAGACAGAGGACAAATTCTGAGTCGGCTAAAATGACCAGTGTTTGTACTTAACATCCTTTAGAACATCTGTCACATATACGACACAGGGCCAGCAGCACACAAAAGGAAGAACTTAAATACTAAGTCCAAGACAACTCCTAGGAGCAACAGATTAAGGATCTGGAAGTCCCTTGCAGGGATGATAAATAAGAATCATATGTTGTAAAGGAAGTTGGAAAGCCGCTATGATCAATAAGACTGCACAAGCGAGGAGAAGCAAGAACAATTCTCATTAGACTGCTCAGTACAGATGTCTTCCTCCTAAAATTGCAGCACTCCTTAAGAGTTCCATATGATATAAAGAGCAAGAAACTGCCTAAGTAGAGGTGAAGGGTTATGTGGCCTTGGTAAGTCTCACTGACATAGTCTGAGAGCCTCCAATGGTGACAAGCAGCTAAAAAGCCTCCAAAGAAACCAATAAAAATTCTACTTCAACACCTAAAGTTATGAAAGGCTGAAAAAATACCTTATTAAACATCTGGGGCAGAACTACATATCTAGGTAGGAAGAACAGAGAAATGAGTTCAGTAAAATTAGTAAGAGTTTTATAACTGTGATCAACTGTTTTCATTGAATGCTTAAAGAAAATTTGCAAGGAGCAGAAGGAAAATCTTTTGAGTTTTAATATATTTCATGCCTAGTATTAGACTGCATTTGGTTTAAAAATACCTTTCACTATACAAGTAGCAAACTGAAAAACAAAACACAAAAAAGATGCGTAAAAACATTCCTTTTAAAGGCATTCCTACTGAAGTTAAGATATAAAAAAAATTTCACTAGGCTAGAGTTCTCAAAGTTAGGTGGTTTTGATTAGCTGTTCAGGAGACATCTTAACTTGCCTTGCCTCTCTTCTGTTGTAACCACGGGTGGACTACCAGGCAGCAAAGAAGGCTTCAACTACAATGGCAGTGAGCACCAGGAAGCTGCTCACCAGTTTGGCTTGATACCATCTTCTCATCATGGCTCCCAACCCTTCAGCATATAAACCTGACGGTGCTGTATTTTCTGGCAAGTGCTAAGATTTGCCCACTCTTTTAATCTCACTGGTTTGCATATTAATCTACGTGCACATATCTGAGACCCTTGATAGACTAAGAGTAGCAGTATCATCATACAATCAGTATCTTAATACAATACTGAAATAAAGCAGGATGAAAAAAACAATACTCACAGCTAAGAATTAATGATCTCAGAAATACTACTCACCTGTCTGCTGTGCAGGCTGTGGCAGTGGTTGGTTTAGATGTGAATTGTAATGGACAGAAGGGACTGGGCGATACTGAGGTTGACTGGGGTGATAGTGGCCTGGAGCACAATAACAGGCTGGCATCTAGGATAAATATTGAGGGAAAAAATATATTTTCTTGTAATAAAAATTTTTTTCTGTGAGGAACATCAGAGTGTAAAGAGTAATAATTCTTTCCAACACCAATCACCTGAAAACTGATTTTCTTAGCTTTAAATTTAACTGAAAATTGTTTTAAAAATTTCAAACATATAGTACACATAGCAAAAGACACCTACCAATATGCCTACCAATTAGATTTAGTAGTTTTTTTTGGCCAAATTTATTTCAGATTTTCCTCTATCTTATAAAACCAAACAGTACTGAAATAACTAAATGCTCACTCCAACATTGCTTTGCTCTACATCCCACAGAAAACCCATTATCCTGTAGTTGGAATATATCATTACTATAATGTTTTAAAGCTAGTATCCATACACATATACATACACACATATATAAATATCTGTTATCCATACATAAAATTATTGAAGATTTTAAAAATTTACATTTATGGTATCCTACTATAACTTCAGGAAACTTATTTTTCAATTAACATCATTTTGAGACTACACTGGTTGAAACATGTACTGCTAGCTCATTGACTTCAACTGATGAATAGCTATCACTGTATATATGTCAGTTTAACCATTAATGCACAGTTGCAGTGGTTCCATTCCTTAATTTTTCTATTTCTAATACAAATTAAAATGCCAATACAAATTTTATTTGTCAATTATACCTTAATAAAGGTGGAAAAAAATGCCAGTAAGACTAGCTTGATTTGTTATTCCTTCCAAAGCTACTAATACCAGGTTTGAGTTTCTTTTAATATGATCCAGGCTGGGGTAAAGAATAAAGAATCCTGTGATGTAGAAGTATGTAGTGAGTTAAGTTTACTAGGTTCATGGGCTCTTTCAGGCCCTATTCTTCTGATTATGTCATTTCTAAAAGAAGAGAGGCCTATGGAGATATTAAAAGTGCCCATTTCATCTGGAAACCAGCCAAGCACAGAATTTCTAGATCAGTTATGAGCCAAGAATCTCCTACATTTACTGTAACATTCTTCTGTCTTTGAAACATTAGACACGATACATCTATGATCCCTTAATTTTTTCTGGAGATATCAACAATGAACAAATATATCCTGATTTCATATCTTATCCGTTATTAACACTCTTCAGTATGTGTGTATGTGTATAAATAATTTTTTTTCTCTTAAATAAACAAAAGACATCACTGTTTAAGGCAAAAATTGTAATACTATTTTTGGTTATAATGTATACATGTAATTATACAGCACAAACAATGGAGAAAGAGTAAATAGAATTATATTGCTAAAATGACTAGTATATTTTACTTGTCGTTTCATATGAAAATGAAATAGGTTGTGACAAGCTAAAGATACATATCATACTCCCTAAAGAAACTACACAAACAAGATTCAAAGGGCTATAGATAAAAAATAATAGAAGAAATAAAATGACACACAGAAGAGTTCAGATAATACAAAAGGCAGGAAAATAAGCAGAGAGGAATAAAATAGATAGGACAAATGGAAAACAAATCAATGCGGCATACCTACATCTAACCATGTCAAAAGCCATACTAAAGACAAAAGAACAAGACACTCTAATTAGAATGGATGAAACAGCAAAAACAAATTATATACCATATTTAAAAGACATACTTTAAATATAAAGGTTGCAAATAATTTTGGAAAAAAAAAAAAAAAAAAGAACAAAGTTGGAGGACTTATACTTCCTGATTTTAAAACTCAGTATAAAGACACAGTAATAAAACAGTGTAGTACTGCCATAAGATAAAACTACAGAATTGTGTAAAAGTGAGAGACCACAAATAAACTTTTACATGACTGCTTAACTGATATTTTACAAGGGTACTAAGACTATTCAATGGGAAAAAAAATAGGGTCTTCAACAAACGATGCTGGAACGAATAGATATATACATGCAAAAGAATGAAATTAAACTCTTACCTCACACCACATATAAAAATTACTCAAAATTGTTAAATGACCTAAATATAGGAGCTAAAATCATAACACTCTTAGAAGAAAACAGGGATCAATCTTCACGACCGTGGATTTGGCAATGGATTCTTAGATATGACACCAAAACCATGAGCAACAAAATGAAAAAGTGGATCTAGTGGCCTTTATCAAAGTTAAAAAAACTTTTGTGCATTAAATACATTATTAAGAAAGTAAAAGGACAATCTACAGAATAAATATATCTGCAAATCACACATCTGATAAGGTTTCAATATCAGAAATACATAAAGAACTCTTAAAACTGAACAAAAAGACAATCTGTCTGGAAAAAAGGCACCAGGAAAACAGCTGGCAGTTCCTCAATAAGTTAAACATATAATTACTATATGATCCAACAGTTGTACTCCTAGGTATATACCCAAAGAAATGAAAATAGAGTCTCAATTAAATACATGTGCCTACATGTTCGTAACAGCACTACTCATAATAGGCAAAAGGTTGAAACATTCCAAATCTATCCATGGTTGAAAAGATGAACAAATTGTGGTATATACATACAATGGCATATTATTCAGCTATAAAAGAAATGTACTGATAACATGCTACAATGTGGATTAACCCTGAAACATTACATTAAGTCAAAAAGGCCAGATGAGGAATCTAACATATTGCATGATTTTGTTAATATGAAGAATTCAGAATAGGTAAATCAATAGAAACAGAATGCAGATCAGTGGCTGCCAAGGGCTGAGGGGTTGGGGTGAGGAGAATTGGTAGCAACTGCTTGATGGGTACTGAGTTTTCTTCTGGGGTGATGAAAGTATTTTAGAACTACAGAGAGGTGGCAGTTGCAAAACATTGTGAACGTACTAAATGTCACTGAATTATTCACTTTAAAATGCTTAATTTTATGTTGTGTGAACTTTATTTTAATAAAACAAAAACAAAAAACAAAACACTAAAATTATAGAATACCAATTCTTTTCAAGCACACATGGATCATACCCCAGGAGACTATATGCTGGAACAAAAACGAAGACAAGAGATTCCAAAACACTGAAATCTGAGAGTAGATTCTATGACTACATTAAACTAAAATAGAAATTAACAGGTCTCAAGAAAGCCCTCAAATATGTGGAAATTAAACAACACACTTCCAAATAAATTATGGGTTAAAAAGTCACTCACAAAAAAGAAAATGTTTTGAACTAAATGATAACAAAAACACAACATATTCAAATTTGGGGACTGGAGCTAAATGGTGCTTAGATGGAAATTTATACCATTAAAAAACTTTTACTGAAAAAATAATCTAAAATCAATGATCTATGTTTCCACCTTAAGAAACTAGAAACAAAGGACAATGTTGTACCCAAAATAAGTAGAAGGAAATGATAAAATAGTTTAAATAGTAAGTGAATAATAAAATTAATAAAACCTTCAGCTGTTTTTTTAAGATCAACAGAATTGATAAATCTCTAGTTCAATTAGTAAAAGAAAAGAGAGAAGACTGAAATTACCAATATCAGGGATGATAGAGGAGATACTGCTATTAACCTAAAGATTCTGAATATATGATAAGGGGATACTCTGAGCAACTTTATGCCAATACATTCGACAAGATAGATGAAACTGATACAAACTACCAACTTTGATCCAAAAAGAATAAGAAACTGGAATAGTTCTATATCTACTAAGAAATTGCATTTGTAATTTTAAAATCTTCCCTGAAAAAAATCCCAAGTCCAAATGGATTCATTAGTGAAGTCTAGCAAACATTTAAGAAGCAATAACATCAATCCTATACAAATTCTTTTAGAAAATAAAAGGAACAAGGTTCAACTCGTTTTGAGGCCAGTGCCACCCTGTTACTACAACCTGAAAAAGACATTACAAGCAAACTACAGACCAATATCCTTCGTGAACATACATGTAAAAATCCTTAAGAAAATATTAGCAAATTGAATCTAGCAATATATAAAAAAGATACTATATTATGACTAAGTTGGATATGTTCCAGAAATAAAAGGTTTTAGCATTGAGAAGTCAACATAATTCACTGTATTAATAAAAGAGGGAAAAATCACCTCAACAGATGCAGAAAAAACATTTCACAAGATTTAATATCCATTTAATATTCACAATACTCTCAGTAAACTAGGAATAGAAGAAAATTCCCTCCACCTGTTAGAGGGCATGTACAAAAAAACCCACACGTAATATTACAGTTAGTGATTAAAGACTGAATTCTTTCCCCTAAGATTGGAAACAAGGGAAGAATATGTACGTTTAAAAACTTACCTTTAAGTTAATACATGAATTCTATGGGATAAGCTATTTTCCAATGATACACCTGATAAGAGGTTAATATCCAAACTATGTAAAGAACTCATACAATTTCACAACTTAACTCTCCTACCCCCCAAAACAAATGATCCCATTAAAAAATGGGTGGAGGACCTGAATAAACATTTCTCCAAAGAGGACAAACAGATGGTCAACAGATATATGAAAAGATGTTCAACATCACAAATTATCAGAGACATACGAATTGAAACCACAATGAAATATCACCTCAAACTTGTCAGAATGGCTATCATTAATAAATCAACGAACAAGTGTTGGTGAGGATGTGGAGAAAAGGGATCCGTTGTGCACTGCTGGTGGGATTACAAATTGGTATAGATACTATGGAAACAGTATGGGGGTTCCTCAAAAAATCAAAAATAGAAGTACCTTATGACCAAGCAATCCCATTTCTGAGTATTTATCCAAAGAAATACAAAATACTAATTCAAAAAGATATATGTATTTCTATGTTCACTGAATCATATTTACAACAGCCAAGATATGGAAGCAATCTAAGTGCCCATCAATAGACGATTAGATAAAGAGAAAGGTACATTTATACAATGGAATATTACTTAGCCATAAAAACAGTGAAATCTTACCATTTGTAACAATGTAGGTGGACCTAGAGGGTATTATGCTAAGTGAAGTAAGTCAGAGAAAGACAAATATCATAAATGATTTCACTTACATGTGGAATCTAAAAAAAAAGAAAAACAAAACAGAAACAAACTCATAGATACAGAGAACTGATAGTTGCCAGATGAAAGGGAGGTTGGGAGAGGCGGGCAAAAAAGGTGAAGGGATTTAAAAAGTATAAACTGGCAGTTACAAAACAGTCACAGGGATGTAAAGTACAGCATAGGGAATATAGCTAATAATATTCTAATAACAAGATAGATGAAACTGATACAAACTACCAACTTTGATCCAAAAAGAATAAGAAATTGGAATAGTTCTTTATCTACTAAGTATGGTGTATGGTGCTAGGTGCATACTAGGCTTATCAGGGAACCACTTCATAAGTTCTATAAATGTCTAACCACTATGCTGTACACTTGAAACTAATATAATATTAAATGTCAACTGTAACTGGAAAAAAAATGGATTCTAGGTATTTTACTTCCCCTTGTTGTGTTGAGTATATTTAACACTGGAGCCCTTAGCTATGCAATAAGGCAATAAAAAGAAATAAAATGCACATAGAATGGAAAGAATAATGTATACCAAAATAGTCTATTTAGGCAATCCTAAGTAGTCTATCAAAAAAGTATTAAATAACTGAATTTTTAGAAAGTCCACAGAATACAAGATAAACAATAAAAATCAACTTTGTTTCTGTATGTCAGCAATTAACAAACAGAAAATGAAGTTTAAAAATAATCTCCATTAGAATACTTAAAAACATTAAATACTTTGGTTATATATAATACAATATGTGTAATACTTGTATAATGAAAACCGCAAAACACTGTTGAGAAAAATTAAGGAAGATCTAAGTAAATGGAGAGAGATAATATGTTCCTGCACTGGAAAATTCAATAGTGATAAAATGTTGATTCTCTCCAAACTGATCTATTTCTTCTTGAAATGTATCATTTTATTTTTATAGTGCATTATTGTTATTGTTATTACTTTATTGTTATTACTTTATTGTTTCTCTTAAGTTAATTAAAACAAACAAAAAACCTCTCAGAGTCAGAAGGAAACTCAAAGATCACATAGTTCAATTATCCAACTTAAGTGTCTACTCATCATGTGGTTATCTTGCATGGACTTCAAAATCGCAAAAGAAAATGATGACAAGTTTTATTTATACAATCTCACAAATTCTTCCTATGTGAAATTAAAAATAAGCTCTCTAACATTAACTGATCTTAAATGAGTGGCTTCGATAGGGGAAAAAAGATGAAAAAGTGATGTACCTGTGGTGAGGGCTGCTGAATATATCCCTGCTGCTGGAGCACAGACTGGCTGACATGATGACCAGAAGCAGAGTAGCCAGCAGTAGGGACTGGCTGCCCAGGTGGCAGGGGAGGGGGAGGAGGGGGTGGAGGAGGAGGAGGTGGGGGTGGAGGAGGGGGTGGTGGTGGCGGTGGTGGAGGAGCTGCTGTCATGATATAACCAGACTGCTGTGGGGACTGAAGAACAACAGTGGACTGGAACATGGTAGCATGAGGGTCAGAACCATCTGCAGATGGCTGGCGGGCAAGACTCATGTGGCTAAACTGAGATCCAAGGGTGTCCTGCTAAAAAAGGAAAAAGTCAAATCAGTAAGCCTTGCAAACACAGACCAAACTTATCTCTTATATTAATTAAAACGAAACGAATATGAAGAAAATTACTTCATATATTTTAAGATGAGTTGCAGTAGTAGATACTATAGAAATCATATCTACAACAGAAATGATTTAATAAAAGAACAGTTTCAAAAAAATTAGAACTCTAAGACAGGAAGGTAGGAATATTACAATATTGTTATTACAAATTACTTATAAAATACATGTGATGGAAATGTATAACATGCAGAAAAGAATACAGTATAACAACATCTCACAAGAATAAATGAAAAAATACTTATAGGATGTGGAAGTGAAACTGAACATTTATATTGTATTATTAACATTTTCTAAAAGGACTTCAAATAACAGGTAACTAGCAAGGCACAGGACCAATTACTTCTCACTTTAAATCATCACCCCTCTTCCTAGAAGGCAAGACACATCTTTTTATCTCCTATCATACCTAACAAATATACTAGCAGAAAATAAATAAAATTAAAATCTGCCCACCCTGGTCTTTTCTTTAATTTCTCAAAAATAATTTGGCTATGAAGTCTCTTCTTCCCTAGCGTTTTTCAGTCTGTTCTTTAAGTCAGATGTTATACAAATGTAATCTAAATGACAGTTTCCTAATGCTTTTTTGCTACTTGGTGAGCAGGCAATGGTGCCCAGCCAATATTGGGCTATGATTTAGATGTCATCTGACAAATGTTTCCCAGACTCAACAAGAGCATAAAGACCAGTTCTGACTAGTCTAGATAGTATCACTGAAATGAAACTCACAGGGTTAAATGGCATTCCCCTGCTGGCAAGGAGCCACAGATTGGCAACAATATATACCACACTTTGCTAACAGGAAAACTGTGAAAAAAGTTACTTAAAAAATTGTGGCCTTATTGAGTTGTCAGATCTAACTTGACATGTCTTCAATTTCAACAGTGTGCTAGTTTTTGCAAAGTAAATTAAGGCTATACATAAGGGACTAAAAAAGGGGAACCTGATTTAATGACTGAAAATATATGGTTTTACTCCTCCCAAATGGTTGCCCTGACATATTCTCGCACTATTCTCCCAACTCGATGAACAGTTTCAAAATATACCTAAATATGCCTACTAGCTGTAATTACAAAATAATATGGTCAAATATTTTCAAAAGAGATGCCATAACTACGCACTACCATTAGAGTCATCTTAGCGAAAGCTATTTTCTTATTCCAGTCATCTGCTGTTTTTCAAAACATTTTTGAGGCTTTTATGCTATTATTTTTCATGTTGTCAACCTTCTCAATGCTGACAAAACTTCATTTTTTTCAGACTGGAAGTGAGTTTTGAAAATCATTCAGCGCCAAGGCTGGTAAATAACGTTGCCTTCAGCTCAAAACAAAAACACTTTTAATAAAATAAAACACTTCTAAAAAGTGTTGAGTGACTTTAAGAGACAGCTTGTAATTAAACAGGGAAAGCAATTTCAAAATGTGATGGCTATGTAGTTTGAGGAATAACAGCATCACCGGGAAAAGTACGTAGGCTGTTAGGGAGACTCATGTTAAGGGAAAGAAACTATTTCATGTTAGGCACTATGCAGGAGGTCCTTTAACTTTATATCGCTGTCTCATATGCCTAGTGACTATAGGTCACAGAGTACACATGGCAGTGGTGTAGCTGCGCTCTTATGAAGAAGTATAACTTGGGATATGCTTTGGATTAAAGGAGGTATCATTACTTTATAGTCACAAATTAAGTAGCTAGAGATCGTCCTTGAAAATATACTTAGGAGGATGTCTTATGCAGTTGTAAGCTTCAGTTCACCCTGATAACTGGTACTAAGTCTACTGGACCTATGGCACTGGGGAAAGAATAGAAAGCTTAAACCCAGATGAAAGCTGCCACTCCAGAATTGTAGAGAGCTGCACTGACCTCAGTGAGAAAATTAGTTAAAACATGTTAGGGCTAGAATAATCAATCTGAAGATTATTTCATTATGAAAAGGAAGGAAAAGATTAGGGTTTATACAATCACTGTAATAAGCTAGTATAACGAATATTTTATGAAAGAGAATTTATTTCTAATACAGGTTAGAAATACTTTTTCAGTATATATCCTTGACTTAAAAAAAAATCACAAAAGATCATATCACATTAATCACATTCACAAGCCTTTATCACACATCCACCCACAGAAACAATGCAGGAGGTGAATAGAGAGATATAGTACCACGGAGTATTGCTGGGTGGGTGAGACTGGCAGGAGCGGGGATGGGTAAGGGGCTGTAGAGTACTGAACAGGCTGTGAAGAGGACTGCAGAGGACGAACAGGCTAAGGAATAACAGGTTGGCAAACAATGTTAATGTCAGAATAAAATGTTAGAAGAACTGCATAAAATGGAAAGTCACACTTTTTTGGCAATAGCTTAAACTACATTTATAAAGTAATCTTAAACACAACATAGGAAACAACAAAAACAAAGCTAAATGAAGAATCTCTATATAGTAAAATTTTTGAGAATATACCTATGCTTAAATTTAATACATAATTAGATGTTTTTTTCATAAAAAGATTAGATTCACTGAAATAAGCAATTTAGTTGTTTTAAAACCTATTATCTAACTGAGACTCCCTGGTTTAAGTCGGCAAAAGCACAACCCATTAAATTATCCTTACTTCCTGGTTTGATAAAGGGGCAGCTCTATTTAGTTACATAACACTAAATACACTAAATAATAAAAGAAACTTATTATCAGACAGCAATAACTTACATAGCATCTTTGCCAACTGCTCTATTTGACAATGAACGATGAGATATTAAATTTTAGTACCAAACTGCTTAACTTTTAGCAATTTTTAAAGAAAAATGTACTGTGGGTACCATAAAGAATTAAGAGCCTAAAGAACACATACTTACACAGAGGTGTGCATTCATGCACCTGCAGACCGCCCTCCCCCAAATCCATCTCTTTTATATATGAAGATAAACACATTTTCTTTTCTAACTAAAAATTTTTATTAAGAGAATATATATTAGGAGTTGCAAAACTAGTTACTTAAATTTCTTTTTTACTAATGGAATAATCCTGCATTTTAGGTTTTATGTTTTCCTGGGGGCATTGAAAAAAATAGGTGTTCTGAACATGACAAATGTTTTAATTATTTCTAAATCTTATAAAATATAGCTGACTGTCCACTGGTTGACACTGGCATATGATTTAGTTTCCTAATCTTATACAGTTTATTACAAAGGGGGTAATATACATATTGGCTTAAAGACTATTATAATCCATTTTATTGATGGCAATCAGGCCTGTGGAGAGCCATGTTAGCAAGCATTGGAGGAATCCAGGTAATTTTATCTAATAAAAACTCTTATTTTTGATATGTATGTATACATGAATCTCCCTCTGGACAGTATTTCCAGAGAGAATACTTTAAAATTTCAAAATAAACTAACTGATTAAGATTGCCCAGAGAATAATCTAAATAAGGAAAATTCTTATGACAACTAAGACATACGACAATGAGTTGCATTTATACCACAAGATCAACACAAGTTTCTAAAATTATGAAAGGCTTAGTTTAGAATCCTACAAAAAAATCTAGAATTAAAGCAAAAGTACTAAAAAAGTAAAATCTGAAAGATCTAGAGAGTAGCCACTGGTGTTCTTTACTAACCTCTCAACTAGAAATCAGCAAGCTTCCTAATGGATGACAGCACATATTGCACTTACTGAGGCTTTAGAACTTCCAAGTACAGGCTATTCGATGTGTTATTAAGTCAGACAACCATTAAGATGTAATTTTCTTCTAGACAACTTGACCTACTATGTGTCATATAAAACAAAAGCTTTAGTCTGCTGGGGCATAAAATAAAGAGTACTATGTGTACCAAGAGTATGAAATACTGTCTCTGACAGGGTGTCAAGTGATAATGAGAAAAATGTGGGTTAGAAGACTGGCTGATCAAAGTGAAATTCTGATACCACTTAGAAAAGAAAAAGCCTCAGCACTTCCTTTTCCTACATAAATTGCAACTGGCTGCAAAACAACACCCACTTAAAGTGATTGGTTTTAAGAAATGTAGCCCATCTGCATGCTTTGGAAATCACAGCATTATTTTGTTTGGTTGTTTGAAATTTCATGGATGGATTATCTCAGCGTGCAAAAGATAGTTACTGAGTATCATTTGTTCATCAATTCTCTATTTTTGTAGCTGCTGATGAATTACTAGAAACGCTTGAAGCAATGCCAGGAACATCAGTTGTGGAGTTTCATGCATATCCCAAGATTTCAAATTATAGTCCATTAAGGCATTTTTTTCTAAACTAAGCTCTGTATACTTTCATTTAGGATTATCTCATAACTAAAAGTTATTTCTAAGAGATTATAATGTGAAATATATGACCACAAATAAATCCTTAAAATTTTTGAAGCTGCCAGACTAACATTATTTTCACTGAATGAAATGAAATGAAATCAGTCTTGTAAAGTTCCTAGTGAAATAGACAGTGCTGCAAAAACAACCACATGATAGCAAAATGAAAGAAAAACACTTAAGGATCAAGTTGAATGAAGCCAAGGCAGAGAAGAACAGGGAAGGAGTTTTATGCAGCCTAACATGTACCTGAGTGTATGTAACCAAATGGGGTTGGGAAGTGGATATGAGAGCCTTTGGAAGTAGTTTTAGGCAATTTCCTATACATACATGAATTCAAATTTATGGTCTCAGAAATGCATCAAAAACCTAGAAGTCTTACTTTAGATAAACTGCCTTGCCCAGTATTAGGAGTCATAATTGCCAGAGGAATAATTATTTTCATGACTTTCAAAACATTTGATAACTTTATTAAACTGCTCATGTATTCTTTACCCCTGCAATACCAATGATAGAACTTGAGCAAAAATTTCAAAAATAAATTTCTCCAGTTCAAGTTTATCACCATACTTCTTTCATAAGAATTTACTTTGCATGTTTTCACCATGGTATTATTTAGATGGTCTTACAGGAAAAAAGAGGTGTAACTAACTGTACAAACTGTCTTTGATGTGTTACACAACCTTCAAAACACAGAATGAAATAAAAGTTCACACTGGTATAATCACGTTCTTCAAGGATGAATAGCACATCTACAGGGAAAAAGCCTGAATGTGAAAATGCATGTGTAAACTCTAAGTGTTTAAATAAATTCAAGATATTGTTAAAAGCGCTTTTGGGAATTTTAACTCGGGATGTTTTGCCTCTTATCTCTCACAGGGTAGGTGGGATGGAGAGTACATTGCAGAACTTGAGCAACTCAACTCAGTTTCTTCAAACTGCTTAATCTGTTGTGTCTTAAAAGAAACTCACTTTGCTCACTGGGATAACCAACAACCTTAGTTTTGTTTTTATTCCTCTTGTGTATTTCTTGCTGTTTTGAAATAGGATAAGATACCACACAGACTCATGAGATACAAAATTCCTTCCTTTTCGAAAATATTCTGCATTTATTAGCTGAAAAGCCCTTGAAGTTAACCTCTCTTCCTACCAGTAGTGAGTGGAACATCACTGGTGGAGAATATTAAAGCTCTAAGAGATACTTATGTGGGCTATCTCAATTATAATTAGTGAATTTAGTCCCAAATATACAAAGACAAGTGAACTTATTAGCATTACATAATCGTGGCTATGTGCACCTGTGAGAAAATGTGATTAGCTGCTTGCTGAGGTGGTGGAGGTGGCAGAGGTGGCTGTGGAGGTCCAGGCACTTGGGTTCTAACTGATTGTTGAGTCATAGGAGGGTTATACACAACTGGACTCCCATCTGGGTTTATGAAGGGATGACCTGAAAAATTAAAAAAGGAGAAAAAAAAATCATTTATAATAGAATTTGAATGTAGGTCATTCTACTAATAATTTACAATACATGTCTAAATCCTCATTTGCAATTTTGAAGCCTCAAGTTTCTGAAAGCTAAAATATCTTCTTAGCTTGAGAAGCATAATCTGACCTTATATGAGGGTATTAATTGTTTTTATTTTTCCCACTTGAAGAACATTTAGAAATTTTGCTGCAATGTTTTACTATGAGGGTGCTAAATCTACTAAAGTTATTTTATAATACATAGTATTTTCTGAAAACTTCTGAATTCTGAAATACACCTTGCTCAAGAGTTCAGTTACAGGATTATGGTGCTATACTACTGTAATGTATTTCCGTTTTAAGAAAAAAAAATGCTTGACTTGGGGATACTGTAAAATTATTAATTAGCCTTTATTAGGTGGTGAAAAATAGCTAATTTATAGACCACACTGCATATATTTCACTAATAAAATTAAACCTGAATGAAAATTAAAATGGTTAACAGCTTCAAATTTCAAATTGTGGGCTTGATGGCAGTGTCCTTATTTTATAGCTTCTAACTTGTTAAAAGCTGTAAATGATTTTCAAATGCTATATCATTTTCTAAAGTAATCTTTTTAATTCCAGTGAGGTTTATTCACAGGTAAGAGAGAAAACTTTAATATTTATTTTGAGGCTTATTTTTATTGCTTACTAATTATTGGGGGGATATTTTAAGTACTGAGTAGAATAAATTTTACTCACTCTAGACAACTTTTTATTATAATAAAAAATAATAGTCTTATGGTGGTAAAATAACCAACAAATAGAGATTAAAAGAAAATAAATCCCCCGTAATCTTATAGTTAACAATTTGGATACCTTCTTCTAGATTTTTTTTCAATACACAAAAAGCAAAGAGGTCACTTTTAAACTCATTTAAAATTAAGAATACAATTCAATTTCGGGTTGATTAGTTTCTCACTCTATCATTCTCTACTCAATTAAATCTTTCATGTTAATGTGTTTTGAATGAAAAATAGTAGGAAATAGTGAAATATTAAATCATCTTATATCCTGCCTAGGAAATTAGTAAGTTTAGTAATATAATAAACCAAAAGGATATGAAGATAACTGTTAAGTAAAAACTGAATTTCTGATGTTTGTTATTTATGCTAACTCAATTCTGATAATAGAGACAAATGTTTGAATACTTTATCTCAAAAAGAGATGCAAATAAAATTTGAAGGCAGTGAGTTCCAAGCCATGGTTTTCTCTACAACAAACAAAACAAAACAGAGACTTTAACATTCGTACCTGTATCCACCTTGCCCAACTACTGTGAGGCTGATTTGACTATATCAACTAAGTCAGTGAATTTTTAAGGAAGGTTACCAGATGATTTAAAGTTTTTTACGTTATCTCACCAAATGATTGGGCTATGTTATTTTGAATGGAGACCAACACTTCTTGTGATGTTTAAAAGATCATATTTTCTCTATATAAGTCATTTTTGCCAATGTACATAATGTATTATGATTTCATCTCTCTAGAACTGCTTCCTTAACTATAAATGGGGATTTAGCCTACCTAACAGTGTTGTTACGAAGATTATAATGTATTTAAAGCACCTAATACAGTATATAGCACATAGTAAATGCTCAATATATGCAAATTATCTGATTGCAAAGAATATTTGTCAATATTAATTCAAAATGACTATTTTCTTTTATTAATAAGATGTCCTTTAGCTTTTCCTTTGTAGAAAATAATTTCCATATTCAGAAGGACAATTACTTATAGGTTCTTTCCAGAGCTGTTAACTTTTTCCTTCTTTATGAAATAAATATTATGTTCCCCAGAATAAAGTTTTTATCAAATAAAGCTCTTTCAAAGGTGGTTGTCTAATTTCTGGGAAAAAAAATTGTTTTTAAGTAGTTAGCCCATTATTTGGTATAAAAGATGAAGTCGCAGGAGAAAAATACTTTCTGATGTCTTTTAACACTTGCTAGCATGTGTGTTTTATCAATAGAGGAAATATTAGTTATGCATGAAAAATAAAGAGCTGATAACACATATACAGATAAAACACTGAATACATATTCTTTAATTTTCAAACAACTCCTGATATCTCAACTAAAATAAACACCTTTTTTGAGATACCAACCTGTTTGTGGGTTGATCAGAATACTGCCAGGTGGTATGCCTGCCGCTTCCAAGGGAAGCAAAAAGAAGCTAGTACTAGGAGATGCGGCTTGCCCATTTAGGCCACCATCAAAGGAAAGAGAACTATGAGTGCTGACAGTTGGATAGACGACAGGTGCGCCATGAGAAGACTGGCTGAGAGCTGTACCTGGAAGAGGCTGCTGGATGTGAGAAAGAGAGCCCGTAGATGACCCTACACTACCAGAAGACTCAGAACCTAGGGGAGGAGTAATGAAAAATATGGATTTTTTAAACCTCATATAAAAACGCAGGTTTTAAACACATAACAGTAAAATTCACATTGCATACCATGCAGTTACCACATAAAAGCATCAGCTATTTTTGATCTATTGTAAAATTTTGCTTTCCCTCCCCACAATGAACAAGTTTAATACAGCAAACTGATCACATAAGTTGTCAGAGAAGTCATAACTAAAGCATGCAACTTAAGCACATTTATAATAACACCAGCCACAGACAGTCACAAAAAGCACATTACCCACATTCCCAAAAGGACAAAGTTATATAAATTTTACCTTTTAGATTAACACCTAGGAATATACAGATTATAATTTTTCCCCAGGAAAAAGACTTTAGCACAGCCAAATGACCCAAACCTCTTAAATCAGAAACCCATTGTCTATAAGAACACAGAAAGATTAAGAGTAGTGTAGGAAATGACAAAAATGATAAATTCTCTATCAAGAGAAACAACTGTCAAGTTTCACTGCAGAATTTCATTTTCAGCTCATAATCATAGCATCTTCCTATAATGCAGTCACCTTTCAATTTTTTATATCAAGGGACAAAGACAGCATTAAAAATATCCAAGTACTTACATGAGCAACAGCTTAAAATTTCTCACTGCCCTTAATAAACTAATTTGATAATTTTAACTGCTCTCATGCCTACAACTGATTTCATTTTCTATTAATATAGTCTGAAAATGTCATGACCTTTCAGTATAATGGCTAAAGGTGAATAATGAGAAAATGAAAGAAAAATTTTGATAATGTAAATAGTTAATTACATTAAAAAAATGGCATTGACTCTGGGAGAATTAATCTTTAATAAAATAAACAAATAGGATATGCTATACAGATTTCCTCTGAAGAATAACTTCTAAGTTGTGCCAAAATGACTATTGAAAAGAATTATAATGAAAGTCATTTTTCCTACTGAGTTAGATAATATTTATTTTTATCTCTGAAGATAATACAGATTACGAAGAGTACATGTTCTTAAATGTTCTAATTTGGCAGTGTGTCTAAATGACTTTCTCATGATACATGAGTAGCTTTTTTCTGTTCTAATGACTAATTGACCATTTAAAAAATAAATGCATATTTGGTACATATACATATTGTATTCATAAAATGTACCTGTCTTTAGTAATATTCTATCATATACACTAGGACATTTTTAATATCCACAAAGTTAAAAAAATGTCAAGTGCAATTCACAAGCCTTAGCATTTAAAGCATTGAGTATAATCAAGTATTAAAAAAATACTCTGTTACCTTCAAATATACATCTCTCCCTTCAATTGCTATCTGTACGACACCAAATGTTTAGGCTACCCCAAACAGGCTAAACAGAGGGAGCCATTTCTGCTGACTTTCCTGCTTCTTTGGGATAAAAATAAGGATCTACAAAGACCCTAAAAGAAACATGAGCTTCTTTAATATTGAAGCCAATTGGTGAAAGTGAAAAGGGGAAAATGTTATAAGCCTAAATGTTATATACTGTATGTGCAAAGAAGCTAGAAGAATGAGGATGTTATTGCAATTTCCACTCATTCATAACAATTACAACATATTACTTTTCTTTAGTTTTTAAATTACTCAAATATTCTCAGCAATTCTGTGCATTTTGAATGGCAAATGAAGAACTTTATTAAGAAAAATATAATCATAATTGACAGTATAAGCTGAAAATGCAATCACTGTTAAATAATCCTAGGTGAGAAGCCATGCCTTCCAACCATAAATAAGCAGTGAAGAATTTCCAACCACCTCTGGGCACTCAAACAAGAGATGACGCTTCATTGAACCAAGAGCCTGATTAAGTTTATGTCAAACTAAAGAATTCTTATTTTAATTCATGTTCGTAAATCTCTCTTGCACAGAGAATTAATCGTAATGTCAATAAACATACTATTGCTTAAGTACTTTGGAGGTGCTCCATGCTCTGCTGGTAGGAATTTTATATTTTACGGTAATTACAGAAGCCATATGATAAATAAAGAGCTAAGACATTAGGGAAACTAATGTTTTGACTGTACAGTTCAAGACGGATATTTATACCTGTTTTTGAAAGCCTGCCTATGCTTTTGCTGCTTCCAGTACTATCACCTCTTGTCAGGACTGAAATTCCACTGAAGCTGCTGGCTTTGGTTACAGCAGGCTTGAAGTTTCGGAGAGAGCTGTCGGAATCTGTGCTGCTCCAGGGTCGTGGTTCAGAATACTTCAGCTCATTCTCAGTGCTGCTTTGATGGCTATTTGTTGATCTCCCTGAAGCATCTTTATTAACTCTGTAATTTAGAAATAAATCTTTGAAAAGCTAATAGAGATAAAAATGAAAAGAATAAAGAAAAATGCTTTAAGTTTTCAATACTGCATGGAAACATGCTTCCAATACCTAAATATCTGGCGCCTCTGCTGGGTACTACTAGCATCCTCATCTTGGATTCTGTTGGCATTTTAATAACATTTTAATTTTTATTCACGTCAGTCAGACAGTTACCGAAAGAAATGTTAAAAATCCCCTCACCTTTTGTCAATAATATAATTCTCTTGGGAACACAGGGACTGAAAGAAAGATATAAAATGTTAAGCTTTTGTGAAACACATAATGCTATCTGTTAACCAATGATGACAACAAAAATCATGTGTAATATTATTTAAAAAATATCCCTCCAAAAATTAAATCCGATGTGGTGACAAAAGTACACAAATAAATGATAATGGAAGTTTTTTTTGGGGGGGGCTTGGAGACACTATGTTTATTTTTAACAGATACATGTCTTGAAGTCATTCATTTTTGTGGTACAAATT
This sequence comes from Eidolon dupreanum, assembly GCA_028627145.1. Taxonomy (NCBI): domain Eukaryota; kingdom Metazoa; phylum Chordata; class Mammalia; order Chiroptera; family Pteropodidae; genus Eidolon; species Eidolon dupreanum. The sequence continues at coordinate 96,358,007 of CM053503.1, read as the reverse complement.
AATTTAAAATTAAAATATTCTCTTCCAAACAAATGAACCCACTTTTATTATTATACACTTAAGATATATACCAGTCTATAGATTCCATCTCATTCATTCAATAAATATTTTGATCATCTGTGCTTTGGCTGTGAATGTAGCAGTGAAGTAGCAGCTATGCCTCAACACAGCTTATGCCAACTCCTCTAATGCTCAGGCAACCATCAATTTTGCTTTCGTTATGACAATAGTCTTCTAACTAGTTTTCCAGTCACCGGGGTCACCAAACTATGGCCAGCCATCTGTTTTTGCAAGTGAAGTTTTATTGGAACACAGCCATGTTCATTCATTTATTTACTGTCTGTGGCTGCTTTCACATGAAAAAGGCAGCTCTGAGGTGTTGCAAAAAAGACTGTACTGCTCGAAGTCTAAAATAATTATCATTTGGCCTTTTTCAGAAAAAGTTTGCTGAGACCAGCTTTAGCTAAAAGCCAACCTACCTTAATTGGCTTTTGGAGTCAAACTTTTCTTATTTCTTGTGTCATGTAGGCTATAATCTAGCTATTATGAATCTTTCAATTACTCATGTGTCAAGTTCCCCTTTATCTCTGGGCCTCTACAAATACTGACTCTCTACTTGGAACACTTCACTCCTTTAGGTCTTCTCTTGGAAGCTAAGAGAAGCTATTGTCTCATTCCACAATTCTGGAATGAGATCTGTGGTACTTCTCTGCTGTGTCTCTATTTTACTTTCAGGTCTCTATACAACTCACACGTCATATCATCATCTGGCTACTCATCAAAGATAGAGACATCATCTACCTTATAAACTAGAGAGAGAAATACATCTAGTTTAGGCTCTGAGCTCAGAAAACTTGGGTTGAAATTCCTACTCTGTCATTTTCTAGCTGTGTATGGTCTTGGGCTATTTTACTTGGCCTACTGGAACTCAGATTCGTTATCTGTAAAATAAAAACAATGACAAAATCTACCATATAAACATTGTTTGGGGGATAAATTATTATAACTGTACATGGAAGTTCTCCAGTGCCCAGCATAACACTTATTATAGGTGCTCAAAAGACATGTTGAATGAATATTTTAGATTCTTAACTGATAGTCTAGATTTTAATGTTATTTACTTTTTTTTTAACACAGCAAATTTCTATCTCTGACAGTATTAACACAAACATATATTCATATATCCTTGAATAATAACCTAGTACTATACAAAACAGGTGCTTAACAAATATTGATAAAAACAAACTGATTCTATTCTCAAATATATGCATAAAATAATTAGCCACTTAAAAGATCTCTTTCATATAATCATTTATAAGTGGAAAACAAAGGCTAATCCAAAATATCAATTAGCTTTATTTTAAAAAAAAGAAACAAGTTATTTATCAAGAGAAGCCCACTAACAAGTAAGATTTAGAGTATACATGACTTTGTAGATAGTGACCAATGCTCTAAAAATCTCAAGTCTGTGAGAAGTCTGGAAGAAAAAATATTATAAAAACTATATACTCAGTCCAATATACTCTTGTCGTTTCTCTTCTAACTTTCAAAAAGTTTATATAACTGCTGCAATATAGTATTTTATACACTATTAAATTATTATATGAACAAGACATTTCAAATTTCTAAAAGGTAACTTTATATGTAACAAATGTGGTTTAAAAAATGTGATCAATAGATTAAGGGAGGAGTAAGTCTCTCTAATGCAATTAGTGTATATTCTAATCTAACATGAAGAGCTAAAATTAATAATACATACATCTTGGGAAAATATACGGTCTCTAGCTCTCTGGTACTCTTCTTCTCTTTCTTCTATCGATTTGCTTCTTCTGTCATCTTTCAAACGTATTCTCATCTAAATAAAAGAGAACAATTAATTCTTGGTCAAATGACCTGCTGGTGTGAGTCCTGCACGTTTAAAAATTTCCAATTGCGCTATGTTACCTGGTTATCATCTTTGTCAAAGCTAGAGTTATCTCTCTTAAGGATATATCGTTTCTGAAAGTCTTCACCTTTATCATCCTTAATATGTTCATTAAATTTCTGATCAGGTCTAAAAAAAAAAGAAGGGAATGAAAATGATAATACATAATATTTATAAAAAAGTTAAATATAACATTTTATGAAAAGTAATAAGCTATTACTCACTAATGCCATTAATAGATATTTATGTTATCTCATTTACTCCTCATAATAATCTTATAACAAAATATTAACTACCCCTTGTTATGTGTAGAAGGCCATATGAAATAGTGTGGGCTCTGGAATCTGACATCTTGGGTTCAAATATTCAGTTTTACCAATTTAGTTGCTTTATGACCTGTACAAGTTACTTAACTTTTATATTCCTTAGTTTCCTCATTCGTAAATGGAAATTATAGTGTATCTATGTCATAGTGTTGTTCCGAAGATGAATTAATGAACAGCACTTAAAACAGTAAAAAGCAGAAGTTTGTTATTATAAAAATTACTGAGAAAACAGGTTCAAATGGCTTACACTACTGTCTAAGGTCAAAGGGTGAGTACATGACTGAGATATAAGTCGGAACCTTTGTATGTAAGCCTATACGTCCTCTGCTTTGCCTCCTCTACATCTATGAAAAAATTCTGGGGCCAAGAGAAAAGTACAGCACAGTATCATATATTACACTTCTGTAATACCTGGTTTGGTGTAATATAATTGAGAGTATTCAAATGTCTTGTGGTTGAATGAGCTACAACTTAAGAGACTACTTCAAAATGAAAGCAAGTTACTAAGAATTCTTTATTACAGTAGGGTACATCTTTGTTTTATGCTAATTGAAAACAGTTACAAAAGAGAAGTTCTTTTTAAGAGTTTAATATTGTAACCTAAAGTAATGATTATAAAATCTTAATATATTTTATGGATGATTGGTCTTTCTTCTATGGAATTGTTGCAAGTTCTACTGAGATCCAGAAGACAGACATGTTTGCGGCTTTTGAAAAATTATAATTCTGTAAAATTTTACTTTCTCAAATATATTCTAAGCTTCAACAAATTAATTCACTCAATACTCTTGTGACTTAATATCATCCTCTCATGACACTGGAATTACTTTTTTGAAATATATAATATATAAAAATGTATCTGGAGGTTATAAAGTCTAACTGAACCCAAGTATTTTATATGCAGTTTAAAAATATATTATATAGTCACGTAATGTATTATGAATATCGTAAGTAAACTTCTACACCAAATAAACAATGACACTTTCTGCATACTGACGAGATATTTCAATATATACAGTACTCAAGTAACACTTCCAAATATTTGTTTTAACTTAGTAATTTTTTTAATGAAATATTGTATCTACTTCCTGTAAAATGATGCACAATATTTATAAATGAGTTATCTAAACTGAAGAAATCTCTTTTAAAATATACTTATTAGATAAGTGAAACAGAAAGATCTCCGCATAAAAATAAAGAGTAAAAACAGTTTCATGACAAAACTGATGAGAAAAAGATTGCTTTTTTTTTTTAGGAGTTTGAAAGATATCTATTTAGTTCTGATGATGGCAGTATGTTATTTTTGTCACATTATTGCCTCGATTATATCAACTATTTTTGTAGCCATTCAAAGTCACACTTTCTTATTCGAGTTTTTACTTGGGTGAGAGACTGTTATTCCAAACTGAACTATAAGGTTTAACCAAGGGCCTGGCAACTTTTCTAAGAGCAGCTGGATTCCCACATCAAATAGCATTGGCAGGTATTTCGGCTAACCTTAAGACTGTCTTACCTCTTTCTCTTAAAGATGCCTCAATTTACTGCCCTGCAATCACCAACTTCCCGCTCCATTGAGACACCCCAGTGGACACCGGGTTGTTGACATCCATAACACCACTGGTTCAAGGCTGGAGCGGGTAACCTGCCTATGAGGAAAAGGTAAGTTTGTTTTTATTCAGTGTGGAGCAGATCTCTAAGGTTTTCTGATTTATAACCTTCTGCATATTCCAGAAGATATAAAATAAGAATACAGTGTAACTTCAATGATCTGAAATGTCTAGTAATAATTATGCTACTGGTCCATTCCTCTTTAAGTATGCCATAAACACCTGTGTTTGGCTAAACTTTTGACTACCCTGATAAAGAGAACCCTAAAGCTTTCTGACAGCATTCATAGCATTCAAATAACTGAGGTTACACTGTATGGAAAACCTTAGAGAGTCACCAGTCAAAATGTTAGCCAAAATGCCTGCTAATGTGCATGTGCGTGGGTATCCAGCAGCTCTGAGTAATGTTGAAAGGTACTGGTTAAATGAATTGGAGTTCTATTCACTCTCAGTCCAGCTCACGTTATAGTCACTATTCTACTTTAGCTATGATATAAATAATTGATGAAGAATTTTAAAAAGACTAACAGATGCGCAGAGGAAAATTAAATCCAATTCTTATTTGCAGGTAAAATTTAACCCCTAAAGAAAGACAGGATCCTTTTCGAAGACATCTAAATTTAATTTCAGTTTAGGAATAATCATTTAAAAATACTTGGTTCCAACAATATATTTAGCTGACAACATACTATTTGAAATGGAAGAAAACCAACTTAATTCCAGCAAACTAAATGGTAGCTGTGAGGATAAAAGGCCATTACAATAGAAGGAACATAAGTGAATTAAATATGACCATGCAAACTGAATAGTTCATAGATAACACACTGAGAGAAGTCTAGCTTCAAGAAAGGTAGAAAATAATGAATTAAAAAGCATTATTTATGGCATCTGAAGTTGACTGCTGGTCATTACCACAGATCCATTGCTGCCATATAGAAATTGATATAGAAAATTCTTCTGACAGGCAGATCACCAACCAATAAAGTATACATTTTAGTTGAACTCAATTGGGTGCTTTAGGATTAGCTTTATAAATAGGCAGAAGAGGTGCTGTGTTCATGTTACAATTTTAGGTGCTTCTGCATTGGACCTTTTGCTCCCAAACGCCGGTACCGATTATTTCACCAACACTTAGTTATCATTTTTAAAAGCAAATGGCTCCTCTTAACTCTTTAAAAAATTGTCCTCAGTAAATTATATATAACCCAGAAGTGGATACAACATTATGGTTAATACTGTATTAACCAGACCCACCTTCTTGAGATTTGTGGGAAAGAAAGAGCAAAAACAGAGTGGAAAAAGGATGGTAAACTGATAAAAGATGCAATGTGAGGGTGTCAAAAAAATTTTTTTTTGTTTTCTTAAAAGTTGCCTGAGGTTGACCATAGCTATTTAAATTACATTAATTAAAAAAAAAATCCATGAGAATGGTTATCAAATATCACTGACATTATGACCTTAGAGTTTTTGCTTTTGTTTCTTTTAAACCAGTCATTTACCTGCCTCATTTCAGATCAGACTGATGCATTTTGAATCTAGAGAGATAAATATATTTTTTGATCTGATCATATACGGTGATCATGAAGCTTAACTAGGCCATGAAAACATGTGGAAAATCTCAGATGAAAGGTACTGTAGAAAGACAAAGTACTGTTATACACATATGTAACATATATCTACATTTCTTGATACTTACATTCTTGTATTGCTAGTTTTGTTTACTATGACAGACTTCCCACTCTGATCAACATTGTGGTCTAATCCAAAGTAAGCAGCTACTCTGTGCAATAGCATCCTGTGGTAAGATGTCATTGGGGGGAATTTTTTACGTGGAGACCTAGAAGTAGAAGAAAAACTAATTAAGTAAACCAAGGAGAACTGTAGTGACAATTACTTTTCTTGTTAAATATCAGGACTTACTCATTATTACCAATGAAATCTAAAATTTCTTGTTCCAATTTCAACAGCATCATTCTGTCCCTGAAACAAAATATGAAGACCCTTATATGTAAAACTTAATACTGAAATCGTAAATGTTGAATTTATATTGCTATATATATTTTCTTAAAAATTGAACATTGAGGACTATCACAAGCTTGATGCTAGAATATTTATATACTTTCTGAAAAAGTAATGTTTTAAAAGAATGAAAGATGACGTTTTTTAGTTTAGTTTTTTATTACGGAAAATTTCGCGCATACACAAATGTACAGAGAATAGTGTCAGGAACCTCAATATAGCCATTACCCAACTTCAACAATTATCAACATGTGGCCATTCATAAAAGAGATGTAATTTGATCACTAAGTGTCTCTATATTGGAGTCTGTTCTGTAAACATATGGATAAGAACATATTAGTCTTTACTTTCTTATTCTAATGCTGAGAGGTAGCAGGAAAATAGACATCTTTGGTTAGGCTCATGATTTTGTTGTCATGTTGAATTCCATAGAAACAGCACTTTAAAGAACATGCAATGCCAGTAACAACAGGAATGAATACTCCTATGAGAATTCAATGCTAGTATACAGGTGGAACTATAGTAGAAAAGTATGAACTACATTATCAACTCTAACTCGAAAAGACTTTTCAAATCATTCTGTAAATTGCTACATTTTTAAAACACTGGGAATTTTCCCCATAAAAATCAAAATGAACCAAAGGCCTCCAACATGTAAAATAAAGACTTTAAGGAGTACCTGCATGTGCTCCTTTAGATCATAAGGGTCCTATTTAGTGCACTTAGACTGCAACAAATTAATAGTACCCCTCCCCAAAGGACCTCCTTGCTCACACACACCAAGAACTTGGCTCAAGAGAATATTCCTATGCTTACTGAAAATTTCATGTGCAGGTGAGGAAAATCAAACAGCTCAGAATCTTAAACCTTAAAGGTTTATTTGTTTTACAGATTATTCATTCTGTTTTTGATATTTTAAGGTCAAAAAAAGTAGACCAAGAGGTTAATGTTTCCCTCCCAAATAAACATCATATAGAAGATCACTTTTAAATTCTAACAGAGGAGGTGATGCTCTCTACTTAAGTTGCCCAAAAGTATGTATGTACATCACCCCGAGTTTGATTCTTTCTCTACATTACAAAAGTCTCATAAAACTGAATAATATTTGACTATACATTTAAAAATATTAGTTGAAAAATCACAAGAAAAACATGCCAACCTGGTGATTTCAAATCTAAAGTTGAAAACAGGAACACATTTTAACACAAATACTAGCAACATTCGATTTTGCTTCCAAATCTGGTTCTTGTTTAGTATTCTCCATCTCAGTAAGTGGTACCACCTTTCACCTAGAATGTTGTACCAGAGGTGTTTCTGGCCTGCTATAATCTTTTTTCTAATCGTCCTAATCACTTAATTACTACAGCAGATTTTCTTAACCTTCTATCTTTTTTCTGTTTCCATTGCCAGTACCTTGGATCCAAGCAATGAGGATCTCTTACTTAACTACTATGACATTATAGTAGTTTGTCTCTCTGCATCTTCTCTTGTTCCCTCCAAATCTATTCTACCTAGAGCACGCATAATGATCTTAAAAACACACATGTGAACACACACAACTGCCTTGGTTAAATATTTATCACAGGTTTCACAGTGCTCTTAGGTTAGAATTGAACATCTGTAATGTGGCCTACAAGGCAGGCATAATCTGGTCTTTATCTACCTCTTTAGCCTTATCTCCTGCCCCTTACTCACAAAACTCTTTATTATCTTGGCTTACTTCTGCACTTGCAAAGCTCCTTTTTTTCTCAGCTTCCCCAAACATACTGTTTCCTTTGCCTAGAACAACTTCTTACATAGTTTCTTAAACCCTGTTTCTTTCATACTTTTCTTATATAGCATTTATCATAATTATTATTATATAGTAATCTGGACTATTTAGAAGAGTTCAACAAATATATCTGTATGAAACAAATTAATGAAATTATTTCATCCAGAAGGTCTTTTAATATTTTTTCCTTAATATTTGGGGAGAGGGTAAGGAATTTCTACTTTATAGGAGTTTCCCCCCAAAAGGACTTATTTAACTACAAGACCCTTTTTTCATCTAACTTTTTTAAAGATCAATTTGCCTTGAAATTTAATTTTCAGTAACTTTCATGATGTATTTTTTTTATACACTTATTGTAGGAAAAAAAAGAAAGGAATCTGAGAAAGGCAACTTATTCAACATTCATGAAACAATGCATTTAAATTAGTTTTCTGTGTCTGAGCTAAACAGCAGGAGTAAGATATGTGAAATGTTCTTCAGTGAATGTACTGTCATTGAAAAGAAATTTCTGTTGTCTCCAGGAAAGAAAACAAAATCTAATACTTTTACTAGTCATTGATACCAGTTTAGGCTTTCCCTCCCCTCTTCCACATGCAGATCCAGATCTATGGATTGCAGGGGATTTTCTATTATTATACAGACCACTTACTATTTAAACTAAGTTCCTCTGCTCAGTTTACTAAACTTCTAGTCACTAAAAAGTAGAACTTGTTAGAAAAATAGGGCTGATAACTTTCTTAAGTTCTTAAGATTTATAGTTCTTGCCTTTGAACCAGTATAGCTCAGTACAAGTTCCCAACTTTTCAAATCTGGAAATAAGGTTAGATATTTTGGTAATGGTCATAAGCTAAAAAGGAATACTCCCTTATATAATATATATAGGACTCAAACAGATCACTCTCTTAAATTACTCTCAAAGCATAAGGTTTAGCACATGAACCTAAAAGTAGGCACACTTACTGTAATTGTTATTGTATCAGCTTTAAAAGAAACCAATGTAAATCACTAACCACTATTCACTAATGTCTAATCACTAGGTTGTACACCTGAGACTGATATATTTTATGTCAGCTGTAATTAAAAAAACTTAAAAAAAAAAAAAGGAACCAACGTATGGTGTCTATTATTAAAGAAATAATAAAAACAAAGATCTCAATCAAACTGATCAATAACGTACTACCTAAAGTTAAAATGAAGGGGCAACACTGTTTTAGTTAATAGTGTTCTAGTTAATATACCAGAACTAACTTTGGAGGGCATGTATACCCATGGCAAACAAAAAAGAAGAAAACAATAATGTTTGCATCTGACCACCCTCTTCCCAATGTTCCATATGACCTTAGTCAAGTATCTGCAACAGATAAAAAATGACTTAAAACATCACTTCCAATAAAAGTTTTATAAAGCATTTCAAACACAGAACAAAACAAATTACTTTTCAAACACACATTCTCAGGATTAATCCATGGGATTGTTCCCTTTCACTAGTCATCTAATAGTTACCTTTATTATCTATATTTCTTTAATATGCATGGAATTTATACAAAATGGGTATAAAATCAACACAAATATAGGTATAAAACCATGTCAGTAAGTGTAATCTCTATTGAGGTCAACTTCTGATTCCTAGGTTCTGATTTGGTAATGATCAATTAGTGTAGCCTCTAAAAATATTTCTTGCAAACAGGAACTAGAGATAGATTAATATCTAACATTTAAATTTAAATTTATTGGGTTGAGAACAAGATAAAGACTTAATGATATGAAGAAAAGTTGTGAAAAGGATTCTCTGAGCAATATTCATTCTTGAAAGCTTTAGTGGAAATCCACCAGTTATTACTAATTTTGCACCATGTTTATCTGGCAATTAATTGTGTATTTCAGAGAGAACACTGAGCCACAAATTAAGCCAATCTTGTTTCCCACAAAGTTTAACAACAGCTACTACTTCCTAATCCACACTGACATTAGTAATAATTCACACATTAGCCATGTTATGAATTATACACCTATATATTTATTCAAATAAAAAGTCATACACATAAGGAATAAAGTACTGATACATGCTACAACATGGATGAACCTTAAATATATTATGCTAAGTGAATGACCCTAATCACAAAAGACCACATATATATGATAGTCATATGAAATGTCAAAAACAGGGAAATCTCTACAAACTAGATTAGCACTCAGGACATAGGGAGGTGATAGCAACAGGGTACAAGGTTTCTTTTTGGGGTGATGAAAATTTTTATAATTGGCTGTAGCGACGGTTGCACATATCTGTGAATATACTAAAAACCATTAAATTGTAACTTTAAAAATTCATGTGCAGTTAACTTACAAACTTTTGCACTTGTAGAGGAAAACAGAGAACTGGACAACATAAAAATATTTTGGAATGCATAAAAATAACTTCTAATCTTTGTCCTTATTGATGCCTCTCTCATAGGATCAGAAGAAAGAAAAATTCTGCCTGTTTAGGATCCTATCTTATTTTACTCAAACTGGCTATGTATTTCCTACCTTTCCCCTTATTCTTCAACCTACTGAGTTCTGGTTTCCAACACCTTACTCCAAATGAAACAGCTTGTTAAAATAGCCAACGACTTCCTAGTTTCTCAATCTAATGAAGTGTTTTTGGTACCTCTATTTTCACCACCCTCTGTTATTTTTCTATGAAACTGTTTTCCTTTGGCTGACTTCTAAGACAAATGTTTGCACTGATATCTTTAGGACTCAGTCTCTTTCTTCTCATTTACCTTTTATATACTGTCTTTCCACAGAATTTTGTCCTTGTCATTTATTTCATCTCTCCTTGTAATTTATTTCAAAATCGTTCACAGCCAGCTTCACCTCGACTGGTGAATCCTGAACCTGCAACTCCAGCTGGGATCACTTACAAAACCAGAACCTCTTAACTGCCAACAGACATCATCTCCTAGCTTTCCATCAGGCATCTCAAACTGTATTTACAACAGAACTTTTGAGCTTTGTCAGTTAATGGGACTAGCTGTCAGCCCATTCAGAAACCTAGTAGCTACTTTGTTCTAGTCTACTGTCTCATTACTCTTCCATATCCAGATGATCACCAAGTCCTGCCACGGTATTTCCTGAATATTTTTCTAATGTGTCCTTTCCTCTCTATTCTCCTCTATGGTCTCCTATCCACACTTGCTGCTTATGATTTAGCTCCTTACTGCTGAAGTAACCTTTCTAAAACACAAATCTGATTATGACATTACCCTATTCAATATCCTCTAATTACTTCTCAACTCAGGATGCCATACTCAGAATTTCTCAAATGGTGCACTACTGGTATTTCAAGTAAGACTATTTTCATTGTTCATTATAGATCTTTAGATATATAGATCTATAAAGGCTTATAGATCTTTTCAGCATCCCTGGCTTCCCAGTAGCACCCCATTATCACTGAGACTTAACACCCCAGTGTGGTGGCACTACCTTAGGTTGAGAACAACTGGATACGATCTGTCTTCATATCTCATCAATACTTTCCCCATCGCTTTCTAGAATTACTTGCAGATGCCACTCTGTTAATCTCTTCTTTTCTTGGATATACCACTTCCTCCGCTTACACTGCTATGCCCTGGCAATGTTCTTATTTCTGTCTGGAATGCCTTTCTCATGTTTCTCTGTATAGGCAATTATCATTTAAAGCACTCTAATTTCAAGACTCAGCTCCAGAATTATCTCTTTAGTGAAGTCTTCCCATAGGAACAGAGGCTGGGGCCCCTACACCTTGAAAAAAACTTTTTTTACAACATCTATTCTATTTCAATTATATATCATGTGATTTTTCCTAGCAGAGATGGTGAATATTTTAGGGTTAGAGATTATATCTTATCTATCTTTGTATCTATATAATGTTTAGCGCAAAACTTAGCATATGACAGATGGTCAATAAATGCTTGTTCAATGGACTAATTAATTCATCTTCCTTTTGGGACCAATGAGGAATAAACTTGAACTTAAAAAATCATGCAGAATTGACCATCTTCTTCCCCACCATACCTATCTATAGTTCTTCAATCTTTATTACAAGGAGACCACTTTTCATTTTGGTAGTTCTCCTTTTGAGGTTTATAGTAAATGTAAACTAGAAAATCAAGATGATATTGAAAATAATAAATCCTGAATGGAAATGAAGGTTTATCTTTAGGCATGATATAAGTCTCAGTGAGACTAAAGAGAATTGTTCATGTTTTCTTCCATGTGCATATACCCAATTAAAATGTTTTATTTTTATTTAAATGTATGTAAAAATGTATGGGAAGCTAACATCTAGAGGATGAGTTCTTAATCTTGGAGTCTTCTACCTCATGAAAGTATTGGTCACGTATTTTGTGGATAAGCCTTTTTTTGTGGTGAAAATGCCTCAAAGGGGTCAATGACCCGCCATAAGGTTAAAATCTATTTATGCGGTGCCCTGGTAAAACATAGGCTTTCATGATTAAAGTAGTGACTCGAAGAGGCACCCGAAAATTTTGGGTTGAAGGTTTATAAACTAAGAAATAAGGAACAAAAACTCTGCATTTAACCAAGTTCAAAAACTCATTATAAATGAATATACTACGCTCTTATTTAGTTAAGTGAATTACCATGAGGTATATTTTTCTTTCTTTTTTTTTTTGTGATTAGTGATACCTCTATATTTCACAATTAAGTCAAAGTATCTTGGTGATTCTGTATTTCTCAAAATTCCGACAGACAGTATAAATTATTTTTAGATCATGGTGACATACGTAATGCAAAAAGATATTTATACATGTGCATACAGAAGACCAACAATATCTTAGCCCTAAGAAATTAAACTGTTTCTGGTGTACTTCAAATATTACAATCTTATTCTAATATGCTAAATCAGTAATGAAAATATATGTAGCAAATTATGGTACTCTAGAAACAATGTAAACCTTATAAATTTAATTTTTTTACCTGGGATTGTTTTTTAATGTATTTACTAAAAATTCATGTAGATCTATGCCAGTTGAATCAGTATATTCTTGACTGGAATCTAAAATAAAACAACACAAAAACTCCATATAAAGTTGTTTGAAAATAAATCCCTTTCCCTTTCATACATGATACATATCTTAAATAAAAATAAGATGCCCCACATAGAAAAAATTAACAAAGTAGGAAAAGAAAATTTATGATGAACTCAGGTAACCACAATTTTTCTATTCCCATATAATGAGCAGACATGGGTTTATATAACTACATGTATATGCATTTTCTTAAAAAAAAATTTTCTCTCAAACATGCCAGTTTTACTCTGAATTCTTTAAAGATCCTTTTATATACTCACCATAATCCTCACGTTCAAAAATGCCTCCTTAAGTGAAAAATTAGAATGGTTTAGACAATTAACTACATTGGTAGCAAATTAAGATAGCTCAGTTCAGTTGTGAATATAAGCAGAGAAAAAAACTGGTGGTAGATAGAAATTTTAGTTCTGAAACAATATTTATCTAATTAGATTTGGTCAAGTCTATCGCCAAAGGCTTGCTTTCAAAATAGTTTTTCAAATATTCATATTTATTTCTTCCTCTTAACTGTAATATCCTTATGCTGTTTATAATACTGGTCAGCATAATTAAGTTTATAAATTAAAAAAGCATTTTCATAGACTCGTAATGCTAGATGATGGTAAACTCCCTTAAAATTTATAACAAAAGATAAACATTCTGGATTTCCAAGAATATTGCTACCAGATACTGAATATTTAGGCACTTTGCATCACAAGGAATTAAATACATTTTAGAGGACTTAATATTCAAATTATAGTGATTCCATTATTGCAATATAGACACAGACCACAAGAGATCAAGACAGTTATCTTCCTCAGTAGACTCTGACATGTGTTGCAGTTTTCTGGATAAAGCATCTTACTGATGTTCAGAACTATATTATTCTACTTTGCTCAGATGAACAAATACTTTATTATCTCTTCAGCTGGTTCTGTACCTTTTTTAATACAGATATACTATATATCATTATTTGAGGGCTAAAAGATGAAATTATCAACAGTGAAACTAAAATTTTGTTTAAAAAACACAGAAATAAATTGCAAACCTCTTGATAACATTTTTCTGGGCAACTTATCATTGGCTTTTTCTTTTTCTGCTTCATCTTTTGAGGGCTTCTCCTCTTTTTCAAATGATTGTGTTAACTGGATCTGAATTTTCTCCTGTTGGAAGGTAAAATCAGTTATTAAATGAAAATAAAGCAATTCAATTACTACCACACATTTGTATTTTCGGAGTAATACAAAAGTGTATGGAGGAAAAAAAGAAAATAAGATTTTTATTTTATCCAATTAGATTCCTCAAAGTAGAATACAACTTAAAGTCATTTTTACCATTTTTATCAATGTCTAGATAGAAAATGTTAAAATTAATGTTTTGAGTTGAATATATCAACTGAAATATGTCCTTTAATTATTTTAGCAAAAACAAATGTTTTATATAATAGTTTAAATGTATCTGCTTGTAAAACCTCTGGAAGATCAGAACCACGGTCTTCTTAACCTGTTTTTGCAATGCAGATGCGACAGCGAAGCAAAAGTGTAATTATAATCAATTATGACAACAGAAATGTATGAGTCAACACTTACTAAAAAGTACTTTTTTGAGTATTCCTTATAATCCTTGTCTCAACATATAAAAATGTAAGTACAAATATTCCAAAACAAAATCCCGATGACTTTTATTATTTCCTGTTCGAGATTTATGTATCACTGTTCCTCCTTCAATTACCACAAAGTTGTTTTAGGAAGATTTCAAACAAGATAAGACAAAAGGGGAACTAATTCTACATTTCAGTTTTAAAACAATATTATTACATGCAATTTCAGAACCCAAAGGAATTACCGGAAATTAATTCATATAGCCTAAAAGTAAAAATCATATAGCTCTGGATTGTGGTGCTTAGGCAAAGTTATAAAGAAAGGTATTATAATTTCCACACTATTTATGCTAAAGATAAAGGTGTGGCCTATTTGTAGACTAAATTACGTTGTTATTCAGTGATGGAAAACATTAATTACTTCGCTTCTCTAGGAAATTCTTGGTGGTAGTAGTAGGTACAAAGTTAATTATTGAAGGTGATATAAATTTCAGGATTCTTAAACTTGTAAACACCCAGATTTCTATTAAACATTTCCCCCCACATAATTTTTTATTTTTGAAATAGTATTTGACAGAAGAATTTCAGATCAAATATATATATTTTTTCCTACAGGGTTGCTGACTGCCATTTTCCTCTCTTTTCAATTCTGCTTCCCCTTCTATACTGGTTCAAATTTGTGTTGAGAATATAGGAAAAAAACTATGCATTGGCAATTTTCAATAAAATGATAAACATGTTTTATACCCTCCTTTGTCTTGCTTACTAAACTTCATACATTCATCAACTTACCATTTTTCTCATTATGACTCTTTTTTAAAGAAAATAATCAGGGTAACAGTGGTTAATAAAATATAAATTTCAGGTGTACAAGTTTATAATACAACATCTGCATTCCACCCTAAGTCTAGTCTCCTTCAGTCACCTTGTATTTGACCTCCTTTACCTTCTCGGTCCTTGCTCCATCTTCCTTCCCCAATGGTAACCACCATTCAGCTGTCTGTATCTATGAGTTTTAGTTTTATTTGTTGCTTTTTGTTTTATATCCCATGAGTAAATCATAGGGTTCTTGTCCTTTTCTATCTGACTTATTTCACTTAGCATAATACTTTCAAAATTCATTCACATTGTATTATGACTCATTTCCTTATTCTTTTTATAACTGTAAAATAGATATTTAAAAATAAATCCCAGAACTATGTTTTGAAAGTAGAATGTTGGAAGTTATCCTGACTTACAGCTTCTATTATTGTTACTCAAGGATAATCCATGAAATCCAGGTTGGAAGAAAAGATTTCACATTTAGACCATCACTAAAAGGCACTTCCAATGACTATCAGATTTCATTACTAAATTCTCCTCCAAAAGCCATACATTTTAATATAGATATTAAACTATTTTATCAAGATAAATTGTATTTAAAAATCTAGAATGTTTAATGTACTGAATGAAGCCTTGTTTTCAGTAGAAATAAACAAGACATATTTTAAATGCTAAAGTCCTTATACACAAACTTTTCTGACTAAATAACTGAAACGATAGCAACATCTCCATAGGAAGTTGTATGTAACTCCTTTACTCTTCACTCTGTCATTGACATGTTACTGAGATCACTTCCCTCTTGTAAGCTCTCATCAGACACAAGTAACATCTCTTTTTTAATTGCCTCTCAACCTTTGAATAATAAGTTTTATTCCAGACTAATTCTTCAAAAATTACATTCTGAAGCAAGCATTATTAGTTGGAAAGTGTCTCTACCAACAAGGATTACATATTAGCACATTTCATGAGAGATAATTTATTTTCCAATCCCATTTAGGTGAAATTTAGTTAAGACGTGGAAAAAAACTTTCTACTAAAAGGAGTACCTTTTGTTCAGCAATGGTAATAATAGGTTATTATCCTAAAAGAAAAAAATTATTGTATACAGGAGAAATTGAGAAAGAATGTATTAAGTGAAATAACTGAATTCTGGCATAGCTATCTTATTCACTATTCATATGCTGTAAATCAGATTTTTGAAGTATAAATGCAAAAATTATAACCTGTGATCAATAATATATACATTAATTTACAACGTATACTCCTGATAGTAATTTTTTTCTCATACAAATTTTCATTAGCTAAATTTATGTAGCACTGTAAGATTTTTCCCCAATATTTTTCAGATTGGTAAAATGTACTGAACAAAACCAAAAATTGCATTACAGGTTTTCTCAAAAAGAATGTACTTTTCTGGATTAACAGTCTTATGAATACCTGATTCTTCTCATTTCCTCAATCTCCTTCAACTAATTATTCCATAAGGCTAACTAAGATGGGGTAACATTTTGGACAACAGAATGAAGAAATGAATTTTCAAAAACCATTATGTTGCCCACCACCCCACCTTGAACAGGCATATTCTTTACACTGACTTGTACAAAAGAAATTTCTTAAATTGCTATTTCAAAAACAATTTTACTGCTTTTTTTTCAGAGTGTATCATAACTCTTCAGCCTTATCAACGACCACACAAAAGCCAAAGGTAAACGTCTGAAAATGTTCTCAGGTAATAGTTCTTAGTAAAATATTTAGACTGTATTTCTGCTTTTTGCTAGAAAGTATGTTATTTTATTGCTAAAAATATCTTTTATGGAATACACATAGCTACCTTCTATTTATGTAGTTAAATTTCAAATGAAAATCACATTTTATTTGTTCCTGACACTTCAACACATTTCAAAGAAAACTATGATTTTTAAAGTATTTTTCACTGACAATAAGTAATCTATTTTTAAAAATCTTCCTTTTCTTGCACTTTGGAAGCAAAGAGATATAGTGCTTTTAAAAAATAGAACATATTCGAAATATGTGATGATCATCTTCAGTATCTAAGATAGTAGGCTTTTAGGGAATCATCTTCTAAATCAAAGCAAAGCATAACAGTATTTGTTTGAATCAACAAATGTATAATTGTCATTTATTTAAAAAAAGACATACACCTGTCATGCCTTTTTTAAAATTTTTCTTTTGTTTTAGTCATGGCTTCTTAAATGACCATCAACTCCCTCAACTCTTTGGAAATTAACTGTTGGGATATAGGGGGATTTTAGGTTGCTCAAAGTCTTAAGTAGAACAAGCCACTAACAGCCAAAGTCATCACTAATAAACATTCGTAAAGAGTCCAAAGATATTTATGTATAAAATGCTCAAAAGTAACATGAAGCAAAGATCAATTCACAGCTGAGATTAACAGAAAAGTGTCATAGCATTAAAAAGAATATAAAAGGCAAACCAAAGTGTTTGTTTGAACCTCAGTAGTTCTATGTTTTACAAGCATAGGCAGAAGAGGAATTAGAAGTATCAGACAACTATTAGAGTCAAGCTAATATAAAAACTGGCTTCACTGGGCCCTTGGGCTAAGTAAAATAATATATCAAGCAAAAGTCTTGGATAGTCTCCTTTTCATACACAAGAGGTATTTGAGAAACTTTTAAAAGTCAAAATCAAAAGGGTAAATTTCATCACATTAAGTGGAAGGTACTTTAATATTTGATAACTTTTTGATAACTAATAACTCCCTTACAGCCATATACCTGGTTAATTATATAATCCTTAAGTTTTTCCAGAGAGAAATCGTTTTACAAAACCTTGAAGTAACAAGGGGTTTCCCACTTTTTATGTGTATCTTTTATTATCAAGGCAATTTCATTTATTAAAAACATACGTAACACACATGCACATGACTTCAGTTAATTTTATGAAAAAATATTCTCCAGGAAGCAGGTTATTCCATCATGTCTTTAAATAATTTTTTGTTCTTTGTTTATTTGTTTGTTTACCTGGTGTTCCTGTGATATCTCTGTTGTAGGGGGTGGTGGAGATTCTTCACACACCGCAAGGCTCCGAACTAGCTTTAACTTTGAGCTTGACTAAAGAAAAGTATTTAAAATTAACACTACATTTTACAAATCTAAGGTATATCCAAAAGCCCCCTAGTGTTCTTAAGTTTTATCAATAGTTTCTGCCACATATAGATGTAGGTGAAATGTGCAAGTTAAATATATCATTATCACTCAAACTCTTTGTTAAGAGGAAAAACAAACAATTACAGTTTTGAAAATTACAGCAATAGCAAGAATGGAAATAATTCCAATTTCAAGACCCAAAGAATGGTAAGAAAGCCATTTTCTCTATAGATAAAGAACCATTAAAGATTATAAAAGCAATACACAAAAGCAACTAAGCAAGACAAAAACCCCAAATAAAACAAAATAAGCTTTCTGCCCCAAACAAAATGTGACAAAACTAAACTGAATGCAGCGCTATATGAAAACAATTCATCAAGCATGAAGGAAGGCCCTTGGCATGCCAGCACAAAATATTTACTATACCTTAGACCTTTTTCCTGTCTGTCCAAATGACTGCAATGGCCGCTGAATACACAAGAAAGATTTGTATTAAATTTCATACTGATACAGAAAGTTTTCTTCTTAATTCATAATCCTAAACCACAAAGAAACTAACTGCACAAAGAAGAGAAAATGAGGAAATCAAAGCTGTTTCAAGTAAAAAAGTATTGATTCCTCCCGGAAGCACATTTGCAGAAGATTCTCTAAAATCTTGTAGATTGGCACTTTCTTTTAGTGAGCAAATGGCCACAATTTCTGTTAATTAGGTTAACGGGACTTATAAAGTAACTTCTTAGGCAGTAGAAAAATAAAATATACTTCTTCAGTATTTTATATTATACTTTAGGCAAGTCTGGGGAGAGGGAAACCCCACAAAAAACCTGAGGAATTTTAAGTAGCTCTGCTCAGCAAAATTCCTAACTTACAAAGGAGAATGTGCAAATGCATACTGAGTCCACAGTACAACCATCTAACTACTGTACCTTTTCAGCACTGTATGAAATACACCATCAGTTTATTAGTCACAGAATCCTGTTTGCCTGGTATAGGGTAAGGCAATGAAGCAGAAATGAAGAAAAGAGGGCAGAGTTCCAATATGCATGTTCAGCATGATTGCCAAATCATTAATCACATGACTGGGGAACCCACTGAGACAACTAGCTTTAGTTTGTGATATCAGGCTTTGGTTTGGGAAAGCAGCTGAAGTGTCCGTGCAACAGAGCCAGACAAGTTTTACACATGCTTTCCTTTCTCCCACCTCCTTCCAATCTACCTCTCTAACCCCAATCACAAACAGTACAAGGGCCAGATACCTATTATTTATGCTCATTAAAGCCTGGGAGTCAGTTTGCTACCAAACATAAGATAGATATAAAGTCCTCAACATCTAGATTAGTATGCTTCACATACGAAAAAAAGGTCATCATTTTATTCTAACATCCAAAAAGTCTTCCTTGTAGAACCAACAGAAATGAGAATCTGCAGTAAAAGTATGTTCTGTCCCTCATTGTGAGCCCAAAGTTCTCGAGATAATAAGTGCTGTATTCTTGGGATTTTGACCCTGGAATACCCATACTACAAATTAGCAGTAACGACAACAAAAGGAAAGTAGAAAGAAATAAAGAAAAATGACTTTTTGTTTCTTACAGAGAAGAAAATGACTCGTATGTACACACATATACACATGGCAGTTTTACCTAAGAACTTTTGCATGTTGGTACTGTTTTCTGTTTCTATTTAGTCTCTCATTTGTTCAAGAGGATTTCTAAACGTAACTCATATCTAAATGTAGAATTAAAAGAAGTTATACTATACAGAGTAAGGACTTAAAGAAGAAAATCAATACATGAATACTAATGAAATGCACATGACTGAGTTCTAAGGAAGCAGAAGGGAAAAGAATTTTTGACTTACTCCCCTCCTGTTTTAATCCCTTAAAACACTAAGTATCAAGGGTACAGAATTTTCTATTAAAAATTTTAAAACAAGAGATGATTCACTGACAAGTAAAAGCTATATTCATATGCAGAAGGTTGAATTTATTTATTTATTTTTTAGGTGAGGCAATCCTTGGTTGACCTCACAGATTGCAAGGACCTTTGCAGTTTACAATCCCTTATTTTTTAATTTTTTTTTACGCCTACAGCACCTGGTCTTCCAAGGTGGTCTCCCATCCAAGTACTAACCAGGCCCGACCCTGCTTAGCTTCCGAGATTAGACGGGATTGGGCTTGCTCAGGGAAGGTTGGATTTAAATTTCTAGCTTTGCTTCTTATTAGTAGGTGACCCTAGTCAAGTTATTTCAGTTTACCAGTATCTGTATAAAAGTTCATACTATTTGTATAAATTCTCAAGATTCATGAAAAGGTTCAATGAGAGGGTATACTTAAAAAAACTAAAGCACTATAGGAAATAGGGATTATTAAAGATTATAAACCTAGCATGTTAGGAGACCACTGTCCTGTGTGAGAGGGGCTGCAGGAAGCCTTGTAGGGCAGAAGGTGGTCCTTACCAACAGTCAGCCAGGAAGTGTGAAATTCAGATCTACAACTGCTGAGCTTTGCCAACAACTGGAAGGAGCTCAGAAGCAAATTCTTCCCTTGTCTTTACGTAAGGGCCCAGTCTGGCCAACACCTTTGATTTTAGCCTTGTAAAACCCTTAACAGAGAACTTCTATTCTACAGATCTGATACCTACAACCTAGTTGATAACTGGGTACTGTTTTGTACCTCAAGGCTGTGGTAATATGCTATGCAGCAATACAAAACTAATACACTACTGCATAAGTAAACTATAAACTGTTAAAGTGGCATTATTCTCTAAGACACATTATTTCATTTCAAATAGCTAAGAACTGAAATTACTTAATGTATACCAGAAAATTTGCCATAAACACATGTACACAGAACAAAGCAGAGAAAACAAGTATTGTTTATTAAAGTAAACAGCCTTTGTTTTATATTTTCAGTATCAATTTGGCAGCCAGGTTTGGATTTAAATAGGAATAAATTTTTTTTAAAAATGAATTTTATCATTTAAAGCATTGCTTTCACTTTTTCTCAATTTTTTTATTGTGAAAACATATACGTAAAATTTAACATCTTAACCATTTTCAAGTATACAGTTCAATAGTATTGAATATATTTATAATGTTGTGAAACCACCACCACTATTTAGATCTATAGTTCTTTTTATCTTGTAAAACTGAAACTTTGTACCCATTAAATTCCCATTCTCTTCTCCTTCCAGCCACTGGCAACCACCATTCTATTTTCTGTCTCTACAATTTTGACTATTCTAAGTACCTGATATAAGGAATTATATAGTATTTGTCTTTTTGTAATTGACTTATTTTACTTTGTATAATGACCTCAAGGTTCAACCATGTTGTAGTATATTGCAAAATTTTCTTCCTTTCTAAGGCTGAATAATATCTCACGTTCAAGGATGAATATTATTGAATAATAATTTTCAATACAAGAGACTATCCATGTATCTGTTGATGGATGCATTTGGGTTGATTCTGTTTTGGCTATTTTGAATAATGCTATGAACATGCTTTCAATGCTTTTGGGTATATACCTAGAAATGAAATTGCTGGATCTTATGGTAATTCTATTTAATAACATTTTCTAAAAGGACCTCCATACTGTTTTCCACAGTGGCTGTACCATTTTAAATTCCAAATAACACTATACAAGAGTTCCAATTTCTCCACATTCTTGCCAATACCCGTTTGCTGTTTTTTGATAGTAGCCATCCTAGTGGGTGTGAGGTGGTACCTCACTGTACTTTTGATTTGCTTTTCCCTAATGGTTAATGACAGTGAGTTATTTTTTCATGTACTTAGTATTGGCCATTCACATATCTTCTTTGGAGAAATGTGTATACAAGTCCTTTGACCAGCTTTGAATTGAGGTGTTTTACTGTTATGTTTTAGGAGTTCTCTATGTATTCTGGTTAATCTCTTCTCAGATATATGATTTGCAAATATTTTTCTCCTATTCTGTGGGTTGCCTGCCTTTTTACTGTTGATAGTGTCATTTGATACAAAAATTAAAAAAATTTCATGAAGTGGAGTTTATCTATTTTTTCTTTTGTAACCTGTGCCTTTGGTGTCATATCCAAAAAATTCATTGCCAAATACAATGTCATAAAGCTTTTGTCCTATGTTTTATTCTTCCCCTTTATAAAAGAAATAGTGATTCCTATTCAATTCGGTATTCTGATTAGAATAAGAACAGTGAGAATTATGTTTTACAAACATTGTAGTATTACTACATCATTGTGATATGGCTTTACATTGATTGTATACAGAGAAAAAAACACAGGAAGGCAATAATAGATGTAAATATATATGCAAACCAAGCACATTACCCTGACATGGTCCATAGTAAAAAGCTCTTTTGGTTAGTTAATAGCTGATATTGCTGCACACAGGTTAGTCATTTAAATAATTCCTCCTACTGGCCTACAATGGCCAGAAGAATCTTTGGTAATCTCTAACTGTGTCACTTGCAATCACTGTGCCCAGGGTCTTCTGATTGAACATCTGTTTTATTTGTACAAGATCAATCTCACTCAGTTGTTACTGAGTGCAAGTGATCACAATTTGACCAGGATGGAGTCGTCTGTGACAGCACCTTTCATAGAATAGTACAGCCTCTCAGCAAAGAAAGCAAGGTGGTTCAGGGAATACCACAAGATGGTCTTCAAATCACTTTTGACATTTCCAGAAAACTCATGGCTAATACTGGTTAACAAATCTCCATTAGCCATCCTGGAAAAAGCCTCAATGGTAGCTTTCAGTGAGGAAAGCTTCTTGAGGCAAGAATCAAGATAACACAAGATTCATCTGTCTCTAGTCTCCCCTCACCACCTTGATAGAGATGCTGAGCATCTTTCTGAACCAAATGGTGGTTATTTGCGAGCATTTGTATGTGTTCAGCACTTTACTCTTTCAAAAACCATCCATCTTGAGATTAACCTGGCTGATTTATCTGTCTCTCATCCGCCAAGTCTCATAAATTAGGAAGCAAGTCCCTTCTCTGGACAGGGTTGTCCCTTGGAGTATCTTATTTCAGCAACTGTTTCAGCATCTACAAAACTCATCAGAACGATGAATTCATTGTAAAGTGCACTAAAACACAGATGCTTTTAGGTTAGTTGAGTTCAAACGAGGTTGAGAAAGGTCATGACTGAAGGAAGCAACATGGTGCTCTGGAAAAAGTACACATAGGTAGGCTACGGTTTAGTCCGGACTTGACTGTACCACTGGCTCTCCAGGTGACCTTGGTGATTCATTTCCATGGACACTGGTCTCTGGAAAATGGAAGAGTTGCTCAGACCATCTTTGAAAACTTTTTAGATGTAATCTTTTGAGTTCTATGAAATATAACTACAAAATGATGTGAGTCCTCCAGTTTTGTTCACTTTCATTTCCTTGAGCTCCTTTTGCCAACTCAATCTTTTTTGGGAGAAATGTCATATGGATTAACAGAGGACATCTCTCCTCTGGGGCATTTCTTCCTCAGGTTCTCTTCCACGAAGGGTGGTGGTGCTGATGATAACCTCTACAGATGTCCCTGGTTTTCAAAGGGAAACCCACCCAACCTGAACTCAAACCTGCATTCAGTTCTCTGGGGCTAGGTGGACACCAGGAGCCCACTGATAAATAGTCTTGCCTCAGACTTCAACATTGACTCTTTTCTTGGAAATGCCCCATTTCCTCATTGGTAAAAGTGAACTGGCTCGGTGGCTTTCTTCTGTCAGTGAGGCCAGGATTGGCCTGTCACTGCTCTGGGATGTATGTTTCTGCTATTCATGTCACAGAGGGCCTGTGCTCTTGAAGATGACCAAAGGGCAGAGAGTGGTTTTGCTAATAAATTGATTAGTTTCCATAACTTAATGGTTGTTTTCCTTCATCAGTATTGCTGTCTTTCTCTTAGGCATGTTACATCCTCACTGTTCAAATACTGCCCACTGTCGATGGGAAACACTGGTATCAACTGGGAGCTTGTTGAGATGCAGAATCTTGGGGATCTATCCCATACCCCATCTTTAGTCTGTTTTGTGGTTTTGCAATATCCCCTCCTTTGCCTTCCTTAAAGCTGTCTACTTGAAACGGCTCTGGCAGCTTTGACTCCTCAGCTCCTTTCCTCTTGGGTGTGCAGTCTGCAGAAGGTATCCCTGGGTGCTAGGGGTGTCGTAAAGGTAGGACTGGGAAGAGAGAGCCCTCTTGGCTGGCACCTTTGGTGTCACATCTAAGAAATCATTGCTAAATCCAATGTCATGAAGGTCTTCTCCTACGTTGTCTTTCTAAGAGTTTTATAGCTTTAGCTCTTTCATTTAGGTCTTTGATCCATTTTATATTAATTTTTGTATATGGTGTTAGGTAAGGGTTCAACTTCATTCTTTTGTATGTAGGTATTCAATTTTTCCAGCACCATTTGTTGAAAAGGCTATCTTTCTCCATGGTCTTGGCGCCCTTGTCAAAAATCATTTGACCATATATGCAAGGGTTTAGTTCTGGGCTCTCTATTCTATTCCATTGGTCTATATGTCTATCTTTCTGCTAGCATCGCACTGTTTTGCTTACTGTAGCTTTGTAGTAAGTTTTGAAATCAGTAAATATGAGTCCTCCAGTTTTGTTCTTTTTCAAGACAAGGCTATTTCAGGTCCCTTGAGATTCCCTATGAATTTTAAAGTGAGTTTTTCTATTTCTGCAAAAAATGTCATTTGGATTTTTATAGGGATTATACTAAATCTGTAGATCGCTTTGGGTAATACTGACATTTTAATAATATTGAGTGTTCTAATCAATGAACATATGTTTCCATTTAGTTATGTCTAATTTCTTTCAGCAATATTTTGTAGTTTTCATTGTATAGTCTTTTACCTCCTTGGTTAATTCTTAAGTATTTTATTCTTTTAGATGCTATTGTAAATGGAATTGCCTTTGTAATTTCATTTTCAGATTGTTGTTGTTGTAGAGAAATGCAACTGTCTTTTTTTGTGTGTTGTCTCTGTATCCTGCTACTTTACTGAATTCATTGATTAGTTCTAATTGTACTTTTATGGAATCTTTAGAGTTTTCTATATGTAAGATCATCATCAGCAAAAAAAGATAATTTTACTTCTTCCTTTCTAATTTGGATGCCTTTTATTTTTTTTTACATAATTACTCTGGCTAGAATTTCCAGTAGTTTTCTCTTCTTGCAAGTGTCTGTGCCTGGTTTTGTTTCAGGATAGTGTTGGCCATATAGAATGAATTAGGAAGTGTTCCCTCCTCTTTAATATTTTTATAAGTTTCAGAATTGGTATTAATTCTTTAAATGTTCGGTAGAATTCACCAGTGAAGCCATCAGTAATCTTCTGTTGGAAGATTTCTGATTATTGCTTCAATCTCCTTACTAGTTATAGGTCTATTATCTGTTTCTTGATGTCCATTTCATCTAGATTATCCAATTTGTTGGCATACATTTTTTCATACCCTCACATAATCTTTTATTTTATAAAATTAGTAGTAATGTCCCCGCTTTCATTTCTTATTTTAGAAATTTGAGTCTTCTCTATTTTTTTCTTAGTCCATCAAGCTAAGTTTGTCAATTTCATTGATCTTTTCAAAGAACCAACTTTTGGTTTCACTGATTTTGTTTTTACTTTTCACTTTTAACAAAATTTCATTGTCTTAGCTGTTTAACAGACCTTCACTACTCCATGAAAGAGAATTATATTAACATTTAGAGAGATTAGGGGCAAACCCCCACTTTATAATTTACATTGTTTGATACTAAAGCATAGGACCAAAATTAGGCCAAAAAATGGACACAGAATATGAAACATCCTTAATGGAATTTCAGTTCCAAACTAATATATTGTCAGAGCTACTAGCTACTAGCCTGGACGAAAACTGAGGTTCAATAATAAATGGTTAAGTTGTACTATTACAATAAACATAGACGTTTTTTAATTTACTGCCCTGTAGATCTGAGAGCAAAGAGAAATAAATATGGTTGGTGATTTTAGTACTTTGGTCTTTTGTTGACAATAAAGGAGTTTTAAACAGATTTAAAATTTATTTCAGAATGTGAATTTGAAAGAATCCTCAAAACATTATCTGCATCTTAAGTTTTACTCCAAACTAGAAAGCTTTTACAACTAATAAGAAACAAAAACCTGAGTCTATGCAGTCAACTCCATATGAAGAGGTAGGAAACAGGTTTTTTCCCCCCTAATGTTTCTTTTCTTATCATGATAGCTATTTGGTCTAATATTGTCAGTAATTTTCTTTACCTATCTTTGCTCTGCTAAGATAGTTAAATCTATTTAATGTTTCTTTATTATCAAAGAAAAACAGAAGTACTGAAATCATAAACCATGAGATTTACATATTATTAAGAAAAAACAGAATAATCTTTGAGTTATATTGTCTTTGCATCAAAATAACCACCAATTAATATCACCCAATTAAGAAGAAATCTACTTATTTCAAAAAGAGGATCAATTTTCATTGTAATTATTACGAACAAAATAAATTATAATGGCTGACATCTTTGAAGTAAGGCTCTTAATATACCTTGAAGAGCTCACTAATTCTCATTATTTTTCAAGGCAACAGTAAGGATTAATAGTAATTACATTAATGAATTACAGTGTTAAATGTCTAACTAAAGGTCAGGAGCAGTAAAAACAACTGAGGCTAGGTTGATAATTTCTACTGGAATAACAGAAAACGACAAAGTTTTCTGAATTGGAAGAGTGGACTTTTTAAAAAGTTGAACTCATTAAATACTTATAAAAGACCATAAAAGTATACAGATAGGGAACTTATTACAAAGAACAAAAACTACTGCATTGCAATTTCTGAGAGCTTATGTTAAGAAATAAATTTTACTTTTTATTTTATTACTAAAGAAAAAAAAATCTACGTTTCATGATAATAAAGGGACCAGTTGGAGAAGATATATAGTTGTGTTATTGCTAAAAATAAATAAAACAATTATGATTATAAATATTAATATCATCTACCATCGTTAGACTCTATGTACCACGTACATTGCATACATCCTTTTTACTTTGTTAGACAAATAGGAAAATACTTAAGAATCGTATGATTTTATAAAGACAGACTTTTATTCAACCCTTTAAACAGAAATTTTTTCACATTTCATTAATTAAGAAATGTGATGCCCATTAACCTCACTGTTAGAGAAGTGTAGCCTGTATTCTGAGTTTTTCTGATAATATGAACAGATTGACAATGCTCTCCTGTCCCTTACTTGGCCCTAGCCTCCTCTTTTTAAAGAAATGCAATAGAACTTGGGGAATACAAGATGTAAAAGTCTCATCTTGATTATCAAAAGGCTCGTTACAAAAATTAAGAATATACTAAACACCTACTTCAACTGATTATGTGTATGGAAAATTCACTCAGATATATCAGAAGCTGTTCATGCACTCTGGCACATAAAGCCTAGTTAACAAAAATCACTTCTCTTATTTCCTCCACAACAAGAATTCCGAACACAACTTGGACTGGCCATCCAATTGTTTAACAGCTTTTGGGGAGAGGAATCATTGTTTGAACTGCTCCAAAAATAAATTTTAGATTGTGTTTATACGCACATATATACAGATGAATACCCCTAGACAAAGCATTTGTCAAGTACAAAGATATAACTGGAAGTAAATGAGAATGTTGAGTTTGAACCGTTAATAAGCAGAACACAAGATTCCTAATTTTACGTTTCAAGTAAATGATTGCAAAAATCAACACAAATAATTTATCTAAATTTAATCTGAGAAATCTACCGCTGAGAAAAATAAAAAATTAGAGCCCATATAAATAAGTTATATAAAGGAAAATGAAGCAAACACCCCTCCCTTATTTATCCTATGTTAAATAATAGTAGTAGTCTAACAAATTAAAATTTTTCTAGATTTAGGAACCTGACACCTCACCACCCCAATCTTTCAAATACATAATGGTCAAAGAAAGTCCATCATAGAACTTAAGATTGGCAATAGAAATAGTGTGTAGCAGTAGAAAACTTACTAAGTTAATGCTTTGCACAATTATTTTGGACCATTATTAACAAGAACAACTCCATAGCAATTATGTGGGAAAGTTAACTTCTTGATATTAATGCACAAAGACTGCTTGAATTAATTCTAAAGTATTATTAAGAAATTCTTAAGCAAGTAGTCCTAAAACTTATAAAAGATTGTAGTCCAAAACAAAACTTTGAATAAAAAACACAATGTTTTTTTAAAGAGTAGAGCACTATGCAAGCAGATTTAAAAAAGAAATGGTCAAGGAGTCTATGAGATAATCTTTACTTGGAACTATCCAAGGTCATGTCTGCTGGCCTCTCTCTAGTTTGATAAAATTATTTTTTTTACATAAATGCTATCACAGATAGTAGAAAATTATAAGATTTCTTTACAGTACTGAGGAAGCTATGAAATCTCTTCATTTTTATCCACTTTTGTCTTCCGTTCCTAATTTCCATTACTTAAATCTTCTGTGTGAGTTATTTAGACTCCAAGCCCCTGCCAGACACCTTGATGAAGGCATCTTGGACCTCAAACAGCTCCGAGCAGAGCAAGTATTCCCACATATAGTAATTCTTAATAAACATTTGGATAATCAATAAATATAGCATTCAATGTTCTCTGTTCCTCCTTCCAATTTTTACAGTCACCATGCTATATGAAACATGGTGTCAGAGACCGTGCCCATTTTTGCTTACTATAATACTTCCTTTACACAGAATACGTTTTCAGTAAATGTTTGGGGAATGTATGAAATTTTCCTATGGTATTAACAACTGGGTCATACTACAGTGGTCCATCTAATAGTGTTCATCAGAACATTTCTGTGCTTATTGCCAAGGGCAATACAACAGACTTGCCAGTATAAAAGGCAATAATCCAAATTAATCGCTTGTTGATAAACATGACCTGGAAGAGTAAAAATCAGGTACAGAAAGAGACTAAAGGAAACCTTTTAGTATTTTAATTACGAATGCAATAGAATTTTAGCAGATTTTCTGATTTAATCAGAATACTGGCATGCTGCCATCACTGAGTGTACTGATTGCAGGCATGTCAATTTTTTGTTTAAAAAGTGCTATTACTAAAATTGACTAGAAAAAATGTTATTCCTCCCAATTGCTTACATAATTGCCACTTGACTAGACTTACTCAGCAGGGCCTAAATGCTTTTTTATAGCTGTATGAACTGCCATCATTTTCTAACACATTTCTGGCACATAGTGGAAAATAAACTTTGAATGAGGGAATGAACCTTTAAAAGAGACTTCTTTACTTATCATAAAAAGTGAAGGTAAAATTTTTGACATGTAGCCCTCAAGGTCTTTAGGATATAGAAAGAACAACAGATTATTTTCTCCAATAGAATTCTTTATTCTTTGGCTAAACTAAAACAGAAGCATTAAAGATAGTATTTTGAGATAATTTTTTGTAATAGATTAAAGAAAAGTCTTTTCTACTGAGAGGCACGGTCTAATTCCCCTTCCCATGAATCTGGGCTGATTTTATTGACATGTGTTATCAAAAGACAACAATGAAAGTAACATTCTGAGACTTCTGAGCCCATTTCAAAGACCTTGCAGCTTTGCTTGGCTCTTGAAACATTCTTTCTGGGATCCCTAAAAAAGTCTAACTATCCTGGGGCCTACATGCTAGAGGGACCACAGGTAGGTGTTCTCACTTCCAGCCAGCCTACATCCCAGCCGTTTGCACCAAGGTGACAGATATGTGAGTGAAACGGTTTTGGACCTTCCAGACTAGCCCATCTGCCAGTTAAATATCAGATGAAGCCTTCTTTTGACTCCCTGTATAGTAGAAAATTCACTCAGCCAAGCCCTTGTTCCCTTTCCTAACTCACGAATCATGATATTAAAAAATAAAATGCAATAGAGTTTTAGCAAATTTTCTGTTTTAAAATGGTTATTCCTTGGTTTTGTGGTAATCTGTTACATAGCAAGAGATAATTGGAACACTTAGAACTGAATACTATAAGTACTACTTGAAACAATTTTTACCTATCTTGAATCTTTGACCAACTCCTCAATTTCCATCTATGCTTGGAATTAAAAGCCTTGTCAGTGGTTAGTTTTACATCATCATATATGTGTAGCATCAAAAACCTCAAGTGGCTTTCCCCACGACCCAGCAATCTTTTTTCTCAGTCATGGTTGATTGATTACTCCGAAGGCTGTTTTTGCCAAAGGAACTTCTACAGTTTCCACCGCTCTATTCTTTTATCCTCTTAGAGCTCTTAAGTTAAATTCTGAACTCTCACAATACTGATAGGTGCAAAGTGGAATGAAAAAAGTAGAAAGCCAGTAAAAAAGGTTTTGGCCACATACAAAATGAAAGGAATTATATGATATAAGCAAATCAAAGAGCTAGACTGAACAAGCTAATCCAGATGGCTCAAAAATCAGCTGATAAGCATGTCCCAATAGGTCAACTTACCCTTTTGGAATTCTGAAAGCGAGTTTTGTATGAAAAGTATACCTATATATTGAATATTTAGTATTGGTAGTCAGAGAGAAAATTCTGTTTACCTGCAAATCAATATTGTTGTCAATACAACGTTCATTCTTCTCTGCCAAAATCTTCCCATAGTTTTCTGATTTAGTAAGATTCTCAACTCTGGTTGTATCTTTCACTTCTTCCTCCAAATCCTTCATTGTTTCAGTTTCATTTTTTACAGTAACAGTATCAGACATCCTCATCAGCAAAGGTTATTTTAGAATTCTACACGGAACTTGAAGCCTTAGCAAGAAAGAAAAAAATATTTAATTTAGTCTAAAACGTTTCTTACATTTAGTTACTGTACAATACTGACTGAGTATTCTATGTTCCATGAATAATGTTGCATATACCCAGATAGAAGCAAAATTCTTGCTTTTAAAGAGTATACAGGTTAGTGGCAGACATGTTCAAATAAAAAAAAAAATCATCATACAATGAGGTACGAGCTAATTTTGATGTACATATCATTTGTGAAAGTACGAGCTAATTTTGATGTACAAACCATTTGTGAAAGTTCATACCATTAACATCTTATCATACTTACTTTAACCTGTATCTATCTGTCCAGTATATCTTAATTTTTTCTTGGTGCATTTCAAAATAAGTTATTTTTGTTGTCACCACAAAAAAATTGTAGTTGTATGAGGTGATGGATTGTGGTAATCATTTAGTGATATATACGTGTGCCAAACATTTTTTATTACATTTGTACACCTTGAACTTATTCATGGTTTTATGCCAATTATATCTCAATAAAGCTAGCGGCAAAAGTTTACATCAAGTTCTGCTCTTCACGTTCACAGTTTCTAAAATGACAGCTATCTGATACATTCCTATTTGATATCCAGTATAAAGTCCCCAGTGTTTTCTTAAACTCACTAAAGATATGAAATATACTGGCATCTTATGTATTTGCTATCCTATGGAGTCTGTATTCTAGAGCATCTGGTTATGTGTTATTTGAAACTGAATCACACGAGTCAGGAGAGTTTTTGATTCATAATGCCAAATAGTTATTAATATAGATTCACAACTGTGTTTTGTATACAGTGTTGCTGGTATTTTTTTAAATTTTCTTTCAGAATTGCAGAGTAATTAAAGAAATTTGGATTTTAGAAATCTAGATGAAAGCTATTATAGGAAAATATTTTTCCCACATGAAATATCCCTTCAGAGAAAAATGATTTCTAATGTAATCTAATATACATTTATAACTTCAGCCATTACTTTCCATCTCAATATGGCTCATTTAAGAGTTCTTTTCCTGAAGGAATATTTTGCATTTAAATTTCTAAATAGATTTCAGAAATCCATAAATATGCTTGAAAAGTTTAAAAAAAGAGAGAGAAATAAATTCCAAAGTTACGAGTAGACTCAATTGAATGAAAAAACATGTCTTCCTTAAGTATATTCCATGCCAAGGTAAGCTGGTTAATTCTCAAAATAATAAGGTTACTAAGGGAGAAAGAATTACTTATAATACTTTGGCTCCTTCCTTTTTATATGTAAGATTTTGAAAGAAAAAGGATGTGTTTTTCTCAAGTGACCAGAGAGGTTACCTGATGTGTCCAATGGATTTGGAATTGTGGAGTCCCACAAAAATAAAATAAAATAATCCAAGGTTCTTTTTCACAGTTGTCAGCCAGGATGTCAATTGTATTGAACCATCTGGAATCTGGCAGAAGGAGTCCCATGTCCTTGTCACCACTGTAGATTTCTGGACTGAAATGGACTGTCTTGGATCAAATATATCATACCTTTTAGTGGCCTAAAATTAAAACAAAAGAACACATTTTAACAAAATAGCCAAGTGAAATGGAATCCTATACAATTGGGAAATTAAAAGTATTACTCTTGGTGATTTTATTATTTTCTTGATCTAAACAAGAGTCAGAACACTTAGTTAAAACTAATTCTGACATATATTAGTTCTGTGAGCCTGAATAGGTCCCTGAGGCCACCTAGAGAGTTTCGTAGTAAAAGCTGTGGGGGGAAGCAAGGAAGCTAACAAATAAGAAACTAGTATTATGGTTGGTATTGTAAGGGAGATATTATCTTCACCTTACAAATAAGAGAAAAAAATCTTTGACCAAGATCATAACCAGGAACACTTGATTCTGAGAACTGACTTTGAGTTTTCTTCCAGAGCTACAACTCCGTGGAGTTAAGAGAAGACTGTATTTTGAATAATAATCATACTCTAGGTTTTTAAAAGAACAAAGGGCTATAATAAACCATTTAACATTTTCAATGAAACACACATTGTCTGTTAAAAGTAAATATCTATAAAAGATAAAATGACTATTTTAAAAGACATCTGAAAGATCAATGCCAAAATTCTTGCAGTGTCATCTGCTTTTAAGTCAGTTTTCTTATTTTTTTTTGGTGCAAGTGAATACATCATAGCAAATAAACATCTTCCTTTGATAATTTTGTTGTCAATAAACAGAAGATTATCGTTTTAAGGTGAAACAACGGAGCATAATAAGGTCTAAGCACCAATAGATACAGTACTAATACTGCCAAGTATGCATCATAGAACAATTCACATCTTATATTAACTTCAAGAACTATCTGAAATATAATTATTTAGAACCCTGATATGGATTTACATTAGTTTTCACACCTCCACTGCACTGTGTTTGACTAAGGGCTAATAGAAAAGGATCACTTTATTATGCCTAGGGCCTAATTACTGGTTCTATAGCACAAAAATTTGAAAAGTTCCACAATCAAAAAATACTCTAATTTCACACAATGAAACCCAGTTTACTCTAGGTTAACAAAATATCAAAAAATCATTTAAGTTAATCTTCTTGTGGGAAAGAAAGCTGGCTCTTATAGGTAAAAACAAAGTATTCTTCACATGAATATTAAGGGAAAAGAGTTACATTATTGAAGTTATCTGAATAGAATCTGGCAAAGACACTGCATTGTTCTTTCCTTATGGCTACCTGGTTATTCAATGTTATTTCATTAGATGAACACAATGCTGAATTTCTTCCCTAAGAGGAAAAAAAATGTAATCAGGTAGGCACATTTATGAAATAAATCAAATGTACAAGACCAACACACATCAGCTTTTCCTAAGGTTATAAATCGACATAGCCAATTCGTCAAAGCCGTCTTGTGAGAAAAGTAGGAAAACTACGCTTTATTTATAAATAGTGGAAATTCACATTTTCAGAATCAATCACTTGTCAGTTACTTGAAGAATATAAGCACTATTATTTCAAAATACTAAATGTCTCTGTGATTTATAACCATTTCCTGTCATACAACAAAAATTTACTGAGTAACCAAAGAGCAATAACCAAAGAATAGCAATAAGTATTAGCTATATTTAAAAAGAGCAAAAGAGAAAGAACTACCTTGACCTGAAAGAGTTTTGTTAAATCCAAAAGAGGAGGTTAATTATTACATTTATCAACAAATATATAAAATAATTTCAAGAGGGGAAAAGACTTTTGGTAAGGTGAAGAATAGGAGGAAATAATTTTTTGATGGAATCCTACAAAACTATGGGACAAATTACTTTTAGAAAAAAAAGTTATATGAAGAGGTAAGGTTTTACCTGAATGTGTTGCATTCTGAGTGGAGAAATGGGGAAGAAAGGAAAAAGAAGCTCATTTAATGGAAATAGAGCATATTAACTGGGGTCGAAGACAAAAAAAAATTGATACCTAGAGATGGCAAGGGCATGGGGAATGGGAAATCTCAAACACTGGGAGTTCACCTTAGTAAAAAATTTGTGATATCAAATAAAGTTCAAATTTCTCATATCCTAGGGCTTAACATTACCATTTCTGGGTCTACACACTAAAAAAACTCACACATGTGCATGAGGAGACATGTAGAAAACTATTCACTACATTGTTTTATTTAAAAGCAAAGAATGAGAAAGACCAAATGTCTACCAAGAGAGAAGCTGATTTAAAAAAAAAAGCATGTTATACTCACATTGTACAATATGAAAAACAATGAGAAAGAATGAACTAAAGCTGTGTCAACATAGGTCTCCAAAAGAATGTTAGAATGCTTAGTGAAAAAAACAGAATATCTACAACACATCTTAGGTAAGAATTTAAAAACTACACAAGCATGGATGAGAAAGGTACATACCTATTCCATGCTAGTAATTCCCTGTAGAGAGGGAAAGAAAAAGGTTTCAGATGAGATTTTAAAAAGGGACTTCAATGATGACTTTATTATTTCTTTAAAAAAAAAAAAAAAGTCTGTAGCCAATATAAGAAAAAGTTAGCATCTGCTAATTCTGAGTAGTAAGCACTGAATGTTATAATCCTTCTTTTTCTGGTCTTGACATTTTTCATTAAAAATGCTCCAGAAACAACAGGAGAATAACATCAAAGGGTGGCTACATTTAAAGTTAAGATTAGAAGTTTAGTCTTGATTTCATGAGGAACATGAAAGCCTGAGTAATAAAGGAACTTATTTTAAGAGAAGCCATGGAGAATTATTTTAACTACAATACAGGTGGACTGTGCTCTAGCAGGTAAAATATTATGAGTTGTGATGGAAAAGTGATTAGAGTTTAGACAAAGGATTAAGAGGTGAAGGCTGAAAAGGAAAAAAGATTTCATTCATTCGCTCTAATCTTTTGATTGGACACTATATGCTAAAGCACTGCTCAAAGTGCTGAGGATACAGCAGTGAGCCAGGCAGACAGGATCCCAGCATTCAAGGTGTTTATACTCCACTGCAGACAAAATAAACAAGTACTGATTGTGATATATACGTTAAAACCAATAATGTTAACAGCAAACTCTTAAATATCTACTTATTCACAAAATGCTATTCCTAATGCTTTAACTGTATTAATTTATTTAATCCTCATAATGACCCTATCAGGTCAGTGCTCTTATTATCCCCATTTTACCAATGAGGAAACTGAGACAGAGAAAGATTAAGCAGCTTGCCCAAGATTGCAAGAATAGTTTGGCAGAGTTAGGATTTGAATTCAGGCAGTCTGGCTCCAGAGCCCTTGCTGTATTAGCCACTTCCTATATGTACTGCCACTAGAAAAAAAGAGGTTAACATAACTGAAAGTAACTAATTGGGGGAAGCCAATTTCCTTATCAATTTCCTTAAGGAAAAGAATAGGGATGTGATAGTTGGAATAGTCATGACAGGACACAATGAAGATGTAAGTGGTGCTTGCTACCCACTAACTAGGAAAAATATGAGGCGGAAAGAGGAGTTGGTACAGAACAATGATGTCAGTTTTGCAAACATTAAGTTTAAGGTGCCTTCAGGACACTCAGGTGGAAAAATCTAACGGAGGTGGATGACCTGGACCTAAGGAGAGAAGGCAGAGCTGATGCTATTTATTTGGGTAGAATTACTGTATAGATGGAAGCTTTAAATTATCGGCACACGCCCGGGGGTTGAGAACCTAGCCAAACTCTTAAGAGATGAGTATATTAGACTATAGGAACACCAAACTCTTAAGAGATGAGTAAAGAGGTAGAGGACCAAAAAGATTGTACTGGATTTGGCAACAAAGTTAGGAGACATAAAGTTAGGGGAAGACTGTCAGGATGGAAAGTATATGGGCCAAAGAGAAGTAGATGAAGGAGGGAGAGAAGATTTAAGAAGAAAAAAGATGAGGATGAGAAGGAAAATGTGAAGTGGGACGAAATGAGAAAATAGGGTCAGAAGCAGAAATGAAGGGATAAGCCTTTAAAATATTTATTGTCCTTAGAAACAGAAGGGAAAATGGCAGGAAACACAGGAAATTCATATCTAATAAACTCTTAATATTTTATTTTACCTAGAACATTATCTGCTAGAAGTGAGGAAGCTGGGATGGCTGTGGGGTTTGGTGATAACAGTGGGTGAGGATAAATAATGGAGTAAATCTTTAAAGAGGAGGCTCATTAAGGATGACAACAACATTCAAGACTGTTTAGGAACAGCCTTTTTTGGGAAGAAGGCTGTGGAGTATAAGACTGTTCTGGGACAGTAAGACATTCTAACTCTACAGGGAGAGGACAAGGGAAAAGCTGCATTTGAGATCCTCCTACCCCTTGCCCTATGTGTTCCTCCTCTGGGCTGGTCCTGATTCGTATCCTTTATAATAAAACTGAAATCATAAGTACAGGACTTTCCTGAGTTCTCCAAGTTGTTTCACCAAACCTGAGGGGGTCATGGGAACCTTCAAATTTGTAGCCAGATGGTCTGAAGTGAGGAAAGACTTGTGGAGAATTGTGCTCTGAACCTGCAAATTTAGGCCTAACTCTGGGTTAGCTAGTGTCAAAAGTCACGGAAGTTACCAATTTTTGCATAGTCTAATATCTGTAGTTTATAGCTCATGAATAAAAGTGAACATTACCATGAGCATAATCCCAGTTTCTTTATTCAGTCATTCCTAATGTCAACACTGAGAAGGCATGTGGCAAGTGGTAGGCCATCCTAGAAGAAACCTTCAGTCTTCACTGGTATTTTAGCTAGACTCTGATATTGTTTTCTCTTTACTCCTTCAAATTTTATTTGGTTACTTTCCCTCTGTACTACTAATATGACTAAATGAACTTATCTCTCTGTACTTTTTACCTACGACTAGCATTTCATTCCTATCATAGGATCCTAGTGAAAATTCTCAAAGGCCTTAAAAGTATTAAGCTCTGTCATCAAAGAGTCTTAGCAGAACTCATGCTGGGCTCCTGGCACATTTATCTAATCCACCTAAGGGTTCTTTGATGGCTTAATGTTTCATCAGCATGTGAAATTTATATTCTCTAGCATTTGAATCAGCAGATCTAACATGATCCATTTTCTTCTATGATAAAAATCTGTTTCCTTTGTAGGATTTTAATTTAGGATACAATTGACAGACATTCTGTTTTAGAACTACTAATGCACTACCTTTCACTTCTTGAATTGCCAACTACGTTCTTTCTAACAAAGGACCACAACCCTCTTTTAAGAAAGCACCTAGGGATTATGTTCAGGGAAAAGAGCTCAAAAATGTTTTATTTCTTCTTTCAGAGAGCATTTAATGGTCAGTAAAAATAGCTTAAAAACAGCTTGAGGTAGAACAGGTGTTGTCTTTCAGTTGCCATCTTCTACCTTCATACTCTATAAAAGGATGTGTGCAAACACATTTATAGCTTGAAGATGCTCCTGCTAGGCATGAGTGAACACTGCTGGGAACCTCATAGTCTCTAGAAATTCACACTATATATTGTATTCATAGAGTGGGCAGATAAAACTTCATCTTAGAGTATCTAAGATTCTGTCCAATTTAATTGGTTCAACTTTCTATGGCTTTGCACAAAATGAATAACTTCAGAATCTAATATATTTCAGATTTGATTTTTTAATGGCTTTCTTTTATTACTTCCTAGCTATGTCCGCCACATCAAATTGTTTTAGTGGTTATTAATATTTAAGAAATTTCTTTGATTTTCTTTACAATTGTTTTATTGGCACTCAATGGGGGAATCAGTCTTCAACTTTAGCTGTCATTCATTTTCTACCTGTTAAAAGAAGTTGTGGTTTGGTTAGCGCTTTGAAAATACTGAGTAATGTTATCTCTCTCTGGTGATCCTGCATTGTAGTATGACATGAGATGTGCTTGGAAATCAGTCACTACTTACGCTCACACTACTTAAAAAAAGCTCCATGTGATTTTTTGGAAGTGCCTACTGTTGAAGGAGCAAACCAAATATACTTTTTAGCACTGAAAACAAAGGAAAGGAGAAAAGATGTCAAATCAACATAGTAGACTGAGTAAATATAGCACTCATACATGTGCAGGTTCACAGACAATTTTGCATGTGCTTTTTGGTTCTCCAGACACCTACACAAGAATTTTAGCTAGCAACTCTTGTTTTATGTTTTATATATGCATGTTATGTATAAATACTACATGTTATATTTTATATATGCATTTTATATACAACCTTTATATGCCTTTTATATAAAAAATATAAAATGAAGGTTGTTAACTAGGATTAATGTAAAGGCTCTGGAGAACGAAGAGCCTTTATCTATGCATATGCATGTATATACATATATGTATATGTGTATATACACATACATACATATACATACACACACAAACACACACATACACATATATGTATATGTATAGGGGAACAGTTGGCACCCTGTATCCACAGGTTCTGCATCTGAGATTCAACAAATAACAAATCAAAAATATTTTTTAAAAAGTTATGTTGTTGCTGACATGTACTCTGTATTTAAGCCTATGATGGTTGTCTGTACGAAACATGTAGAGACGTTTTTTGTCATTATCTCCTAAAAATACAATATAACAACTATTTACATAGTATTTACATTGTATTAGGTATTACAAGTAATCTAGAGATTTAAAGTATATAGTAGTACTATGCCATTTTATTAAAGGGATTTGAGCATCCTCAGATTTTGATATCTGAGGGGTGTCCTGGAACTAATCCTCTGTAGATACTGAGAAATGACTGTGTGCGTGCATCTGTGTGTGTACACAGAGATTTTCTTTTTTTTACTTGCTCTGAGACAAGTGAGGGTAGATTGAGAGATACTAACTGGACTTCTCTAGTTACTAAAGTACATCTATGAAACTCTAGGGCTTAGAAGAACTTAGTCAAAAAAATAAAAATCATTGTATTAACTCTTAAGGATAGCTCATGTAAATCAGAATGCGGGGTGGTCAGCTATGAAAGTTGACAAGTAGATTTACACATAAACAGTAGTTTTTTTGTCCTATGTCATCCCCACTCTGTGCTCCACACCAAGAATCTAATTATATACCACAAAAGAGAACTATATAAGCGGTTGAGACACCAAAAGAACACAGAAATTAAAAATACTATATAATTCCGGGGAAGGGAGGGTTATATGTGAAAATAATGTTTAAGTCAGCTCTGAAAAGATTTTCATCTTACATATCCTTCTTTGCTTTTTAAACACATATAATTGTAAATTTAATTTTCTTCCCTGTTAGCTCTATGCTAGTTAATGCAAAACCATAGTGCTATTAAGATATACTATGTGTTCATCAAATTGCTGTCTTCCCCTGCTTTACAAAATAATATGATGACAGTTGCTAGGTTTGTGATTATGTAAACAGATAAATGCAAAGTTTTTGTTTAAAGTATTTTAAATACTAAAATATGAAGTACAAAATTGTGAGGAAAACATTTTTTAAATGTTAAAACTCTGTACTATTTTTGCTACTTCTTGTGTATTTAGAATTACTTCAAAATAAAAAGTCAAAAATGAAAGAAAAAAATCCTAACATTCAGCGACTGTAAAAACATTTGGAAAATACAGAACGGTATTAAAAAAAAATTAGAGGTATAAAAATTAAGTTTACCTATAATCTGGAACACAATCACGAAGTGGGATATTTTCTTAAGTATCTTGATAAGTTAAAATTTAAAAACTGCTAAAAACAAATCTGAAAAATTAATAGAAAAATCATTTAAGAGAAAAAGAATTCCCTTTAACAATCTAAAATGTATATCTTTGGAAGATAACATTTTAAATGATATCAATATGTGATTATTTCAATCCACTTGTAACGCCTGAAACATAACTTTCTAAAAATTAAAGAAATCAAGCAAAGTGTAAAATCCATTTATTTAATTATTTACCCAATAGTTTCTTTTATAAAGTACAGATTTTAACATAAATTAAAATGTAACCTACAAACTGCTATTAATTAATGCCCAAAAATTTAAAATCAAGGGCAGATCTGGTTCTAATGAAAACTGAAAATCTGTATGATAATGAAAATTTAGTGAGTATATGTGTTAAGTAAGTAAAGCTTAGATAGGAGAAAGACCTGAGGATAGGGTGGAAAAGGGAGCAAAATGCCAAGAGAGGGACAGACAAAGGCAGAAAGACTGTCAGACAGAAAGAACAGCAGTCAGGGGGACTGGGAGAGACACAAATTGGAACAGAGAGGTAGGAAGAAAGAGGCACAGAAGAGTAACAGGAGAGTGAGAAAGAGGGAAGGGACAGGAGGCACAGACAGAGAGAAAAAGGGGAAAGGGACATTTAGAACCAGAGACAAAGGGAGAGGGAAAGATGGATTAACAGAAGAGGAAGAGACAGACAGAGAGAAAAAGGGAGAGACAAACAGGGAGATACAGACACAGCTAGCCAGAAGAAATACCAGGGATAGGGAGAGCACAAGACAAGTAGAAAAGACAGACACACATACATCTATACTGATAGACTGATTCATGCAGTGAGGAAAAGAGACATTTGAGACACCAGGTAGAGACGGAAAGAAAGGCAGAGAGACCTGGACAAGATGTGAAACCAATGGGCTGGGGGAGAGAGAGGGAGAGAAGACAGACAGGAAGAGGCACATTCAGAAAGAGATACACGCGTGCGCACACACAGGAATGGGGAGCAGAGACAAACAGAAACCTGAAGAAATGAAAAAAAAAAAAAAAGGTTATAAAACAGAGAAAAGTGAAATGTGACAAAGGATGTATAAAATGAGTTGCAGGCAAGAATTGAGAGTATGTGCTATTTTTTTCTTTTGTAGTTCTCAACATAAAACTTGAAAGAAAATCTGAAGCTTAAAAAAGAAATGATGAAATTCTCCTGGCATTAGATGGAAATAATGTACCCGATAAAAGGCCTTACTTTTAATAACAGCTATTAATATTTTCATGATCTTAATTACTTACATAGCTGCAAATCAGAAAGAAATAAAAGATGAATAATGATATTCAGCATTGATAAAAGGTCATTTAGTGATTTTCCTCTTATATCTTCTAAAATGGAGATGAGTTATTTCTCAAAATCAAAGTAGTTGTTTCACATGGAGAAGAGGACGATTGCAAATATCATAGCACTACCAAACTGTTAAATTTTTGACTAATTCTAGGTAAAAAGCAAGCAAAGCTTAAAAAAAAAAAACCTTTCAAACAAGTCAGTTATATACTAATGAACATATTTTAGTTATTTGGTATTTCCTATACTGTGAGATTCCAGTTTTGAAGAATCATAAAATATCAAAGTAAATGTTAAAGTTTTCAGGCAGTGTGGTTAGAAATCATATAGTTTTAAAATATTAGTTGATTAGCATTTGCTCTTTTGCAATAAATATAATATTTAATTATGCTAAGCATAGCACTGATAGATTCAGATTTTGCTATTATAAGCACTTTAAAAATTATTCTACCTCTTTCCCCAAAAAGGGTATAAAAAATTAACATCAATTTTGAAAGTTCTTAGTAAGAAACCAAGAAAATTTAAGAAAATTTCCAAAAGAAGAATGTCATTCACACTACTTGTTCCATAATATTTTAAGATTGAACAAGCCATAGAGTGTGTCTATTTTAGGATGAACCAGAAAGAGAAGTAATTTTTCTACTGACAGTTTGTTCTGCTATACACAAATAACAACAAACATACATGGAAACTGTTTCATCGATAAGGTACAACGGCTATCACAAATTTGGGGGATAGGGGAGAAGGAACTTATACTACATCTGAGAAGTAAATGATTCCTACTTCTCATTCTATCAACCTAAACAAATACATCTTTGCAAAAATAAACAAAAACTGGATATGGAAAAGATTTTGCCACACATGCCCCTAGCAAAAATTATGGTACTAAGTGAACAGAAATAACTTCATATATTTAATTACCTTTTGTACACATTTAGCAAATGAATCAAGAGTCACATACCTTCATTGTATTGGCATTTGCTTCATTATACAGAGTGAATGAAAATGTACTTTCCATAGTATCTGTAAACTGATGCTCTGCATTGCTCCTACAGAGCTCACCGCACACACAGCCAGCTGATTAGTCAGGCATTGGGAGAGTGCTGCTAGAGCAGTCTAAAGCACTTGCTGAGGACTCAGAGACAATAGAAAGTCAACAGCTGTATGTTGTGATGTCAGTAACACTCTAGCCAGTCACCACCCAGAATATCTGAAACGCATCAGAAGCTATATTGAGCTCTTCATTAGCAATTCAGAAGCAATGATGCAAAAATCCATGAAACTGTGAATGTGCAAAGACTGTCAGGATTTTTGAGATTTCTTGCTGTTAAAATTCTGTTGCATACCGATGCCTGACCTCACACTGATGAAAGAAGGTGAGATCATGATATTTTCCTTTAATTCCCTAATGAACAAGATGTATGGTATCTAGGCATGGTTAAATATATCAGATTTTAAATAATTCTTTGACACTTTAATATCAATAACAAAAAGCCTAAAATAAAATCAAAGAACATCTGTCTACAAAACCTGACATCCCATGATACGTTTTCATCTTCAAACTGACTTAAATGTCACAAAGAAAGAAAAGGCATTAAGGGCATAATTCCTTGTTTTTTAATTTGTTTTTGCTAAAATTAAAATGAGCTTGCTTATTCTGGCAAGAGCATTACTTCTTCATACCAACAGATGGAGACAGCAAGAGAACTGCCATCAGAGGACAATCTTGCCTTGTGTCAGATGCCTGTTGTCTATATTAGCTCAAGTGGCGAACTTACAAAAAAAGGCATCAATGGAAACCAAAATTTAAAAAACTCAACGTTCAATAACTATGAAAATAAAGAAAATAAAATGAAGAAAATAGGAAACAAATTTTGTCAATTGAGTAAAACAGTGAATAAGACGACAAGTGTGTGTGTGTGTGTGTGTGTGTGTGTGTGTGTGTGTTTAATTCTAAACACTGATTTCTGTGATAGCTGGGTAAAGCACATGCATGTTTCCCGTTATGTAAAACAAAGATCATACTTTCCATAAGCATCAGGAATGCTGTAAGGAACCTATCAGACAAGGCTCAAACATCACCTGTACCATATGAAGAAACAAAATATACCACTAACCAGAAATACTACTTTTTTTTGCCACTAAAAGGTTATCTTATAGTTTAGATAATCCTACATCTAACAGATCAATAGTGCTCTGTATACCAGCTCAGCAAACAGCAAAATAAGACACTGACTTTATAACTTGAAAATGTTATTGCCTTTTCAAAAATAGTCTCTATTTCAGCCCTATAGATTTGTTAATAATAGCTATAAATCCTCAAAACCTTCCCTGACTATTCAAACAACAAAGGTGGTAAGACAGCGAATATCAGTGATTTTTATCTGAGAGATTTCACATTAAAGTTCCCCCAAATACCTATTTTTCCAGTGTACGATCCTTTACCATGCCCTGTACTTTTTGGTTCCTAGATACTTGTAAAAGGTGAAAATCAAATACCAGTCTGAGCACTCAAAACAAATATTCAAGACCCTGACTTCTCCAGAAATGGTTACTACTACTATCAAAGGGTACAAATGATTTTTTCTCAGATAAAGTCTTTGTTACTTATAAGAAACATATATTCAAGGCAACTTTCCTTAAAAACTGTAAAAAGAGCTCATTATAATAGACAAACTTAAATGCAGAATAATGGACAAATTGAAATGCAGGATAGTGAAGGAACCCACTTTCATTGTGGCAAAAATTAAAATGAGTATTTCTACTTGTCAGAAAATTCAGAATAAACACACCTGGATACATGAATAATATTTCAAATGACTCTATTTCTCTGAGTTTCAAAAACTGTTAGGCTATATAAATCCAAGTAATTCTCAATTAGTGAAAAATCATAATTAAAATAATTTAAAATGCAGTTTTATTACTTTTAAGTAGAAGTATGCTTCTAATTCTGAAGTGAAAGGACTTAGCTGTTAATAGTAAACTCTTGATAATGAACTCTTAATTTAGGAACAACCTACAACCAGCAAATAAGACAAAACACCTTCATTATTATTTTTGGATACATCAATAATTACATAAATTAGCTTTCTCTGTACCCTGTAAGTGTTTGATACAAACAGTAAAACAGATTTAGAAAGGTTTCATATGATATTTTGGAACTGTGCTTAAAACATGCTGCCAAGATCAGGTAATAGCAAAATCTTTCAAAGAATAAATCCTGAAAAAGAGAAATATGAATTAAACAGACTGAAGTTTGTGTTTGCATCTCAAATTTTGTACTGTATTTCTTAGAGTGCTCAGCAATTTC
Organism: Eidolon dupreanum; assembly: GCA_028627145.1. Classification (NCBI taxonomy): domain Eukaryota; kingdom Metazoa; phylum Chordata; class Mammalia; order Chiroptera; family Pteropodidae; genus Eidolon; species Eidolon dupreanum. The sequence continues at coordinate 96,313,215 of CM053503.1, read as the reverse complement.
ATCTGCAAAAACAGTAGCGCACTGATTCTATTAACACAGTGTTTAACTGTAATTGTAAGGTAAAGAGATAATTCCCGACTGAATTACAGAACTAGGACAACGATGTGACTAATAACAGAAATTTAATTGTCTAAATCTAATTACTGACACTGTTGATAAACTTTCTAAACTTCTTGGTGCCTTAGCACTTAAATGACTTTTTAAGTGCTCAACCTTTAAAGTTGAAAATAACATTTGAACCTAATTCTCTAACATATTACCTAAGAAATTCTAAATAAGAGTAAATGATTATCATTACCAAGGGCCATTTTACGGTAACTAAGTTTTAGATATTTAACATTTTCTTAGAAGTAGAAATCAGTATTTTGCAACCATAAATGTGGTTATAACCACTAATCTAATAACAGATTCTGGCATGGATCATGAATAGATGACAAAAACCTAATGGATGAAAGATTGTTATTGAACAAGATATTTTGTAATTACTGATAACTTTAATTTCAAAGAGAAAAAGGATGTTTACAACCAGCAGACTCTACCTTGACCAAATTTAACATCACCAATAAGACAGGCCAACACTATATTCCTCCTGATGTAATAAGGGACAAAAAATCACCTATGTAGGTTTCCTCTGAAAATATTTATTCTAAATCTAATCATAAGGGAACGATATAACAAATTTAGACTGTGGACCATTCTACTGAATAGTGAGCTTGAACTCTTCAAATATCAGTATTATGAAAGAAAAATAGGCAAAATTATAAAAGACTTAAGAGATACACAACTAATTTAAAATGTTATATCTGACCAGATTCCAGTTTTTTAAAAAGCTATGAAGGATATTTAGAATAAGTGAGGGGAGCATAAATATGGCTGATGTATTAAATAATATTTTATCAATGTTAAATTTTGGAGGTGTGATAAAAAATACACTAACCAAAGTGGGGGTGAGGTGGAGGGAGGACTGCTATATTTACTGTAGCATTTTAACACATCTTTTAAACTGTACTTTTATTAGGATTATTATTTTTTACAATGGTATGAAAGGGGGAGAGGGAGGCTATTACATAGCAATACCTATGAGCAAATATACTATATTCTTCTTTTGAAGACTATGTAATTTGAAGTAAAAATACTTCGTTTTGAAATGTTAAAAACAGGATGCAGAGGATATTATCCCGCTAAGGGAGGGTTCTTTCTGCAACTCCATGCCTAACAGTGTGGGTTTCTGCAACACCACCCACAACTCACTCTTTATTTTGAGTAAGCTAGCCCCCCCAAGTGCTATTTATTTTGTGTTAGAGACATATACCAATAGTTCAGGGACACAAGACGACTAAAGCATTTGAACCCTAGAAATTTCCTCATTCTAATAAAATTCTGCTAGTTTTAATGAAAATGAAATTACAATAACACCAATGGAAGAAATTCATTTCCTATGGTCTATTTTTATTTTCTAGCCAGAATAGCCCATTTGATAAAAACACTTGTTTCTAACAATCATCAATAAACAATAAAAGTACAAAAACCTTGACTCTTGGCCCAGTCGAGATACTTCTATTTATATCATATATCTTTAGTAAAATGTTTTCTTTGATTTATGAAACAAAAGAATTTTACATTTGCAATGGATCTCAGAAACATTCTATCTAGTTTACATCTTATTTTATAGCTCAGAAAACTAAAGCTCAGATGTGGAGTGACATGACGACTGTCTTAAAATAAACTGGATAGCAGTCTTAGCATAAAAGCTAATTAGATTAAGTAACAACTTTCTATCACACATTACTCAGAAGTGGCCCAACATTAACCTAGCCTAAACTTTGGCTTGTTTGCTGTTACTGGATTTGATAAACTGCAAAGGTGGTTAATGTAAACATGAAGGAATTATGCCCCTCATGGGATGAATTCCTTTCATCTTTGGAACCATAAAGTTCATTCAGAGACTGCTTTTTCCTTATGTTCTGTTGTAATGACTCTCTGACTGTCCTGATACTTACTTATATTTTGATGCTATGTAGCATTTTTAACATATGCTGCACCTGTGATTTTCTCCCCCCAGATGAAAGAATTTCATGACTTAAGTGTTTCCTGACCAATACACATGCACAGTTAGGTTAAAAAAAAAATGTATGGAATATTTCAGTTTGATCACCTAAGATTAATGTCAATACATTTTTATTTGCTAATATTACTAAAACGTGCCATATGTACCTCACACCTGTCAGAATGGCTACCATCAATAAAGCAAAGAATAAGTGTTGGCGAGGATGTAGGGAAAAGGGAACTCTCATACACTGTTGATGGGATTGAAAATTGGTACAGCCACTATGGAAAACAGTCTGGAGGTTTCTCAAAAAATTAAAAATGGATGTACCTTTTGACCCAGCAATTGCACTTCTGGATATTTATCCAAAGAAAATCAAAACAATAATTCGTAAAGATCTATGCAGCCCTATGTTCATGGCAGCACAATTTACAACAGCCAAGATATGGAGGCAATCTAAATGCCTATCAACAGAAGTTAAAGTAAAGAAGTTAAAGGTAAAGAAGTTAAGGTTCATATATACAATGGAATATTACTCAGCCATTAAAAAAATTAAAAAAAATTAAATCCTACCATTTTCAACAACAGAGGTTATTATGCTGTGTAAAATAAGTCAAAGATAAATACCATGATTTCCATATAAATACCGTATGATAAATACCATATGATTAAATACTTATATGCAAAATATAACAAAAGAAATGAAACTAATCAAAAACAGACTCACAAATATAGAGGACAAGCTGGTAACAGCCAGAGGGGATGGGGGTTGGGGGACTGGGAGATGGGGTGAAGGGTTAAAGAAATACAAATTGTAGTTGATAGATGATTATGGGGACTGGGAGCACAAAAGAGGGACTGCAGTTAGCATTAATGTAATGGCTAAGTGGAGAGCCAGAGAAGAAAAAGAGCAATTAGGGAGATTGTTTTATAAACTATGTAAATGTCTAATCAATGTACTATATACCTGAAACTAATAAAATAAATAAAATAAACAAATAAATAAATGTGGCATATGTACTATGCCAGGTAGTAAGTATGGTGCAAATATTAATTAGTTCTCATGACAATAATCCTAAAAGAGACATTATCTTTAGTTTAAAGTTGAAAAGACAGAGGTACAAATAGATTAAGTGACTTGTCCTTGTAGTGTTGGTGTAGTGTCAAGGAAGGGTAAGAGTTAAAAATGAGGCTGAAGATTTAAGCAGGAGCAAAACAGGCAAAGCCTTGTGAGTGAAATTTAAGAGCTGGAATTTTCCCAACACTAATCAGAGAGACAATAAAGATATCAGGTTAGTGACATGAACAGATTTTTCACAGGGGCGGGGGTAGGACAGCTGATATCACATAAATGGATGAGCCCTCTAAAGGAGAGTGTATACAGAGAACAAGCAAGGAGTTGAAGATTGAGTCCTGTGGAATAAAATATTTTATTTAGACCAAGTTTCGATAATATTACAACAAATATATCAATAATAATACATGTATCTTGTGAGTCTATTCATCCTTAGTTCAAATTGTGAGAGACCTGATAGCAAAGGTTACTGTACTATTAAAATCTACCTGGTTTTTAAGTTCAGGTAACAAGAGTTCAGGCAGCAAGAGATACCTTTATCTCAAAACTTTATCCGTTTTTAAAAACTTTTTTTTAGAAATAATTTTAGACTTGGAGAAAATTTGAAAAATAGCAAAATACTGTATACAGTTCACTTGACTTCCCCTAATAACGTGTTTCATAATTATAACACAATTACTGAAATCCACAAATTAACACTGATAGAATACTATTATCTGATCTACAGACCTTATTTAAATTCCTTAAGAAAATGAATTTTCCAGTTTTCCACCAATATTCTTTTTCCTTATCTAGGATCCAACTCAGGATCTCACACTGCATTTAGTTTCCTGTCCACTTACTCTCCTCCGATCTGCAACAGTCCCTCAGATTTTCAGTCTTTTGTGAAATTTGTAATTTTGAAAAACGCTCGTCAGTTATTTTGTTGAACGACCATCAATTAGGACTTGCCTTATGTCTTCTGATTAGATTAAGAGTATTAACTTTTGGTAAGAATATCACAGCAGTGAAATTGTGCCCTTCTCAAGGTATCATATCTGGGTATACATGATGTTGATAGGTCTTATAACTGAAAATTTTTACTTTAACTACCTGGCTAAGGTCAGGTTGTCTGCTAGGTTTTTCATAGTTATTATTTTCCCCTTTGTAATCAATTCCTCTGTAAGAAAGCACTGTCCCTTCTCTCCATTTATGTATTTATTTATATGTATGAATGTTTGGATATATATTTTATTCTGTGGATTATAATCCAATACTTCCACTTTTAAAATTACTTTCTGGTACCACACGTTGTTCCAGGTTCCTCTTGCATTTTCTCTGCCTTAGCTTTAGACTTAACCATTTCTTCAAGGATCCATGGTTCCTTTTTCTGGAGAATAATATTTAGAGAAGATCTGGGTACTCATGTGCTCACTGTGACGAGGTTCTCACTGCTTTGTCTCTCTAAAGACAAAGCTAGGACATACACATTCACACACCTATATTTATTTCTGTATTTCTGCATCTGCACTGTATTAAAAATCATGGGTTCATATGGATACCTCCAACTCCAGAGAAAACGAGGTTCAATTCCAGTCTATTCTTTTCTTCATCTGTAACTGCTTACTCAACAGCAAGAAATCACACTTTCACTATCTGTAATATATTCACTTATTTGTTCAATCTCTGTATAAACAAAAGTCAGTTTCCGAATCCCTAATACCTCTGCGAGCAACGCATTTACTACACAGATTATAATATTTGTTCTTTTCGTCTTTAGTCATAGAATACATAATCAAAATACTGTTTTCCAAAGTTAGTTCCCTTTCTTCCCTACTCAAGTCAGTTTAATTATGTTGTTCATTTCTAGTATAGTTAGGTTCATTTGTGTTTGTATTCCATCTTGAAATCCATCCTCTCATCCCCCACCACACACCCATCTGGATGGATTTTTATTTATTTTTGGAGGGTATGTGAAAAATGATCAGAGTTCTAAAAGTCACAGTTATATAAAAAAATGTAGTTGGAGAAGTGTTGCTCCCCTCTCATCCTTAGTATCTCATTCCCATGATCTCCAATCTTTCTACCCCCTTCCCACCCATTTCCTATAGGAAACTAATTTCAATGGTTTCTGATTTATCATTCCTGTATTTTCAACTCTTTTCACTTAATCACACCATAACAGTTCAGAGATTGTCCTCATTTTTTCTTACAGCTGCGTATTACTCTACTGTATGTCTATATTGTAATTTATTCAGCCATCCTTCTGTATGGGCACTTCAATATTTTGCAGTCACAAACACTCCTAAAATGAATAAATTTGTGATGTTGAAGGGAGTCTTTAGAAAAGATTCCTACAAGTGGGAATGTTGGGTCAAAAGTACATATGTTGATTTACTAGGTACTAATTAATTACCCTCCACAGGAAAGGCTATGCCAGTCTGCATTTCTACCAGCAGCAGTGTATAACAAAGGTGGCTACTTCTCAACAGTCTTACAATAGAACATGCTGTCATTCTTTTTAATTTTTGCCAATCTGATAAGAAATGGTATCTCAATACTGTTTTAATATGTATTTCTCTAATTTTGAGGGATTTTTTTTTAATTTAAGGGTTATATTTACATTATTTGTGAGTTGTCCATTCATTTTTCTCCATTTTTCTATCACATCTTTGGTCCCTAGTCAATTTTTTTTTGGGGGGGGAGGTCTTTTAATTATTAAGAGTTCTTCATATATTAGGGATATCAGCCTTTTGTCTGTGTATGTGAAAACGTTCTGTTTTAGTTTGTTGGCTGTGTTTTAACTTTTTCATGGTGGTTTTGCCATGCAAAATTTTCTTATTTTTATGTAGTCAAATTTACAGCCTTTTACTGATTCTAGATTTTGAGCCGTAGTGAGAAAGTCTTCCCCTACTCCAAGGTTAAAGAAAATCTCGTGCTTCCTTCTAGTACTTGTATAATGTCTATATCTTTCTCCCTTCCTCCTTCCCTCCCTCTATCTCTCTCACATTTAGATTCTTAATCTATTTGGAGTTTATTCTTTTATTTCTTTTGGTAACAACTTTATTGTCATATACCACACATTTCAACCATTTAAGTATCTAATTTAATAGTTTTCTGCATATTTATAGAGTTGTATGACCATCACCACAATCAACTTTAAAGCATTTTCATCACCCCAAAGAGAAATATTGTACCTTTCAGCAGTCACTCTCCTTTACTCCAAACTTCCTCAGCCCCTGGTATCCAATAATCTACTATTTGTTGTTGTAATCTGCGTATTATAGACATTTCATATAAATAGAATACAACATGTGGCCTTTTGACTGCCTTATTTCATTTAGCATAATGTTTTCAAGTTGCTTCCATGTTGTAGTATATATTAGTATTTTTTATTGCCGTATAATACTCCATTGTTTGGATTTACCAGCTGATAGACATTTAGGCGGTTTCTACTTTTTGGCTATTATGAGTAATGCTATGAACATCTTTGTACACATTTTTATGCTGAATTTATTCATGTACAAGATGTGGATCTAATTTTATCTCTTTCCAAATGGCGACACAGATATCCTGGCACCACTTGTTAAAAAGTCCATCTCTATCTCACTGATTTGAAATACTGTCTTTATTTTTTCCATTTGAACCTTGGTTTGTTTCTGAGCTTTCTATTCCACTGCTCTATTTGTTCATTCAGGAGTCAATAGGACACTTTTAATTATATAAGTTTTATAGTGCAGTAGTTCCCCTTACTCAAGGTTTCACTTTCCTGGGTTTCTGTTACTCGTGGTCAACTGAGGCCAGAAAATATTTAAAGAAAATTTTCAGAAGTAAATAGTTCAGAAGTTTTAAATGACACATTTCATTAAGCTACTCAGAGTAGCTTAATGAAATTGCACACTGTCTGCTCTGTCCTGCCCAGGAGATGAATCAACCCTTCTCCAGCAGAGCCACATTGTATGTACAGGACAGTAAGATATTTTGAGAGACCACATTCACAGAACTTTATTTACAGTATATTTTCATAACTGTTCTATTTTACTAATTATTGTCGTCTCTTACTGTGCCTAATTTATAAATTAAACTTTATAATAACTATGTATAGGAAAAAAACATTATATATATATAAATATATGGTTTGGTATTACCCATGGTTTCAGGTATCTACAGGGAGTCTTGGAACATATCCTTCCCCAGATAACTGGGGACTGTTATACATGTTTTAATGTCTAGCAGAGGTAGTCCCAACTGGCATTTTTCCTTTACTGACATCTTTATAATGTCCAATCATACTATGCAAGTCTACCCTTGTGGCTTTCAAAAATTTTTAAAAATTATACTCATATAGCTTTTGCACATTTAATTTTATTCCTAAGTATTTAACCTTCTTTGTAGCTATTGTAAGTGGGGTTTTTCACCACCCTTATGACTGCTACCTGGTAACTGTTTGTGTATATGATGCTATTAATTTTTCTAAGCTAATTTTATATCCTACTACCTTACTAAATTCTTTTTATTGTTTGAATTAGTGATCATCATCTAGAGTTTTCTAGCTATATTACCATACAATTTGTAAGAGACAGTTTTACTTCCTTACTCTCATGCCTCTGATTTCTCATCTAACTACTGGTTAACACCTCCATTACAATGCTGAATATTAGTGGAGATTGTGGGACTTGCCTTGGTTTTTGTATATTGTGTTGAAGTTTTCTGGCTTTAGGACTAAGGTATGGATTAAAAAAAATATTTTTTATAAAGTATTCTACAATTCCTATTTTCTTGAGCATATACATGTGTGTTTTATTTTCATCATGAATGGGTGAATTTTTATTATGAGCTCTTTCAGTACCTATGGAGATAAAAGGTTTTTCTTCCCAAATCTATTAATATGGAATATGATATTAATGGATATCCTAATACTGAACTATTTCTGTATTCCCGGAATAAATCTCCCACAGTCATGGATATTATTTGATAATAACAATGATGTTGTTTTATTACTTTTGTATCAATATTTGGAAGGGGTATTAGTTTGTAGGTATTTTTTTTTATTTTGTGCTTTTCTTATCAGGCTTAAGTATCAATACATATTTGCTGTATATAAAAAATTAGGAATCTTTCTATCATTTTCAATGCCCTAAAAAGGTTTTGCAGAATTCCTCTGTGAAACCATCTGTTATTTTAGCTGATGCCTTTTATTGTCGTAATTTCTTGGTAATATTCTTTACCTCTTCTATGGACATTGGTTTGTTTAAATTTTCTAACTCAGTTTTGCTAATCTGCATTTCCCTAGGAAATTATTCATCTTGGTTTTCAAATTAATTGCTGTGAGGTCTGTTATACAGTCTTGTGATTTTCAAATATAAAAAACTGCTTTCAATGGTTATTTTCACCCTTGTGCTATTCCTTTACATGATCAAGTCAGCTAGTGATTTTTCTATTTTGATAATTAAAAATTAATAATACAGATTAGGTCTATTGTTTTTCTATTCTCTACCTCATTAATTTCTATTTTTATCCTTATTATTTCCTTCCTTGTGTCCTCTTTAGGTTTACTTTGCTGTTGTTTTCAGATAATTTCTATTTTAATGGTGCCCCCTTCTGTCAATATTGCAAAGTCCAGATATTTCAGCCAACTGTTTTGTTTTGGGAGAAGTTGGTTATGAACCCTGCAATTTTACAGTTCTCTTTGTTTTGCTGGATTCCAAATTTCTTCCCTTTGCTTTATTCTCCCTTTACCACCCAAACGCCAAAGTGTGCTCTCCCTTCCTTACATGCTTTTTTGTTTACCTTAGAAGGTATGCATTTTTAAGCCCCTTCCCTATAGTCTCTACTCAGATTTTGATCTTTTTTTTTTTCCTTTTAGAATTTTCAGGATGGACTTCAGCTTTCTGGTGTTTAGATTGAGCTCAGCTTCCCTTTCTATTTAGCTCCTTCCCCCCACCCCACTCTTTTTTGCCTTTGTTTGCCACAAAGTCTTGTGGCAGGCAGGAATGGAATTAGAGTGAGATCTCATGCTGGATTTGGTGATATTTTTCTTTTCTACTTCGAGTTAAAGTCTTAAATTCTCTCAAATTATGTGATGTCTTCAAATTTTGTAGAGATTTTTCTTATTTTATATTTTGCTGAAGGAAAATCAGGAGGTGATAGAAGGATGGCCACCATTATTTTCAATTTCCTCCTCAACATTTATTTTTGGTAAGTACTTTACTGAGATATAATTTATATACCATATAATTTGCCTATTTAAAGCCTGTGACTTAATAATTTTTAGTACAGTCAGAGAGTTGTGTTAACTATCACCACAATTAATTTAAGGACATTTTCATCACCCCATAAAGAAACCTGTACTGTTTAGCTATTGTCTCATAATCCCTACATCCCCCCACCCAGCACTGGACAATCACTAATCTACTATCTCTATAGATTTCCCTATTCTGGACATTTCATATAAATTGTTTTTCATTTGTCAATGGTGCACATTTAGTTTGTTTCCATCTTTTGGCTATCATGAATATGCTGCTATGAACATTCATGTATGAGCTTTTGTGTGGAGATTGTTTTCATTTTTATTGACTACATGTACACCTATGAATCGAATTGTTGGGTCAAATGGCAAATTTGTATTTCCCCAAGTGGCTGTGCAATTTTATATTCTCACCAGTAGTATAGGAGGGTTCCAATTTCTCTACATCCTTGCCAACATTTATTATCTATCTTTTTGATTATAGCCATCCTAGTGGGTATAAAGTGGTATCTCATGGTAGTTTAGATATGCATTTTCCTTGATGGCTAATTGCTGAGTATCTCTCCATGCGTTTATTGGCCATATGTATATCTTCTTTGGAGAAGTGCCTACTCGGATCATTTGCTCATTTTAAAATTCGGTCATGTGTCTATATATAAAGAGTTGTAAGAGTTCTTAATGTATTTTCTGTATACAAAGCCCTTATCAGATAAATGATTATAAATATTTTCTCCATTTCTACGGGTTGTCTTTTCACTCTCTTCATGGTGTCATTTGAGATGGTGTCATTTGAGATACAAAACTTTCAATTTGATGAAGTTCAATTTATCTTTATCTGACATATTTGAAAAACAATTTCTAACAAACATTTTATACTCCTCAGTAACAACAACAAAAACCATATTAACTCTATGAATTCTGGTAGTACAGACATGTGTTAAAGAAGAACATATAGTTATTTTGAAGCTTAAGAAAAGTCAGTCAAAGAAAGCTAATAAGGTGTATATTGACTTTTCTGAGGAGGTAGAAAGGTAGTTTTTGATAAAGGCATTACCCAAAAGAGTCTTCCTGAGAGAAATTTGGCCATAGAGGACACATATATCAAAAGTAGTTTTGAAAATGAGACAATATAGATGAATCAAAGACCAAAGCACCTAGAATAATGAAAATGTACAACTGATGCCATGCAAGAGCAACAGGGCATCTGGCAATACTGATGAGAACGTAATCATACATCTCTTTGTAACAATGTCTGAGAATTACTTAATTTCTTTCTTCTTATGCTCATTTCTACAATTTTTGAAAAAAACAAATACTATAAAGGGAAATTAATTCTTATTCTTGCACTAGTTGTGGGATATATAAAGTAATCAATAAGTCTTTTTGTCTATCTGTTTTGCAAAAATGGTTTCTGTCCATTTGGGTATATGAACAAGTTTTCCAGGTGTTGATCATCGCCTTCTTGGCTGATAATTAAGTTATACAAGACAGATTTCTGTAAGGATGAAGGTAATCAATTATGATAAAGCCATCTAATCACTAACCATGAACAAAAGATAATTCTTTTGCCAAGTGTATGGACCAAGGCAGTATTTGCTTATGCACTTCTAAATTACAGAGACATCATCACATGTGCAAAATAACACTTTAGAAAATACTTTACCATTATACATGACATTCAACACCCAAATCACTTAACTTGTAGAGCAAATAACAATGTCAGAGAATTAATCCAGAATCAACTGGTGAAACACAAGCTTAAGTGGCAGAAAAGAAATAATTTAGTTGCTTACATCTTAAAACTACTCATCTCAAATACCTTATTATATAAAAGAGCTGTTGAAAATAGATTAAAATTTAATAACAGACAGATTCCTCTAATTCTTGAACAAAAACAACAAAGGACAAAGCTAATGTTTACAAAGGGTTTACGATATGACAGGTTTAGTGTAAACATTCCCTATGAGGTAGGTAGTATAAGTATTCTTAGAGTTGAGAAAATAACGTGAGACACAGGTTAAATAATCTGTCCAAGGTGGTCACACAGCTAATGAGTAGTAAAGCAAGGATTTGAAGGCTCTACAGTCCATGTGCTTAATTACTTTAATGTATCACCTATTTCTCTGTGACTGTATAATTTTAAACATCTTCTACACTCTTAAATTGGTGTAATTGACAAATGTTACCATCTATTAACACTCGTTCCTTTTTATATAGTACAGAGTAGGGCAAGTCTGGTCCATATACTCTAGAATATTAGGCCAGTAGAAATTGAAAAAAGAAGCATCCAAGGTAAAATCTGCAGGACTTGGTAAGTGACTTGACTGGAGTGGATAGAGAACATAAACACAATCCTCAAGTTTCTTTCTTGGGCAACTGAGTGTATAGAGGTAAGGTTTGTTAAGATCAGGATTCCCTGAGGTGGGGGTAGGGGAGCACGAAGTCTTCTCTTTGCTGTCTCCTGGCACATTCTTTGGCTTTCAAGGCAGAGAAATCCCAGGACTGAATGGTTAGACTTCTTATCTATTTGAGCTGTCTTCCTAAGTGGCAACTGTTCTCTTAGCAATCAAGTGATAATTCCTTATCTCCTTCTAACAGCTCATCGATATTCCCTTTGCATAGGTTTCATTTAATGAAAAAATAAATTTAAAAAGTATCAAACTTATATCAACACTGAACTTCATTTCAAAGAGAAAAAAGAAAAAGACAGAAAAACTACATTTAGAAATAAACCCTTAAATGAGACCAGTTGGTGATTCCTGGGCATGATTTAAGTCTTCAGTGAGAATGAGCTGTTATAAATACAATTCTACTTTAGACATTTAATTAAAAATAAAAAGAGTTAAACTTTACCTTTTTAAAGGAAAGATATAATAGCTTCATCTTGATATACTATGGGATACTCCGCTCTGCCAGTGTGTGTATATATCAGCTTTACCATTCTTGGCAGTACATCAGGCAAGCAGTGAACCCCTGGCCCCCTCCCCAGCAGTGGTAAAAAGATTACACTGAGTGTGAAAAGTAAAGCTCATGTGTTATGTGCATGCACACACACATGTAATTATCCATCTTTGGGAATAAATCAAGTTACTGTCTGTAAATATGAGATTAATAGCATGTAAAAGACATGGGTGTATAATCTCAAGGAGTACTAATTAATTATATTGGGCCCTCACCAGACCAAGTCTATTAAGAGAAGTAGGACGGCTAGGTATAGCAGAGATTACCAGACTATGGGGTTACAGATTGCTAGGAAGGCTCTGAGTTACAGCACGGGATTCATACATCCATCTATATCCCAAGCACAAATACTGATCCTTTTGAAATTAAAAAGAAATTCTTTCACATCTGAAGAAGAACCTGACCATGAAGGCAAATACCAGAGCCAGCAGTACCAATCCCAATAAGGGAAAAACCATCTTGCCCAGGCCTACATATTTGACTGTAGAAATATACAGGAACATGTTTCCTTCCCTAGGACATATATATTCCTACCAGACCAACCAAACAACCAATTCACTTTAATCTGAACCCCTGCTCATCAAACAGCCTTCTAATTATAATTTGGCTAACCCATAAAGACTAACCTGAAGGAAATGCACTGGTAATGCTGACGGGAGCAGAACTCAACTCTCACAATGAATTAATAATTGGACATCTAGATTTTATTCAGTCTCTGTAAACTTCATTAACATGTATAACCTGAGCACCTGCTTTACTTTATGTGAGTCAATAAAAACAAAATTTCTGAATTTTCAAAGCTAAGGCCCCAAACACTAGACTTGTGTAAATCTACCAACATAAATGTTATTTTGTGAGGTCTCTTGATAGTATCACTCTTAATTATAACTCATTCCTGCTTTCTAATAGAGAGAACATGTAAAATAATAGCAAGGTTTTACACATATCCTAGATAAGTATTCTAAAGCAACTGCCAAATTTACAAAGGAAGAAAGAAATCTAGTGCTTTATTTACTTAAATAGCTCAGGGAGAATAGTTATTCAGGAGAGCCTTTCAGCTAAAATAACATGCAAGAGTGATAGCTGAATCATAAATTATTTAAGAAAATTTTCAATTTTATTATATATATATCTGTATTTAAGTTCCAAACATATCTTTTTATTGCACAAGGCAGTAACTTAATTTATTTTTATAGTCAAAACCGCAGACTCTTCTGTTAACTCTGTGCAGCCATTTCTAGTAACAAAAATTTAATAATTACTATTAAAGAATATTTTTTATTCTGGAAGAAGAAAAAAAAGAACATACCTGTGAAAAATAGCCTAAAAATAAATATTTCACAGAAAAGAAATCAAAGATTTTTTATTTCAAAAAAGCAATTTTAAAAAACATTTTTCACTGGCAAGGATAGAAGTGAACTCTGCCAAGTACAGGGAGGGCCAAGAAAAATGGGCATTCTCACATACTGTTGAGAGTGAAAAATGGTCCAAAATCTTCAGAGGTCAATTTAGCAGTATATATCAAAAGCCTTATACTGAACACATCCTTTAATCTAGGAAGACCATGTAAAATAATTTTATCCTAAAGAAAAAATTATAATGTATATCATAGATAGCCTTGTTCAAGACTGAAAAACTGTAAACACTATAGGACTGGCTGAGTAAACGGAAATACACTAACTAAGCGGCAGATATTCATTTATTGGCAGCCAAAATGATTACATTTTGTTTTACATTTTAGGTAAAACAAACAAACAAATGAAAAAACAGACCACAAAACAGTTTGTACAACAGTTTGTACAATATAATTTGATTTTTTGTATTAAAATAAAAAAAAAAAGAAAGAATGATTTATTCATTTAGTGATAACTACTTGCCAGGAAATGTGAAAAAAATATTTTTAAAAGTCAGGAAGGATATATACGAAATGTTAACTTTTGTTTTCTCTGGATGATAGTAATTTATTAGTGGTTAGTTTTTATATTTTTGTTTATCTATATTTTATTTGTTTTCGTGAACATATATTATATATTTATTTATAAAAATATCAACAAAAATCTATGTGTTAGGACCTACACTTGTGGGAAACGTAACTCTTTCAGACCTACCTTACTCTGCCCTTTTATTTCTAAACACACACTACTTTGCACACAGTAAGCAGGCAACTGCTCATTAACTAACTTAGTGCCCAGAGATACAAAATATACAGGATAACACATAATAAAGAACCAAACTGTAAGCACTAAAAATTACTTTAATGTTAATATTGTATAAGTAGCTTATTTTTTGTGATTGGTCTTTTCTCTCTAAACCAGGATTTTAAAGGTATTCCATTGGGTTTTGGGTACTTTCCCATCTTGCCCCAGTTTATTTCAAAAATAGTAATCGCTCACATTTATTAAGTACCAAAAAAAAGGACCTGTTATGATTTTATATCAAATACCTTGCCAAAAATTTAAGATGGCTAACAAAGAGCCAAAGAATATACAATAAAATCACTCTCACCCAAAAGGAAGACATATGCTAACCATCAAAACAGCTAATACAGATACTTGACTGAGGATCAAATTCAGGTCTGAGCGTTGTAGCAGAAAGGGCAAAAGGGACACAAGATAGGCACGTAGTTCTCATTCCCAGAAAATGAGAAAATGTACCAAATCCTTCTGAACAGAGAGGACATTTCTTTCTTTAAAGAGTAATTCCTATATTTGCTTTGGCAGTGCATAAACAAAAATCAGACCATATGGTCCCTGAACAAGGATGACATACATATTCATGAATTATTACCCATGCTAAAGGTTTCAGGGTACACAAATATCATCCCATAGACTACTTGCTGTTGTAAGGGATAAATGAAGGAATCTTGTTGGTATCAGCCAAATAAAACACTTGAATAGAAGACATTTTTGCCAATCAATGCTACAAGTGAATAGAGAGTTTGACGATTTTTTATCAAAACTTAGGACAGTGAAAGGGGGCATGTTGTTTTTGCTGGGCAACAAGTGTAAACCGGTATATGTAATTCATCTAGTTATCAATCTAATAAATGGTAAATCTAATAAAAGGTAGAAAGTAAAAGGAAGACATAGCTCATATATTTCTACCAGAATGAAATGAAATGAACATTGAACATTTACTTACTGAAGTTGAAATAGGAAGTTGGCTTTTCCTAAAGATGAATTTGTCCCAGCCAGACAAGTTTCGTTTATTAAATATGCTTAGATTTAAAAAGATACCCACTAAAAGTACAGGACTAAGGAAGGGATGAAACAGTGAAAGCACCTAACTTAAGGTCTTCATATCATGTCTTCATGAACCTGAAGATATTTTATTTATAAAACTAAGGCAATAAAAGTTTTCAAAAATCTGGATATTGGTAAGTTATCTCCAATTTTTGACAAATTTAAAGACTGATAAATTTCAGATCAACTCCCAGCAAAATTACAGACTAGATTATTAGAAGAAAAGCAACTACAAAAATACACGATTGCTAATTACTAGAATTAGCATAAATAGAGTAAATCATATAACATTAACCTTCATATTTTTGATAGGGTTACTATACTGTTAATATACTACAGACCATATGCTATATGATTTCAAAAAGTTATTAACCAAATATCCTATGGAAGCTTTGGGGATGATGCTCAAATATACACTGAAAAATGCTGGCTAGAAAGATCAAATATAAGGATAATATTCACTTTTTGGAAGAACTACTTAAAGCTCACAAAGTTTGCAAATCTGATATCTCAGTCTCTCTCAAAGCCTGGATGTCCATATGCCTTACTCCTACTAACAGGAATTAGTCATCCTAATAAAAGATGGATTTCATTATAACCACTTGAGTACCATATGATGTCCCATGGCCTGTTTCTCCTTAAAACTAAATATCCCTAATTACTTTAATCATTTCCTCTGTGATATAGTTTCTAAACTTTTAGTCTAGCCATCCTGGTGACCATTCTTTTAGACTGTCAATTTTTCCTGTAAAATTTGGTTGCCTTTAATAGATGTGGTTGGACTGGCTCACAGTACAGAAGAAAGATATACCTGCAATAAACAAACAACCAAGTTTATAAATGGATTTTTAATTGCCATCTTACTGTTTTATACTAAGTTGACAGTCTTCTCATGAACCGACTCAAATCATCTTACCATTTATGAAACTATTTTTCCAAACTTAAATGCAGTTTATCATATTCTAGTTTATATAACTTTTATTTTGAGTTTGATTTTTTAAAAAATCATTTAATATTTGTTTTCTCCTAAATACACAGACCAGGGAGACCTGAAAACTATCTTAAGATAATAAAAAGCTGCCATAAATTACAAACTTTACCCAGAGGTGAAAATGGAACAAACAGATAAAACGGAATGAAGACCTGGCTCACTAAAAAGAGAAACATCTCTTACAGATAGAGTTGTCCAACAGTGGAATAGGCTATTTCAGAATGTGTATGGTATGAGATACTTGACATCAGAAGCATTCTTTAGGAATCTGGTGGGGTCAGGGAGTCAGATGAGATCAAGTTATACTGTGATAATTAACACCTACAATTCACTGGGTTAATACAGAGACTTGTGTCTCTTTTGTATCACACATTTGAAACCAGTCTGGTCACTTCCTAGTACAGATGTAAGTATACTAGGGCCTGTGGACTGTTTTTGTATGTCCTTTGAGCTATGAATGGCTTTTTCATTTTTAAAGATTTGTGAAAACAACACAAAACAACAAAAAAATATGTGACAAATGGTACGTGACTTGCAAAGCCTAAAATATTCACTATCTGTCTTCCATATGGTGACTCAGAGATATGGGCTACTTCCACCTTATGACTCCTTGCTTCTTCCTCTAAGTGGCTCTACCAAATGAACACCTATCCTCCATGATAGCGTCTTCTCCTCACACTCCAAAATAAGTCACACGGCACCACCTAACTGCAGTGGGGCTGGGAAATGTATGGTTCCAGATGCTTGAGGAAGCAGAAGAGTACCGGAATGGGAAAGTACTACAAGTCTCCACCACAATTGTATATTTTATTCTAACTCGAAGGTTCTCTGATTCTAAATATTTCAACTATAATTTTCATTTAGTAGTCTTAATAAAGTGGTTTTAAATTTGATTTAGAAAGAAATATATCAAAATATCACAGCTGATAGTAAAGTATAAATGCTTTAAGTCTGAGTTAGAACTAAGACAAAGGAACCTAAATATCATCTGCAGGATGTCTAGATTAAATTCTTTAGTTTACACAGTCTTCAATTTTTAGTATGTCCACGATGTTACTAATGAATCATAAAAACTTAAAATTTAAACATAAATGATTTGGAACAGAAGAACTGATAGGTCTTGCAGAAAAATATGTATGTGTACTGACTGTAAATAAAGATAAAGTATGTTCTATGCCATCACTGCAAGGGAAACTTAGTAATTTGGTCATTTCAAAATCTTAACAGTTCTCACTGAATTGATTTAGTAAGTTATAGAGCAGCTGCAAGTTGAATTATACATGATGATAGTGAAATATTTTATAGATTGTTCAGCCATATCTACTGGGCATAATAAAAGACATAAATTGGAGTATCTTTTTTTTCCCCCTTTAATTTAGCAAGTGAATGTTTCATTATTTGGTAAAAAGATTTCATTTACACAAATATATCAAGCTTTAAAAAATTAGTTCAAAATAGGTTTGAAAAAACACATCAACATAACTACTCTATACTATTATGTCAAGTACAATAGGAAACTATATAAATATGATAAAAAGTATTTTAAAACTCACACCAAACATTAAATGACAGGAAAAGGGGGGGAAATTAATAGTTTCAGAATATGTCATTAGATTAGGAAGATTGAAAAACAATTTAACCCATTTTCCATTTAGAAAAAAAAAGTGCTGCTCGTTGCCAGTGTTAATTTAATTTTATATAAACACACTCTTTGAGGCTGAAGCAAATCTGACTGGTTTTCAATGTAAAAATATAAAAACTGTTTTTGGAGTCATTTCTAAACAGAACTGGTCTATGATCCTAATGTAACAGAAATGTATATGATCATCAGTATTTAATAATTGATTTTTGTGTGGTAAATTTCAAAGCACGGAACAACACAAAGCGGAACATCTAGGATTTCATATATTCAAGCAATGGAGAATTACTATATTTTGTAAATGGAATTACCACTATTAAAAACAGAATGCTATAAATAGAATGATGTAATTTGTTTCCAAAAGCTATTGATATACTAGAGTGGTGCGAAAATAATAGTAAAAGCGAGATATCTTGTGGTAAACTTTGGTAATAAGGTTAGGGCCATAACCCATGAGTTATTCTAGGGTAAATGCTGTAGCTGCAAGTGCTGCCAGCAAGTATTCTCAGGGCAAGCAAGAAATAGGTTAAAGGGTCTACATCTAACAAGCAAATCACAAAAATAAGGATTGCCTTTTCATAAGATGATATTAATAATAAAATATCAATATCAAAAATGAGGAAGGAGGTATAAAAAAATTAAACAAAAATGAACTAAAATATATAACTGACCTTCTAAACAAGTCTCACCAATGTTACTATGAAAAAGCTATAGTTAGTTCTACATTTCAAAAAGAGAAAGGGCTCTGTCAAGGCATACTTCAAACATTTATGGGGATAAGTCTTTCAACCAACAAGTGATAAGAGATAATCAACTACTAAACAATTGCCTAAAATATTAAATGGCAGATAGTAGACAAGCGGAATGTAGTTTGGAAGGTAGGGAAATGCAAGGGTTTGAGGGGTTCGGCACAACTTAAATATCTAACAATTAACAATGCAGCAATAAAGGCACTAAAAATATTTTTAGTCAAGGACTGATGGAAAAAATTACAAAAATCAAAGAAATCAGAAGAAATGCAAGATGAACTCAGTAATTTTTCTAACATCTCAAAACATTTCAGAGGACAAAGTATCAAACTAATATTAAGGAATGAAAAGAAAGATGGCAAGTAACATTTGGTAAAATCAGTGGGGTCTCAGCTTTAAGGTTTCATTAAACAGTGTTAAAATGGAAGTAGATTAAAAAGTAATCACTATATTTTGACTTTCAGAGAAGAAAATCATTAAAGTTCTGCTAAAGATATCAATCAGTAAGGCCATATGTTTATTGGCAAATAACTTAAAAATATTTCAAGTATTTTTAAAAACATGATTATCATTTTAAAGGTTTAAAAATACATTTAGCCACCTTCAAAATAGAAAATATGGGCCAAATCACTATGAAGTATGTTCAGAGACCTTAGCTTGATAAAAAATTTCCCAACTCCTGTGACAACTAGTCCCAAGAGTTGACAATACAACAAGAGTTGAAATGTTCTTCCCTAAATCTCCCCCAGCTACATTTTAATCCCATTTTCTGTACTCAGTCAATAATAATGTACATGCTATCAATAAATGGCGCAAGTGCTACAGCTCCAAAGACCATCAAAAAACTTTTTAATTGTTGGACTATGTATTTCTTTAGCTTCCATTCCAAGGTGGTGAAATGACAATGACAATAAAGATAACAAATGACTAATACTTCAGTGTCATATGCCAGGTGCTATAGTTTGGTCTGAATGTTTGGTCCCCTAAAATTCATATGTTGAAATCCTATTGATGAATATGATGGTGTCAGGAGGTAAGGCTTTGGGAGGTGCTTAGGTCATGATGTCACAATTCACTAAGCCCTCATGAATGGGATTAGTGCTCTCTCTTATTAAAAATACCGCCACAGAGCTCCCTAGTCCCTTCTACCATGTGAAGACATAACCAGAAGTTGGCAGTCTGCAGCCCAGAAGAGGGCCTTTACCAGAACCCAATCATGCTGGTTCCCTGATCTTGGACTTCCAGCCTCCAGAATTGTGAGCAATAAATTTCTGCTGTTCATAATCCACCTGGTTTGTGGTATTTTGTTATAGCAGCCCAATCAGAAAAGACACTAAGTGCCAAACATATTTACATGAATTAAGTCATTTAATCCTCAAAATAACCCACTGTGGTGGATATATATTTATCCCTATTTTAGAGGTGGGGGAAACAAAGGGAAAGAAGGTTTTGTAAATTGTCTAATGCCTTAAATACAGGGGGCAGGATATTATTCAATGTATTCCAAGTTTAGACAGCTGTGTTGTCAAATAAGGTACCTACTAGCCCCATGTAGCCATTTAATTTAATTTAATTAATATTAAGTAAAATTAGAAATTTAGTTCTTTAGTTAACACTAATGACAGTTCAAGTGCCCAGAGCACAGTGGCTAGTGGCTACCATGCTGGACAGTACAGGTATGGAACATAACCATCACTGAACAAAGTTCTATTAGATGGTATTGATCTATCTGCAATCTCAGACACTACTAACACTACCCTACTTGTATGTGAAAACTGATGTGTGCTCATAGAATTGGCATTGCACTTGAACCAATTAATCTATAATTCAATATTTCCAGTGTTATATTATTCCCTCTCCCCTAACTCTTTTAGCTATATTATTTAACTACATCTACCAACCATACTGTATCTCTCAAAATATGTACTTCTCTAGCACTGTGGACTCCATGCCTCATTTAAAGAATTATAAGTCAAATGTATTCTAAGATCTGATGTTGAAATTTATTTTGGACTTGTTATATGGGTCCATGTATTTTGACCCATATAACAAGTGGGTATTGGCCAATACTGAATATGTGTATTGGCTTCTGGTTATTTCTGTGGAACAGAACTTATCTAAATGTGTATCTAGTTCCTCTACTCCTGGTAGTAATACTGTGCCTCAGTGACCTTGCCCCGCCACTTAACTTGACTTCCACTTCCAGCTCCAGGGAACATGACCCAGGCTTGTACTATACTACAATACCTAGTCACAGTTCAGGGTTGAACATGTGATGTAAGATGGGTCATTCATAAGAATGTGCCATCTTCCTGGCCACTAGTTCATTCCTGTTGAGATCAAGAGCCATAAAGACCAAGTAAGCCAGGTTTTACAGCAACCAATTTTTTCCTGGCAATAGGGATGAACCTGTCTACAGAATGCCTGCAGAGAGGAAATGAGTTAGATTATACATGTGAGACGTGGATCTGTTACCTTAACTCCTGGACTTAACATTCATATGAGTCAGTGAATTCCCTATCTGCTGAATTAGTATACTTTGGATATCTATTGCTTATAATTAAGAGAGCAGGAAAGAGTTATCAGAGATAGAGTTCAAGGACCTTTGGTATTGTTTAGGGAAGAGAATAAAACACTAATAATATACTTATGGTAGAAAAGAATAATCACTAAAAGAAATATTATAGAGCATATAACTTTCAAATCAGCAAAGTGAAAAGTAAAAGATAACAAAAACAAAAAAACAGAAGTAAACCAACACCAAAAAACACGATGTTAAGGTAACTATATTGCTAATTACCACTGTAGAACAAGTGGAACAAAAAGGATACTTGTCCTAGATTTCCAGTTCTGGGTTTCTGAACAAGAGCCAAATAGGGGTTTAGAAATCATGGATGAAAACAAATATATGAAAAGATGCTCAACATTGCTAGCTATTAGGGAAATGCAAATCAAAACCACAATGAGATACCATCTCACACCTGTTAGAACAGCTATAATGAACAGGACACAAATGCTGGAGAGGATGAG